>JACEFZ010024167.1:345000-446483 GCA_014155875.1 Cepaea nemoralis | reverse complement strand
ACAATCATCTTTCCTGTACCCCAAGAAGAATAGAGACATGTTACAAGATCTGAACATGGAAGAAAACTGACATACAAACAGCATCACGTCTTAGAAACTGAAATACTTTAGTCATATTAAAGGTTACAGTGGCTTGGAGAGGAGAGTGATGGAAGGCGTGGTTCCTGGAAGCAGAGGCAGTGATCTACCAGCACAGAGATGCACACAAGACAATGCAGACGCCTTGGGCATGAGGGTGCATGAGGCAGAGAAAACTGCCACAGGATCCAGAAACTTTTTGCAGGCCATGATGAGAGTAATGAAGGATGATGAAAGAGTTTGTAGAGGTTCTCGGTTAAGTTACAACAAACTGAAAACAGACAAAATGATTTTGGTAAAAACTAGCCGACACTAATGAATAAATCACTGACAACTGCCAAAAGTCCTATGTTTGCTATCAATGAACTCTCTTAGATTAAAAACCAGGTCGCTTTTGATAAATACCACTTGAAAACATTAAAGCCAAGAAAGGAAACAAAAGATATGATGCCTAGCTATGAACAATGGTGAGACATACACAACAGAAAAGCCTTGAGCCACACACAGTGTCAGACATACTGAAAGAATTCAACAATGCTTTGTAACTTTGGACCAATCAACATTTCAAAATTATATAAGAGTACCATTTAGTCCTTTTTCTTTCCTTCTGTAGAACCGGCATCACTTTTGTCATTTTTGCTCTCATCTTCCCTCACTGGTTCCCCGGTTCTGGCTTGCCGAAGAGCCTCCACAAATCCACCCATGAAGATGCCACAGAATAAGTTCTCTAGTGGCACAAATGGGTCATGAATGCCCAGCAGCACTGAGGAGATACTGAAGTAGACAAAGAACATCACTATGCCAAAGTGGATTACTGGGTGAGGCGCGCTGATCATCTGGAGTCTCTCACACAGGAAAATCACTGACGCAAACAGGCTGGCTTTTGTGACACTGTGGATGCAGAAAATTCACAAATGATAAAACTGTTGATGCAAACAAGCTGGATTTTGGGACACTGTGGATGCAGAAAATTCACAAATCATAAAGCTGTTGATGCAAACAAGGTGACATTTGTTACATAGTGGATTAAAAAACCCAGACCAGTTTCACTATTGTACTCAACATGAGAGAGCCTTGGCTGAGAGCTTAAGATGACAGCTTCTGGATCAAAGGTCCTGGGTTCAGTCTCAGCTCAGGACTGGTCATCTTTCCAAGAACCAATAGTGTCAAATGTTAGTGCACATTCTGTTCATCTCTTAGGGGTCAGGTCAGATGCTTAGCCTTCTCAGGTAAGGGGGGAGAACAGGAGATCCTGTGTGCATGTTGTGCACATTTAACATCCCATGGCAGTTGGAAATCTCAAACATCAGGCCATAAAGCTGTTGCCCTGGCTAAATTGTTAGGAAAGAAGCCTACCCCCAGACAAGTGGCCGTGACCTTGAATGAGATCGGTCTAGAGGGAGCAAACCGTACACAAATACATGCAGAAGTCACTGACCTTTAAGGCGGATAACTAGGTATAACACACTTTCCTCGAAACAGGAACAAAGAAGAAGGGGAAGATAACTCAAAATCACACACAGCGAGAAAGCATGCCGGGTCGTTTATTCTTGATGGCTTTTTGCAGCTTGTCTTGTGTTTGCCAAGTAGTGGGTAGAGTTGATGTTGACATCAGGTTCTTTAAAGTCTGCCAACAATAGCCCTCCATGGTCAAAAAATGCACTCAGCATAACCTTACCAGCAGAAACCTGTAGCTTGAATTTTTTGGCTTTTGGTGATCCAGCATGCTTCCATTGCATGCTTTCTCTTTTGCTGCTCGGCTCAAAGTGGTGACACCATGATTCATCGCCCGCCACTATGCAGAAGAGAAATGTATCACCCTTCACTCGGTAATGCAGCAAGCGGTTCAAACACCATCCCATGTGTTCCTCTTTTTGGTGGTCGGTCAACATTCGAGGTACCCATTGTGAACACATCTTCCGATATTGCAGTTTCTTACGAACGACCTTTTTAATTGTCCCAATTGACACATCAAATACTTTCGATAGCAAACGTATGCTTCGAACAACGGTTTATCTGTCCTGCTGCATCAATTTTGGCGATGGTTTTTTCTGTTGCAGCAATATGCGCTTGACCCGGCCGTCGAAGATCTGTCGTGAATGACGTCCTTTCTGAAACATTCGTACCCAGTCTGTCACTGTTGTTTTCGACACACATTTGTTACCGTACGATGCCTGCATTCTTCGATGAATGTCCACTGGTCAACATCCTTCAAATGAAAGAAACTGAATCACCGCGCTTTGAGCTTCTTTGGGCGGATTTTGGATCAAACCGGCTGTCGAAGATCTGTTGTGAATGACGTCCTTTCCGAAACATTCGTACCCAGTCTGTCACTGTTGTTTTCGACACACATTTGTTACCATACGATGCCTGCATTCTTCGATGAATGTCCACTGGTCAACATCCTTCAAATGAAAGAAACTGAATCACCGCTCTTTGAGCTTCTTTAACCGGATTTTGGATCAACCCGGCATTTTCTCAATGGTCAGAAACAAAACCTATGCATCATGGGACGATAAGCACATGCTCTTTTATTCATTGGTCAGTACTTATCGCATGTCTATGACATGATCATGTTCAACGTACACATTTACGCAAGGTGCGGCACGAATGGATTTCAAATGAACGCCTCTTATAGATAAAGATGCAATAAAATCTTGTACTGAATGGATAGAATATCTCATCTTTTGAACCCTGCAGCCTTCACTTTCAGATATACCCTGTGTCAGAGCCCCTGACAAGAAAAGCTCACATTTTATGTCACCTTACATTTCTATTCATCATCTCAAACATATGTGATCTCCTCAGCTGAATAATTCGGATGTAAAATGTTTTCATCACTACTTTCCAGTGCCAACAAGACTTCTTGAAAAGTAAACAAAGTTTTCTGCAGTCAGCACTGGGAACATTTTTCTTTGTTTCACTGACAACAATACTGACAGACAGATTTGACAGATGGATTTGAGCTTACAGTACATATTTAACTGTGGGAAAATCCCAATTGCACTTCTATTGCTACCACAGGCCTGAATTGAACTATCAGGAGATCTCAGAATTAGAGGTTCTCCCAGAGATGCTGTAAACAGAAACTATCAGGAGATCTCAGAGTTAGCGAGTCCCCGAGACGCTGTGAACAGAAACTATCAGAAGATCTCAGAGCTAGTAATCCTGCAGACTACACATTGTCCGTCAAATACTGTATCCTACTAAATGACAAACAGTTTCAGCTGTCAACTGTTCTACTCAATGAAACATTAGTGTTATAAGAGAGAATCCGATTGCACAGGCACATTTCTAAAACTATGAAGAAAGACCCATATCATGCCAGACTTGCTGTGTTGAGTGCCACGAGGCATCTATGCGGCATGGAATAGATGTTTAGAAAAAATGAATAGTCAGTCAGTCAGCAAATGGAAAGTTGCCATTATCATTTGACAAGGTACACACAGAGCAAATTTAAAAGGCGATTTGGAAGATAATAGACAAAGTGTTTGTGTGTCACTGGTTACTGCCGGTTTCTCATGACATTAAACCCAGTTATTTCTGGCAGAGTTTATGTATTATTTTAAAGAGAATGGCATTGTTAAGAAAGATGTGTTTACATTATCATCATCAAGGGCCCTGCCAGTTGGCGCAGGCATTCATGACTCTCCATAAATTTTGATCTTTGGTTTTCTGGATCAACTCTCCTAATGATATTCCTCCATGCCACAGTCTCAATCCATCCAGCATCATTTCTCTTGCTCTGCTTCTGCCTCTCTTCCCCTTGATCTTTCCAGGCGTCATGATGTTCTCCAATGCCTCTCTTCTCATCACATGACCAAAGAAAGCTGTTTGTCTCTGTATTATTGTTGTATATAGTGTTCTAGTTTCATTTGCCTCTTTCAGGAAATATTGTCAGTTACTCTGGCAGTCCAAAGAATTCGCAACATTCGTCTCAGGAACCACATTTCTGTTGCTTCTAATTTCTTCCTAATTTGTTCATTCACATTCCAAGATTCACAGTCACACAGCAAAACTGGTTCTACATAGCATTTCAGCACTCTCTTTCTTACATTCAGTGATGGTGACTTATTGCATAAGATACTCTTCATTTTGTGAAATGAAGCTTTTGCCTGCCCCATTTTGCTCTTAATCTCTGTTGTGCATTGTCTATCTGATGTTATAAAAGCCCCTAGGTATTTAAAATTATCCACTTGGTTAAGAATTTTTCCTTCTATTTCCATTTCACATTTCTTTTTCTTTGGTATCACCATTGTTACTGTTTTCTTGATATTCAAGGTGAGTCGTTTCTTTACACTTTATGTTACTGCAATGTCCAACAACTGTTGTAGATCTGTTGCATTATATGCCACCAATACTGTGTCATCTGCATGGCATATATTGTTTATATTATAACCTCCGATTAGTATTCCAGGCTTCTCTTACATGTGTTATAGAGCAGAATCTTAGAGATTGGCATGAAACAGTTGTCATTGCAGATAAATACAGAAGATAAGTCACTGATCTCCACCAAAGGTTCAGTTTGCACAGACAAACCAGCATCCACCAGACTGAAGTGATGAGGTTTATGGCACAACAATAGTGACTAGATTGACAGTTTACCAAGACCAAACATCAGAGCAGCACATGAACCTACACAGTGAATTATTACCACCAAAATTACATGGTCTTACACTTCCACACTGAACAAGGCCAGACAATGGGTCAACCAGACATAACTCCAGGTTGTCGGAGACTCACTCATATCAAGACAGTTGACTGAGTCAACAGCAGTGTCCATGAATGCAAGAACTGGGAGTATGAACTGGCACAGCCTGGAAATAATGCCACACACACAAGAGCATGAAACAGTCAGTCAACATGAAGGTACACTCTACACTGATGGATTTGTTCAGGCACAGATCTATTTGAATGGACAGCAGTGAGAATAATCCTTCCATAATTGATTATTTGAAAAGCTGTTGAGCCCCAGTCTACTTTTGCAGTGTGTCAGTCCACTTTTGTTGGATGCCAGTTCACATTTGATGTGTCCCAATTCACATTTGTTGTGTCCCAGTTCACTTTTGTTGTGTGCCAGTCCACATTTGGTGTGTCCCAGTCCACATTTGGTGTATCCCAGTTCACATTTGCTGTGTCCTCCCAGTTCACTTTAGGTGTGTCCTTGTTCACTTTTGGTGTGTCCCTGTTCACTTGTGTTGTGTCTCAGTCTACTTTTCATGTGTCCCAGTTCACATTTGTAGTGTATCAGTCTACCTTCCTTGTGTCATAGTAACAGTTACAGTAATCATACAGTACAGGTGCCAGAATGGCAAGAACCAGGGTTACTTGTCAGAATTGCAAAGACTAAGGTCTAGTTGACAGAATTGTTATGACAGAGTTTAGTTACCAGAAATGTTACAATAAAGATACTTGTCAGAAATACCACAGTTGGTAAGTAGTTGAAAAGCTGATTTCATCAAGTGCCACAAAACACTGGAATCAATCAATGATTTCTACAATGTTAGTAAGCTTCAATACAATCTTATAAGTGAACAGTGACAGTATCCATTTCAAGTTTGGTCTTATCCATTGTGGATAAATCTGATAGATTGCAACATTTTAATGATGCATCACAACATTGGTAAAAATACTAAGTGTGTAGTGAACACAGACTGTCACAAATTTATATACTGATACAAAATGGCCACAGATTACACAAATGGCAACAAGTATACAGGTTGAACAAAGTTTGTTGTCCAGCATAAAAAATGACCATAAATGCACAAACCACAAACAGGGCAACACATATACAAACTGAACAAAGACTGTTGTCCATCATAAAAAATGACCATAAATGCACAAACCACAAACAGGGCAACACATATACAAACTGAACAAAGACTGTTGTCCATCATAAAAAAATGACCATAAATGCACAAACCACAAACAGGGCAACACATATACAAACTGAACAAAGACTGTTGTCCATCATAAAAAATGACCATAAATGCACAAACCACAAACAGGGCAACACATATACAAACTGAACAAAGACTGTTGTCCATCATAAAAAATGACCATAAATGCACAAACCACAAACAGGGCAACACATATACAAACTGAACAAAGACTGTTGTCCATCATAAAAAATGACCATAAATGCACAAACCACAAACAGGGCAACACATATACAAACTGAACAAAGACTGTTGTCCATCATAAAAAATGACCATAAATGCACAAACCACAAACAGGGCAACACATATACAAACTGAACAAAGACTGTTGTCCATCATAAAAAATGACCATAAATGCACAAACCACAAACAGGGCAACACATATACAAACTGAACAAAGACTGTTGTCCATCATAAAAAATGACCATAAATGCACAAACCACAAACAGGGCAACACATATACAAACTGAACAAAGACTGTTGTCCATCATAAAAAATGACCATAAATGCACAAACCACAAACAGGGCAACACATATACAAACTGAACAAAGACTGTTGTCCATCATAAAAAATGACCATAAATGCACAAACCACAAACAGGGCAACACATATACAAACTGAACAAAGACTGTTGTCCATCATAAAAAATGACCATAAATGCACAAACCACAAACAGGGCAACACATATACAAACTGAACAAAGACTGTTGTCCATCATAAAAAATGACCATAAATGCACAAACCACAAACAGGGCAACACATATACAAACTGAACAAAGACTGTTGTCCATCATAAAAAATGACCATAAATGCACAAACCACAAACAGGGCAACACATATACAAACTGAACAAAGACTGTTGTCCATCATAAAAAATGACCATAAATGCACAAACCACAAACAGGGCAACACATATACAAACTGAACAAAGACTGTTGTCCATCATAAAAAATGACCATAAATGCACAAACCACAAACAGGGCAACACATATACAAACTGAACAAAGACTGTTGTCCATAATAAAAAATGACCATAAATGCACAAACCACAAACAGGGCAACACATATACAAACTGAACAAAGACTGTTGTCCATCATAAAAAATGACCATAAATGCACAAACCACAAACAGGGCAACACATATACAAACTGAACAAAGACTGTTGTCCATCATAAAAAATGACCATAAATGCACAAACCACAAACAGGGCAACACATATACAAATTCAACAAAGACTGTCACAGACATATAAACCCTATACAAAACAATGGCCACAAATGTACAAACTACAAAAAGGGCGACACATATACAAGTACAAACAGAACAAATACCGAAAGAGACATGTAAAAGCTAAACAAAACATGGCCACAAAGACATAAACTCTTACAATGTGGGCTGCAAGATCTCATTGCTGCCTGGCATCCAAGTGCCTCTCATGAGCCTGTCCATGTGTTTCATGAAGCAACTTCCACAACCTGTAGTTAGGACAGCAACAGACGTGTGAATCACGCTTTGTAAAACAAAACAACAAACAGAAAATACAATGTCCTATAAGACACCACAGTTAACTCTCCACATTTTGACTGACTGGCACCTGGCCGTCTTGACAGACGATAGTTTGTAAAATGGGGTTATCTCTCCATAACACAATGCCTGGGTTGAATTTATAGACCATGTATTGCCCATGCCGCATGATCCCTTTCTTGGCATGCATAGTTTACTCCAGAGGAAAGATAACACCAAACTGTTTGGAACAAGACAAGCTGCAGAAGCTGCAGGATCAGTAAAGCAATACTCTAACAGTCCGCTTGTTGGAGCTTCCATCCTAGACCAGTTGCCAACTTAGGGCCTGCCCTGCCATGACATTTAATCGTTAGATTGTATTTCCTCGCACTAGAGTAAGGCTTGTATCTTCCCATTTGCAGTCCTCTGCCCAAAGCCATTGCCACAATATGGGGTGTCGGGTTTGGTGATCGCCGCCCAACATTCGGCACTAACAGAAAGCAGGTAGTACTGTCTACTGTCATACAGTAGCTCAGTCATATCTGACTAAGACCTGACTAATGCTCCACACTTTAACCATGTTTAAAATACATTAAACAGCAACAATTTTGACAGTGATTACCGTGAGGATAACAAATGCTCCACATTTGAAGAATATATGTGCATTTGTGTGTTATGTATTTCAGCTTGCACACAGGCCTCCTGTCTCTTGCCCCCTGATGCTAGGTATCTAATTTCACTATCCTAGAGATCAGCGGGACATGTGACATCTTCAGATACCAATGGTTCTTTGAATAATTCCCAGTCCTTTGCCGAGATCAAACCCGGTTGCTTCTCAGCTTGAGATGGACTACGGCAACCTCCCAGGCTAAGACCACTGCAACCTCCCAGGCTGAGAGAGACCACAGCAACCTCCCAGGCTGAGACAGACCACTGCAACCTCCCAGGCTGAGACAGACCACGGCAACCTTCCAGGCTGAGACAGACCACTGCAACCTCCCAGGCTGAGAGACACACCACTGTAACCTCACAGGCTGAGAGCACTGCAACCTCCCAGGCTGAGAGACACACCACTGTAACCTCACAGGCTGAGAGATACCACTGCAACCTTCCAGGCTGAGACAGACCACGGCAACCTCCCACGCTGAGACAGACCACGGCAACCTCCCAGGCTGAGACAGACCACTGCAACCTCCCATGCTGCGACAGACCACTGCAACCTCACAGGCTGAGACAGACCACTACAACCTCACAGGCTGAGACAGACCACTGCAACCTCCCATGCTGCGACAGACCACTGCAACCTCACAGGCTGAGACAGACCACTACAACCTTCCAGGCTGAGACAGACCACTACAACCTCACAGGCTGAGACAGACCACTACAACCTCACAGGCTGAGACAGAAAACTGCAACCTCCCACGCTGAGACAGACCACGGCAACCTCCCAGGCTGAGACAGACCACTGCAACCTCCCATGCTGCGACAGACCACTGCAACCTCCCACGCTGAGACAGACCACTACAACCTCCCACGCTGAGACAGACCACTACAACCTTCCAGGCTGAGACAGACCACTACAACCTTCCAGGCTGAGACAGACCACTGCAACCTCCCACGATGAGACAGACCACTACAACCTTCCAGGCTGAGACAGACCACTACAACTTCACAGGCTGAGACAGAAAACTGCAACCTCCCACGCTGAGACAGACCACTACAACCTTCCAGGCTGAGACAGACCACTACAACCTCACAGGCTGAGACAGAAAACTGCAACCTCCCACGCTGAGACAGACCATGGCAACCTCCCAGGCTGAGACAGACCACTACAACCTCACAGGCTGAGACAGAAAACTGCAACCTCCCACGCTGAGACAGACCACTACAACCTTCCAGGCTGAGACAGACCACTACAACCTCACAGGCTGAGACAGAAAACTGCAACCTCCCACGCTGAGACAGACCACTGCAACCTCACAGGCTGAGACAGAAAACTGCAACCTCACAGGCTGAGACAGAAAACTGCAACCTCACACGCTGAGACAGACCACTGCAACCTCCCACGCTGAGACAGACCACTACAACATCACAGGCTGAGACAGACCACTGCAACCTCACAGGCTGAGACAGAAAACTGCAACCTCCCAGGCTGAGACAGACCACTGCAACCTCACAGGCTGAGACAGAAAACTGCAACCTCTCAGCCATGACCCCTCCTCCCACACACGCACTTCATCTATGTTCATTATCCCTGCTTTCCCATTTGAATTTGTAGACCCAATTGTTGTCACCTCCCATCACTTTTGTCCAGCCCATGTTGCATGTAATCTCCTGTGTGGGGCCAGAGGGCAATGTCATCAGTGAAATTCAGATCATCAAGCTGCTCTCAGAGTGTACTGCATTCCATTTGTGGCAGCGTCTAGGGGTTCAATCAGCTGACTTCTAACACTTTTGTCAGAGGATCACAGTGTAACAGATCACTGCTGAACCTTCTCAAATGAGATTAAAAACATTGCAGTGCAGGTCCCATGTGCTTAATTTGAATGTTAAACATCCCTTGGCAATCAGACATCAAGAACAAGTGTATAGACTGCTGACTTGACCAAACCTGAAAACCTACTCACAACAGGATATTTACAGTACGTGTACATGCTGGTACACACACACACACACTCTGGCATCCTTATCAATGTTACAGAGTCCATGTACTGAGCTGAGAGACTCCAACTGTGATCTGAAGAAGATCAGCATTGCAGAGTGCTATAGGATAATTTTACAATGTGGTAATGAAGATTTTTGAATGCAATCAATAAATTAATAAATCCATCAATCGATGAATGTATCAAACAATGAATCTGTTATTCAATGAATCAATCAATCAAAAAATCTGTCAATCAATGAATGAATCTGTTGATCAAGGATTCCATCCATCAATGAATCAGTCAAACAATGAAAATCAATCATTTATTCAATCAAGCAACCACTGTTTCCTCATCTTAAGGTGAAGAAGAAAATAAGTTCTTGCACTTAAGTCCTTGGGAGCTACGGATGCTTGTACGCCTGCCTGCTGGCACAATGGTCACAGGTCCAAATTCACATCAAGGTGAATTTTATTTTAACTGACTTGGGCTCAACGAAAAACCTAACCTAACTTCTTCTTTCGTTCACTTGAAATGTGTCTATAACTGCAATGTTGTCTCTTGTAATGTGTCTATAACTGCAATGTTGTCTCTTGTATGAATGTCACTGTGCATGGTACATACAATGGGTACTAAGAAATGTTGTGTTGGAAGTAAGGCAGTGGATGTGATACTGACCACAGCTGGTAGATACAAATATGGGACCAGGACCATATACCCAGAGGCGTTCATTTACTTTACCTATGTAAGTCCTCAAGTTCTTGTGGTTGTAACATGAACACACACAATGTATTGGTCGACCAGAGCTAGGTCAGTGCAGAACCAGACATATGGACACCAACAACACCTGGCAATTCTGCAGAAACTTTACCTTGGATGCTGCATTTTGAAAGTACCTGTTAGGTAACAACAATACTGTGAAAACAATGACACAAATAAATTACCTTTTATGGTTCCAACCAACACGATAACGAGATAAGCATTTGGGTAGAGCTTCCTGGCCACCAGTACTCCATGATACACCATGTGTGCTCGACGAATTTCTCTCATTGTGCAGATGACCAGATAAAAGGGCAGAAATTTGCACAGCTTGTATACGAGGTCGAAGGGCGAGTAGTTCACCAGATACCTGAAAGTGCATGATTAAAACCACCAGCTGCAATAAATTCAAATGACACTATTTCCTGCAGTGTTATCTACTGAACATGAACATGCACTCAAGTTGCATTCATTCACCTCTCAAATAATCATGAAGATGATGGGTAATTTTTTTCTATAAATCAGCTACTTAAAACATGAGTAAAGTAGAATGGCAAAAATACACAGTCACAGAAAATACACAGAGTAAGAAATAAGCACACATGATTGACTAATACTAAAAACACAAAATCAAACCATAATACAATTGCAATTTTACGTGTGGATTAGCTTTCTCTATAACCAGTGTCCCTTGCCATCAGGCGAACCCACTCCGACTTGAGGGATACTTGTAATTTACGCCCCCAAGTCAAGGATGAGAAGTCAGTATTTTAGTCCAACTAACCAGTATAGGAGTTGAACCCCTTACCTCAATATCAGCACACCGGATGTTTAAGAACGTGAGCTTTTATCTATTCGTCCATGCTGACATCCATCATGGTAATTCATATGGGGATACCAAATGACAGTATTAACACTAACCATCATGGTATTTTATATAATAGGGATACCATAATGACAGTATCAACACTCAGTATAACCTAATCATCATGATATTTCATGTAAGGTACCATGATGGAAGCATCAACTCTCAGTATAAATTAGCTGTCATATCATTGTATTTCCCATAGAGATACCACAATAGAAGCATCAGAAATCAGTATTAGCCAGCCAGTATAAATTAGCTATCATAGTATTTCACATAGGGATACCATGACAGAAGCATCAGAACTCAGAATCAGCCAGCCATCATAGTATTTCATGGGACAAGAGTTCAATATCGTGGTGTCATCACCTCTGTAAATAAATAATATTGTGCCCGTCTCCTTTCAAAATAAATAAATATTGTTCAATACGTAGATTTTCTCATTAAAAAACATATACAATGCATAGGAACCTATGCAGTTACTATTTTTGACTACCAACAGCGTAAATATTTTTATATATGCAATGACACTACTTTTTCACATTTTTTCAAAATATTTTCCATCAGGCGGACTACATCTACTAGACACAGAGATACAGGAAAGAAGGAGATTACCATCTGTAAGCTTACCAAACAGCAGTAGCAGTGGCAATGTTTCTGTGATCCTTGAATGGTGTGATGACTGGTTCACCCAGCAGGAAATTGGCTATCAGACTGCCAGCGAAGCACAACATCATTGATGAGAACCAGCTAGACAGCGGGTGCTTGCGGGAAAACAGTGCAGCTGACTCACCTGATCCTGCTGGCGCAATACACAATTACAAAATATTCATTATTTCCTGCCAAATAAGATACATTTAAAACACAAAAACAGTTCTTCTTAAAAATATACAGTGTTCTATGCATGACAGAAGATTTAAGTTCTCAAAACTTGAAAATGCTTTATCACTCAAGGGTCATGGCTTCAAATGTTGCACTTTATT
Organism: Cepaea nemoralis; assembly: GCA_014155875.1. NCBI lineage: Eukaryota > Metazoa > Mollusca > Gastropoda > Stylommatophora > Helicidae > Cepaea > Cepaea nemoralis. Next base: position 433,712 of record JACEFZ010024167.1, on the reverse strand, counting down.
GTGCCTCGCATACTGGTCTTGCTTGGAATACGTGTGTAGATGTAAGAGATGAAAGATGCAGTGACACTGACATACTGGTCTTGCCTGGAATACGTGTGTGGATGTAAGAGATGAAAGATGCAGTGACACTGACATACTGGTCTTGCCTGGAATACATGTGTAGATGTAAGAGATGAAAGATGCAGTGACACTGACATACTGGTCTTGCCTGGAATACATGTGTAGATGTAAGAGATGAAAGATGCAGTGACACTGACATACTGGTCTTGCCTGGAATACGTGTGTGGATGTAAGAGATGAAAGATGCAGTGACACTGACATACTGGTCTTGCCTGGAATACATGTGTAGATGTAAGAGATGAAAGATGCAGTGACACTGACATACTGGTCTTGCCTGGAATACGTGTGTGGATGTAAGAGATGAAAGATGCAGTGACACTGACATACTGGTCTTGCCTGGAATACGTGTGTGGATGTAAGAGATGAAAGATGCAGTGACACTGACATACTGGTCTTGCCTGGAATACGTGTGTGGATGTAAGAGATGAAAGATGCAGTGACACTGACATACTGGTCTTGCCTGGAATACGTGTGTGGATGTAAGAGATGAAAGATGCAGTGACACTGACATACTGGTCTTGCCTGGAATACGTGTGTGGATGTAAGAGATGAAAGATGCAGTGACACTGACATACTGGTCTTTCCCGGAATACGTGTGTAGATGTAAGAGACGAAAGATGCAGTGACACTGACATACTGGTCTTGCCCGGAATACGTGTGTAGATGTAAGAGACGAAAGATGCAGTGACACTGACATACTGGTCTTGCCCGGAATACGTGTGTGGATGTAAGAGATGAAAGATGCAGTGACACTGACATACTGGTCTTGCCCGGAATACGTGTGTGGATGTAAGAGATGAAAGATGCAGTGACACTGACATACTGGTCTTGCCAGGAATACGTGTGTGGATGTAAGAGATGAAAGATGCAGTGACACTGACATACTGGTTCTTGCCTGGAAATACGTGTGTGGATGTAAAGAGATGAAGATGCAGTGACACTGACATACTGGTCTTGCCCGGAATACGTGTGTAGATGTAAGAGACGAAAGATGCAGTGACACTGACATACTGGTCTTGCCTGGAATACGTGTGTAGATGTAAGAGATGAAAGATGCAGTGACACTGACATACTGGTCTTGCCTGGAATACGTGTGTGGATGTAAGAGATGAAAGATGCAGTGACACTGACATACTGGTCTTGCCCGGAATACGTGTGTGGATGTAAGAGATGAAAGATGCAGTGACACTGACATACTGGTCTTGCCAGGAATACGTGTGTGGATGTAAGAGATGAAAGATGCAGTGACACTGACATACTGGTCTTGCCCGGAATACGTGTTTAGATGTAAGAGATGAAAGATGCAGTGACACTGACATACCATCGTCCGATAGCAGACTGATCAGGACCTCTCTTAACCTGTCATGGGTCAACCTAACAGCTAATAACTTGAGGATCAACCATGATCTCAACTATGGTGAAACCTGCTGATGACGACAAACTTTGCTCACAAGTCATGGCAATTTCCCTTGATGATGGCAGGTGAGCAACAGCCATGTCTTGCACACTTAGCGTAAACATTCATGAAGATGCTCCTTGTTTACTAGATGTTACCAAATCACATCCAACCCCCTAATTTTATTAACTTTTAGAGAGAATAGGTCACCATAATAAGGTTAAAGGTGAGAGAATAACTCTGCTTTACTGACTCTTTCTCTATCTAGCTCTGTCTCTCTCTGTAGAATGTGTATTATTTGTCCTCTGCTTATCCTCAGTGTCTCTCATATTGGATGTGTATTGTTCTTTTTTGTTTTTTTGGCGCTCACTCCCTTTGACTCAAGTGTAGTCCATACACACTACTTCTAGTACTGCTGAACTGAATTTTGCATGTTTATTAGCTTTCCCTATTAACAGTGTCTCTCGCCATCAGCTGAACCCACTCTGACTTCAGAGGTACTTGTAATTTACATCCCCAAGTCAAGGACGATAGGTCAACATTTTAGTCCAACTGTCCGGTTAGGGTTTGAACCTGTTACCTTGACATCAGCACACCGGATGTTTAAGAACATGTGTTCTTATCAATTCGGCCATGCTGGCCTACGATGTGTATTGTTCATAATGTATCTTCTATCATCAGTGTCTCTCATATGGAATCTGTATGATGTGTCCTTGATCTTCTGACTACCTTCAGTGTCTCTCATATGGGATCTGTATGATGTGTCCTTGATCTTCTGACTACCTTCAGTATCTCTCATATGGGATCTGTATGATGTGTCCTTGATCTTCTGACTACCTTCAGTATCTCTCATATGGGATCTGTATGATGTATCCTTGATCTTCTGACTACCTTCAGTGTCTCTCATATGGGATCTGTATGATGTGTCCTTGATCTTCTGACTACCTTCAGTGTCTCTCATAAGGTATATGTATGATTTGTCTCCTTTAGTCTATCTTCAGTGTCTCTCATATGGGGTGCATATTATTTGTCCTCTATCTTCAGTGTCTCTCATATGGGGTGCATATTATTTGTCCTTTGTTCATCCTCAGCTGAACCTAAAATGGGTGATACTGACTGCATCAGTCATCAAGTGTAACTGGTCTGTATAACCATTGGGCTAGCAACATATACCCAACATTCCTCTAGGTGTGTAAAGGTTCTCTATGTGTACGTACGTCTTATAACTGATGCAGTTGTCCCCTATGTGTACATATGTACTTATAACTGATGTAGTTGTCCCCTATGTGTACATATGTACTTATAACTGATGTAGTAGTCCCCTATGTGTACATATGTACGTATAACTGATGTAGTAGTCCCCTATGTGTACATATGTACTTATAACTGATGTAGTGGTCCCCTATGTGTACATATGTACTTATAACTGATGTAGTGGTCCCCTATGTGTACATATGTACTTATAACTGATGTAGTAGTCCCCTATGTGTACATATGTACCTATAACTGATGTAGTAGTCCCCTATGTGTACATATGTACTTATAACTGATGTAGTAGTCCCCTATGTGTACATATGTACCTATAACTGATGTAGTAGTCCCCTATGTGTACATATGTACTTATAACTGATGTAGTGGTCCCCTATGTGTACATATGTACTTATAACTGATGTAGTGGTCCTCTATGTGTACATATGTACCTATAACTGATGTAGTGGTCCCCTATGTGTACATATGTACCTATAACTGATGTAGTGGTCCCCTATGTGTACATATGTACCTATAACTGATGTAGTGGTCCCTATGTGTACATATGTACCTATAACTGATGTAGTAGTCCCCTATGTGTACATATGTACCTATAACTGATGTAGTAGTCCCCTATGTGTACATATGTACCTATAACTGATGTAGTAGTCCCCTATGTGTACATATGTACTTATAACTGATGTAGTAGTCCCCTATGTGTACATATGTACTTATAACTGATGTAGTGGTCCCCTATGTGTACATATGTACCTATAACTGATGCAGTGGTCCCCTATGTGTACATATGTACTTATAACTGATGTAGTGGTCCCCTATGTGTACATATGTACCTATAACTGATGTAGTTGTCCCCTATGTGTACATATGTACCTATAACTGATGTAGTAGTCCCCTATGTGTACATATGTACCTATAACTGATGTAGTAGTCCCCTATGTGTACATATGTACCTATAACTGATGCAGTTGTCCCCTATGTGTACATATGTACCTATAACTGATGTAGTGGTCCCTATGTGTACATATGTACTTATAACTGATGTAGTGGTCCCTATGTGTATATATGTACTTATAACTGATGTAGTGGTCCCTATGTGTATATATGTACTTATAACTGATGTAGTGGTCCCTATGTGTATATATGTACTTATAACTGATGTAGTGGTCCCTATGTGTATATATGTACTTATAACTGATGTAGTGGTCCCTATGTGTATATATGTACTTATAACTGATGTAGTGGTCCCTATGTGTATATATGTACTTATAACTGATGTAGTGGTCCCTATGTGTATATATGTACTTATAACTGATGTAGTGGTCCTCTATGTGTACATATGTACCTATAACTGATGTAGTGGTCCTCTATGTGTACATATGTACTTATAACTGATGTAGTGGTCCCCTATGTGTACATATGTACCTATAACTGATGCAGTTGTCCCCTATGTGTACATATGTAATTATAACTGATGCAGTTGTCCCCTATGTGTACATATGTACCTATAACTGATGTAGTGGTCCTCTATGTGTACATATGTACCTATAACTGATGTAGTAGTCCCCTATGTGTACATATGTACTTATAACTGATGTAGTGGTCCCTATGTGTATATATGTACTTATAACTGATGTAGTGGTCCTCTATGTGTACATATGTACCTATAACTGATGCAGTTGTCCCCTATGTGTATATATGTACTTATAACTGATGCAGTTGTCCCCTATGTGTACATATGTACTTATAACTGATGCAGTTGTCCCCTATGTGTACATATGTACCTATAACTGATGTAGTGGTCCCTATGTGTACATATGTACTTATAACTGACTTGAATGAAGTACTAATGGATTTCATTTCGTCAGCTCTATCCGATCTGTGTTCAGTGTTTGGAAAATTACAAAAACTTCATACAACTAGTTAAGATGTAACCACTAAAGCAAGAGGTGAGGAAACGACCCTGTCACTGAATAGGAAATACTATGAAGTACTTTATATAATTTATATGGAACATACAGGATGTATGGGAGTGAGAGAGAGACCAGAGGGAAAAAAAAACCATGGAGAAGATAGAGACAAAATGAATAATATGAAGATGCAGCTGCAGGGACAGCTACAGATAGGACTGCTTGAGGCCTGACATGGGTTGGCTGAGGATCTATGTCCCATTTGGGGAGAGCATAGGGCAACAGAAGTTAGGTTGTTATTTTAACTAACAGCTGAACAAAAATACAATGAGTACTAGTGAACTTAGTTCATAGATTACGGACTAGGTCTTTTCTTTGGGGTGAGTCTAAGAGACTAACTAAGACTAAGAGTGTAAGAATACAGAATTCTGATTGATATGAATGATTACCTGGCGGTGAGGTTCGTTGATGAGGCAACGTATTACTAGTACTAATAGTGGTAGTACTACTGCCACTACTATCCTCTCTAACTGCGATGCTCATCATAATATAATGTACTGCGTCAAAATATGGATACATTTTTAACTTTGTAACCACATTAGCAGCGTCTATGTATATCTGTGGGTTCATTTTTGTTGTTGTTTTGAATACAAATATACAAGTGGCTATATTAAATAAACACACCAGCGACGTGCTAGCTAAAAGTCTAAAAGAAGTCACTGACGATAGTAGTAGTACTACTAGTTGTTAGTAGCGATAGTGAAACATGAAACCATGATACAGACTAGCTACACACTACACGGTTGACTACAACACATCGTCATTAACTGCAAGATAACGGACCGGTGCACATCTTTACCACAATCCCCGGCAAATTAAAACACTCGGCTTTATCCATTTAGTTTAGTTTAGTCGTTGGATCAACATCGAGGCACACAGGTTTAACCCTTAAGTGCTCCGTTTTCCTCCAAACTCACGTCTGGAAAAACTCAGCTCAATGCACGAACTCCGTTACATCGGCGAGGATCCTGAAAAAACTTTGGGTAGGTTTATAGCTCGAAATTTTGCCCGGGCAGCGCCGTTAGGCTACTCATTTTCGATTTCCAACTGGCAAGGGATTTTTTACGTGCGCAACTATACACACGGGCGTTCGATCTCACTACCCAGAGACCAGGGGAATTTTTATTACTGGAAGTCCACGTGAAAAAAATCCCGGTCCTCACCGGGGCTTGAACCCGGGACCTCCAGCACTCGAGGCGGACACCATACCTGGAGACCACTCAGCTCCCTTCAGCTTTATCCATATAATGCTGTAATTGTAATGTTAAGGTTACTGTAAGCAACCGATGACAATAACGTTAATATGTGAATGTATATTGCTTTAAATTAGTTCCGAGCCTGTTTCCTGCATGGGTCTGTGATGTGAAAGTCATCACATTTTTTTTATGGGGGGGGGGGGGGGGAGGGGGGGGGGGGCGAGAACAAGGTGGCCAATCTTTCTACCCGTTGCCATGGCCCGCGAATTAAAAACTCCGTTACATTTGTTGGGAGCTGTTTTTGTGTATGTATAGTAATAGATCTTTATGCCGGTCTCACCGGCGAAGGCTTTAACGACTCTCTCCGGAATCAGTATAACCACGTAGGGGAACACAGCTGGGCGAGATTCGGTAGCGGATCGCGTCGCGTTGGTTACTTACGCGGGTATGCGAGGCGGTCGCTCAGAAATCAATGGCAAACTACTGGGCGTAATCTTGCCGAGACATCAACAACAGCGGTAAAATGCTGGTTTTGACAGCGATGTCCTGTAAATATCATTGGCACCTTTCCGTCTTGACAGACGATAGTTTGGTACACTGTGCTTAAAAAAGGCTTAATAACTACGATCCATGGCGGTGGCGAGTGTGGCTGGTAAGGCCAATTCTTGCTGCAAATGTTTGTCCACAGTAGATGCATGTGAAAACATGGTCATTTCAATCATTGTGCACCATCTTACGTCTCTCACGCTCTGTGTGTGCTTTATCTGCAATCACTTTCTCCTTTGTCTTTATTCCATTTCTGATAGTTGCCCTCCATGCAACACGTTCAGCGGCGACGTGCTCCCAATGTGCATTATCAAAAATAGAGCAATATCATAAGACTGGAAGAGATTATGAAATGTTCAAAGAAATGAAGTTATTGACAAGAAATGTTCAACCTCAATTGAATGTTATCTGTGACAAAATGGGAAATACCTTAACAGAATCTAGACAAATTCTAGAAAGATGGCAGGAGTACTGCAGTGGAATGTATGATATGAGTGACAGTGAGGATATGAATGAGATACATGAGCCAACGACAGCAGAGACAGAACCTGAACCCTCATTAGATGAAATTGCTTGGGCTATAAAGAACCTGAAGAATGGTAAATCTCCTGGATGTGATGAGATACCAGCTGAACTAATTAAAGCGGGAGGAGAAGAAAGCATACACATATATCATGCATTATGTACAACGATTTGGAAATATGGTATATGGCCAAAAGATTGGAAGTGAACTATCTTCATTCCAATACCAAAAAAGGGCAACCTGAAATTACGAACCAACTATATAACTGTTGCCCTGATCAGTCATGCAAGTAAAATTCTACTAAAAGTCATAATGGGAAGACTTCGTAAGAAAATGGAAGAAGAGATTAACGTGGTTCAAGCTGGATTTAGACAAGGAAGAGGAACAAGAGATCACATATTCAACATGCGTTTAATAATAGAGAAGTGCAGAGAATTTAATGTAAACCTATTCTCATGTTTTGTGGATTATTCAAAAGCGTTTTACTGTGTACAACATCAGAAACTTTGGGAAATCATGAGGAATATGTACTTTCCATCACATGTAATACAACTCATAAAAATGCTCTATCTAGACCAACAAGCAGCAGTTAGAATAGATGGCGAGGCATCAGATTGGTTTGACATCAAGCAAGGAGTCCGTCAGGACTGCGTGCGGTCACCCTATTTGTTTAACCTGTACGCCGAAAATATAATGAGAAATGTAAGAGATGATATAAACAGGGAGCTATATGATGCCCTAAATATCGGCGGTCATGACATACCGGAGATTCGATATGCTGATGATACAGTATTACTATCCACAACACAGAATGGCATAGAAAACCTAATAGCTTCAACCCAATTGAATAGTGAAAATCACAACTTATATCTTAACATAGCAAAAACAAAGATAATGCATACAGATAAAACTACTATGGAGAAAGAAATATACATTAATGGGGAAAAATTGGAGGTGGTGGAAAATTTTGAATACCAACAACGGCGACACAATGAAAGAAATTAAACGGCGACTATCAATTGCTCTTCAAAGACTAAAACAACTGAATAAATTATGGAGTGGGACAGACAACTACAAAAATTAGATTTTTAAGAGCATTCATCTTTCCCATTGCAACATACGCTTGTGAGACATGGACACTTACTAAACAAGCTGAACAGCGCATAAAAGCCTTTGAATATAAATGTTATAGACGGGTTCTAAGAATATCTTGGGTAAAGAAAAGAACAAATGCATCCATACTTCAAGAGTTGAATATTGAAGAAGGTTGGCTATTAAAGACGATAAAACAAAGAAAATTGAAATATTTTGGTCACTTGAAACGTCACGAAAGCTTGGAGAGAACAATAATGGAGGGGTATATGCTTGGGAAGAGAGGAAGAGGAAGGCCAAAGAGAAGATGGGTGCAGGATGTGGCGGATGATCTCCAGATGGGTGTATCAGACGCGGGACATCTTGCTTATGATCGAGAGGTTTTCCGGAAGGTTGGTATGGGAGCGAGGTTCTGCAAAGGACATGCTACTGAATGAATGTATCAATCATGTCCGGCTTACACACATCTTTGTATCGTAGTAGAGGCCGACCCTGAGATCTCCTACCCGTCTGTAATTCACCAAAAAAGATGTCCTTTGGTATTCTACCATCATCCATCCTCCTAACGTGTCATATCCATCTAAGTTTACGAAGACTGAGCATGGAATACACCGTCACACAACCTGATCTTTCCAATACTTCAGTATTTGTGATTTTGTCTTGCCACTTAATACCAAGTATTCTTCGCAGACACCGCATATGAAAGCTGTTTAAACGTTTCTCTTGGCATGAGTAAGTTGTACAGGTTTCACTGCCATAAAGAAGAGTACTAAGGACACAGGTTTGGTAGGCGAGGATTTTTGTTTTGGCAGTAAGCTTCCTGTTCTCCCAGACTCTTTTTGCCTACATGTTCATTGTTGTTGCTGCCTTGCCAATCCTGATGTAGATTTCCTGTTCGAGGGATAATTTGCTATTTACCTCTGATCCTAGATATGTAAAATGGTCTACTATCGCCAGTTCGGCGTCGTTAATAAAGATTGATGGTACACCATGTGCACCTTGTGACATAATCTGTCTTCTTTTTGTTAATTGTTAAACCAAATTCAGAACAAGCATTGGAGAATGCAGATAGTAGATGTTGTAATTCTTCCTCAGAGTGGGTCGTAATCGCAGCATCATCCGTAAAAAGCAACTCTCTGATTAGTACCCTCCTAATTTTAGTCTTGGCCTTCAATCTCTGAGCATTATAGAGGCCACCATCTGAGCGTGAGTGAATGTATATACCGTCATCTTGATCACGAAAGGCATATTTCAGAAGAAGTGAAAAGTATATCCCAAAGAGGGTGGGGGAAAGTACACAAGCTTAACTCCACTCTTGATTTCAAACTCTTCTGAAGTTGAGCCATCAACTTGATTATACCCTTCATGCCTGTGTGGAACGATAAATAGGATATGCGAAAAAAATAGATCTTTATCCTTATGAGCAATGACAGGTGTGACAATGAAGAAGCTGTGTTTTACACAAATTATTTCGCTGCTTGACAGAAACGTTAATGCACTTAATGGTTCTAATGCGGGCATAATGGGGGAATCCTATTATAGGCATATCGGCATGTCAGAATGGAATGAAGATTGTCGGCACTGTTTTGTTTTAAGGCACACCCAGACTGGGCTGCAATGACGCAATCTCAAGGTTAATTCATTCAGTAGTCTGTCCTTTGCAGAACCTCGCTTCCATAACAACCTTCCAGAAAACCTTTCGATCATAAGCAAGATGTCTCGCGTCTGATACACCCATCTGGAGATCATCCGCCATATCCTGCACCCATTTTGTCTTTGGCCCTCCACTTCCTCTCTTCCCGGTATATACACCTCCATTACTGTTCTCTCCAAACTTTCGTGACGTTTCAAGTGACCAAAATATTGCAATTTTCTTTATTTTATCGTTTTTCATAGCCAACCCTCTTCAATATTTAGCTCTTGAAGAATGGATGCATTTGTTCTTTTCTTTATCCAAGATATTCTTAGAACCGTCTATAACATTTATATTCAAAGACATTTATGCGCTGTTCAGCTTGTTCAGTAAGTTTCCAGGTCTCACGGGATGAGATGAGATGAGATGAGACAGACTTCAATGAGAAAGATGCATGCTCTTAAAAATCTTATTTTCATTGTGTTATATTGTTTATTTTTTTATTTAAAAAAATTTTTTTTTTTCGGTGTACAGGTTAAACAAATAGAGGGACAACACACAGCCCTGACGGACTCCTTGCTTGATGTCAAACCAATATGATGTCTCGCCTCTATTCTAACCGCTGCTTGTTGGTCTAGATAGAGCACTTATATGAGTTGCTTTACATGTGATGGAAAGCCCATTTTTCTCATGATTTCCCAAAGTTTCTGATGTTGTACGCAGTCAAATGTCTTTGAATAATCCATAAAACATGAGAATAGGTTGACATTAAATTCTCGTACTTCTCTTTTATTAAACGCATATTGAGTATGTGATCTCTTGCTCCTCTTTGTCTAAATCCAGCTTGAACCACGTTAATTTCTTCTTCCAGTTTCTTACGAAGTCTTCCCATTATGATTGTTAGTAGAATTTTATTTGCATGACTGATCAGGGCTACAGTTCTATTTTAATTTAGTTGCATGTCCTTCAAAGGACGTAGCAGTCAGCCCCAGCATTTTTGCTGTTCGTGATTCCTGGGCAAGTTTTACGTTCAGTAGTTTGCAACAGTTCTATAGTTGGTGCATAATCTCAGGTTGCCCCCTTTTTTTGGGGTGGGGGGAGGGGGAGGGGTGGAGGGAATTGGAATGAAGATAGTTCTCTTCAAATCTTAGGCTATATACCATATTTCCATATCGTTTTACATAATGCGTGATAGATTTGTATGCTTTCTTCTCCTCCCGCTTTAATTAGTTCAGCTGGTATTTCATCACATCCAGGTGATTTACCATTCTTCAGGCTCTTTATTGCCCAAATCTCAAGTTATCTCAACGAAAAAGAAAAGTACAATTGGTCAGCTTTGTCAGAACGCTATCATAAGTGACAGAATAGACGTTGTGGATAGAAAACCTTCGTCAACACACTCACTCACTCGCTCGCTCACACACACACACACACACAATCTTCAGGAATGTTTTTTTTTTCTAACCTCAAATTACAAGGATTTATTGCATAAGAGTTCTTTATTTGATAAAATAGTGTTCGCTTGTCATATTATGCTATTTGTCACTGTGATACGTCTTGCATCTGATGCTACACAAGTGCCTAGATACATTAATTTCTGTACATGCTCCAAATTAATTGTATACTTAGATATTATATGTTTTTTAAAAAGTATATTACAATCGCTTCTATATTCCTCCTAATTAAGCTGAGACGCATTTCCCCCAACTTTCTACAAGCACACTATCTGCAACGTCATGTAATTGCTTCTGATGTGTTGCTATCGAGATATTGTTATCAGCATAGCGAGAGTTATCTATATATATATAGTGACCACCAACCACAATCTCTGGCATATTGTCTGTAGATCTCATTATCTGTTGACTACATCATCATCATCATCATCATCATCATCATCATCATCATCATCATCATCATCATCATCATCATCATCATCAAGTGCCATTCCACAGATCTCGGTCCCTGGTTGTCTGGATCAACTCCGCTGGTGATATTCCTCCATGCCACCGTCTCAATCCATCCAGCATAATTTCTCTTTGTCTACCTCTCCCTCTCTTCCCCTCCATCTGTCATACCATTTTAGTCCCACTATTCTAAGAAGGCGCCAATTAGTGAATGTTTGTAGTTAATTATGAATTATTTTAGTTGCCCTCCATGTTGTTGGCTTATACATTAGTACGGATTTAACATTGGAGTTAACATTTCTAAGTTTGATGTTAAGTTTAAAATCCTGTGATTTCCTCAAACGTCCTAGTGTTATGAAGGTTCTATGGTCTTTTGTATTCTTATTTTAATATATTTATCAGTTTCCCCATTTTTGTCTTCATTACTTCCCAACTCAGTGTATGATTCGCCATCTTGGGGTGAGGTCTAACATAGGGAGAGGGGGTTGTTATTCGCGTGGTTAAACCTCATTATCTTTGACTATCACCTTTGAATAATTAGACTAAATTATTGTAATCTCTCATAAAATGTACTTAGTTTATCCTGAATCTGTTTACGCGCTTGAGAGAGAGAGAGAGAGAGAGAGAGAGAGAGAGAGAGAGAGAGAGAGAGAGAGAGAGAGAGAGAGAGAGAGAGAGAGAGAGAGAGAGAGAGAGAGACAGAGAGACAGAGAGAGAGAGAGAGGTACAATGTCGTCGGCGAAGTCCAAATCACGAAACTGCTTTGTTAAAGTCCATTGAATTCCATCTTTGACAGTTGTTCAGGGGGCGGAGTGGTCTCGAGGTATGGTGTCCGTCTCGAGTGCTAGAGGTCCCGGGTTCAAGCCCCGGTGAGGGCCGGGATTTTTTCACGTGGACTTCTAGTAATAAAAAATGTCTCCTAGTCTCTGGGTAGTGAGATCGGAAGCCCGTGTGTATTGTTACGCACGTAAAAAAATCCATTAGCAGTTGGAAATCGAAAAAAAAAAAAAGAATTGCCTAATGGCGCTGCCCGGGAAGAATTTCGAGTTAAAAATCTACCCAAAGTATTCCAGGATCCTCGCCGGTGCTACGGAGTTCGTGCACTGAGCTGAGATTCTCCGGACTCAAGCTTGAATTAGGAGTAGAACGGAGCACCTATGGGTTACACCCGTGTGCCGTGATGTTGATCCGTCGACTAAACTAAACTTTGACAGTTGTTATTGTTGTCTACGTAATCCAGTCTATAGTCAGTAGGAATAGTAATGGTGACGAAAGACATTTTTATTGTATTCCTGTTTTTATTTCAAATGTATCTGTCAGTTTTCCCTCACAAAAAGGGAACTTTAAATTTCATATCTTCATATGGTGCCCTGATTAAATTAATGATTGTATGTGGGATAACAGAGTGCCGCATCAACCTCCTATGGGATTCCCGGTCAAGGCCTTTTCATAATCCACAAATCCAATATAAAAGTGGCGAATGCAGTTCAATACTTTGCTCTATTCTTGTGTGTAATGTGAATGTCTGGTCAGTGCTGATTCTGCTTATTATTTTTCCAGGTACCAAGAATAGTATTTTTCCGGTAAAATGTTCGCACTTCTGCAGGTCGCCTTTCTTAGGCAACATCACCAGAAGCTTTTAAGAGTAGATTATAGCAAGAACTCACTTTAAATCTAACTCTAAGGGCGAATATAAATCGATTGACTCCTTTCTCTGGTAGTTTAGTGAAATTAATCTTCTCATCATCCTGTGGCGTGCCATAACCTGGAGCTTTCTATCTATCCCGTTTCCTTGGGTTATTGTGGGTATAACATACTATGAGGGCTGTCTCCCTGCCCCAGAATTTAACTTCATTCTTCGTAATCCCGTATATTCTCGCGAGTAACGTAACCTGCGCGAGAATCGGTAGCGGTTCTCACCACGTTGGTAACTTAGGGGTATGTGAGCCGGTCGCTCAGAAAGCAATGACAAACTACTGAGTGTAATCTTGCCTAGTACATCAACAACAGCTGAAAAATGCTGATGTTGACTGCGACGTCCTGTAAGTGATATGCAAACAACAACAAAATACTATGAGGGCTGGTTCTGAGAGGAGGATGAATTAGTATCACTGTTACGATTCTATGTATGATTACTATCGAAGGCCAATGGTTCTTTGTCTTGGATCATTCTCGGATCTATTGTCAAGAGGAGTGGGTTCTGGTTGTGGAGATCATCTGTTGATCTGTTCTTTTCCATTCGAAGGAGGTCTTGAGTTGAATAATAGTGGATAATGATGGGTAAGAATGAACGTATGAGTTTGGCTGGAAATACTCACATGGTTCTCTTTTTGTCTATTGCAGGATTCCCCCCCCCCCCCCCCCACCCCCTTTCTACAGCTCGATTATCCTTACTCAAACGATCAACAAGTGTACTATTAATGTGAGCCGAAGGCAGGACTTGACAGAATCCTGAGAAAATTACCACGGAGTTACTGTGTTGAAGATAGTCGTGTAAAAGTTAAACGTCGACCTTCGTCTGTATACCTGGATATCGTCAGTTCAAGGGAGTGAAGCACATACACGGTGTTCTCCAGTTACTGCCGAGTTCTAACACCTACAAACATTCAATTACAACATTCAACATGATCCACCTCCTCACGATGACATCCACTTACATACATCATCAATCCTAGATCAGACATGTTCTTGTCAAGGACCGTTTCCATTATGAATGTCAGTTATTCTCACTTTTGTCTAGTTAGTCTATATTAAAATTGTATTATTGTAACTTTAACATAGAGTTTTTGTGAATTCTCTGAACATATGGGAATTTGTGTCTGTGTTGGTATATCATATTTCCTGCTCTGATCTTGATAAATGTGTCTTATTCCACACTTCTCTAATCAATGTGCAACATTCCCCTGGGTGTTGACATTGTGTAATCGTCTGTTTGAGAGCGTGACCGATAGATTAGGACAATTATCTTGTAAGCTATTTCTAGGAAATAGTCAATTATCCGGGATTAGATCATAGGATCTCTTGTAATCCTGTGACAAATTAAATGCTCATAAGATATTTATCTTTTCAGTTTTAACTTAATTATACCTATTCTAATGTACATATGCATCTATAAAGACACTTATATCGTGTAGAGATGATCTAATTAAAAAAAAAAATGAATTGAGATTATCGATTTGATTTTCCGTTCTGCTATTGGGTGATGCCCAAGTGGCTTTATATAGATTCTTGTGTGAGTAAAAAACACTCCCCACTTTTGATTCACTGTGCAAAAATTGGTGAATAATTCTCCATTTTCATTCATTACCCCTGGTCCATGTTTCCCCATGACTTCTTCGTAACCAGCGTTATACAATTTTGATACTGTCATTTCTTAGATTGACTATTGCGTTTTGAAGCTTCATGTAAAATTCTCCTTAACAGATTAGTCTTTATAATTTGTTGGTGCATATCATTCAGGTCTGTTTTTTTTTTCTATTTTATGGTTCTAAATGTTACTGTTATTATTCTAAAACACAACTCTTCCCAATCTATTACTTCTTCTGCCTCTTTGGATAACATTAGGGCCACTCCTTCACGGTGGTGGAATGTTCCTCCACATGGTTTGAGAACAGCACTGTTTCACCAGTGCAGTGAGCATGTTCCGCATAATCCCAAAATGCTAATCTTATATTTTATTTATTCTAACACTTTGAGTTGAGTTGAGCAAAGAACAGACATCATAGCATTCAAGACATTCCCATACGTGTCACGTCCTCATCTTCAACAGCCAGTGAAGAGTCCCAATATTAATGGTACCAGTAGCAGTCTAATTATGTGTCTGTTTGGCCTTTCCTCAGAGTCCTGAGTGTCGGCCAGATCTTCTGATCCAAAGGGCCCAAATAAGTCTACCTTATCATACACCAATAACCCATCCAGCCAATCTGTCCGCCTGCTCGCGTCCCACAACACCAGCTTGCCTTGGGGGAAAAAATCCAACAGATGTTCTTTATTTTCTTATGGCTGCCACTCTGCCCGTCTGCCTTCACCTTTCTAATTATATTTTGTGAGTCCGTTACAATCACGACGTGTATGTGTTGTCTGACCTCTAGCCAGCAGAAGCCATTGTGATTACCTCCACCTCCATTTTCAGACTAAATAATGATGTATCTTATGCCAGGCTCTCCTGTCCCAAACATAGTCAACCAACCTTCACTACAACACCCCCCAGGAGCTTCTTTCACCTCTTAACATACAGCAATCAGTGTAGATGATTATACCATCCGGTTGCAAATCAATTGTTGCACCTCCCATTCAGTGCAGCCAACTGGCCAACCCCTGCATTCCTGATCCAACGTTGTTAGGACCCTGCACAGGTCTGATGTTTCCTCTGGCATTCTGATCCGGTCCACTCCTCTCCCAACGTTCTAAAGCACACACGCTTCTCTATTTGTGTCCTTTGCCTGAGCCATCCATAATTTTCCTCTGATCAGCCTGTGGCTCTTTACTGTATCCAGGGCTTCATGTCTGCAGCCAGCCACTTGTAAATATGATTTAGCCTGCAGCACCTTGAGCCTGTCTGCAATCGTGGGTAAAGCTAGGATGTATCACACACACACTACCGGCGTGTCCCTTGTGCATCCCAGTATTACCCGCATCATTCTGTGTGTGCTCTAGTTTGACTCTTTGAAGAGTCCAAATCTAATCAAATCATGTATTTTCCTCTTGCACACTTCCCTGATGCTAGTTAATAAAATCACATTATATAACACATCTTCCCCTCTTGCACATTTCCGTGATCTAAGTTAATCAAATCACATCATGTAACACATCTTCCTCTTGCACACTTCCCTGATGCTATTTAATAAAATCACATTATATAACACATCTTCCACATTTCTGTGATATAAGTTAATCAAATCACATCATGTAAGACATCTTCCTCTTGCACGCTTACCAGCACTACGCCTTTGTAACACACTCGTTGCACACACATCTTTGTTTGCTTCCCAGGTACTCTTTGGCTCATTATCAAGCTAGCCAACGCATACAAAGCAATGAACAACACAATCCAGCATCATACACTTTGATCGTGTAATTATTAAAATTGTAGCTAAAGTAGCTTAAATACCTATAAATCGCAAACATCATCCATGCAGGCTTTGGTAAATAAGAAAAAAAAATAATTGTAAAATAAAGATATGTGAAACTAAAGAAATCAATGCACCAATAACAAATAGTGAGTTGTTTACAGAAGTAAGGAAAAACAATAGAAAACATAAACAGTTCACTGGTGCTTCAACTCTTAATATACATTTTAACTCTCACCACACAGTTTACTCTTTAACAAAAACACAGTAATAAACAACAATCTAGCAAACAGGGAAATGGGAGTGCCCATAAAGCATAAGTCAGAACACAACGTGTAGAAGATACAGTATATGTAACCATGGACACTCAGGAATTTATTACTGTGCTAGAAATACTGATAGAATATTCACACACAGGACATCTGCCTGCAACCAACATAACCGGGACATCTCTCTGTAAACAACATAACCAGGACACCTGACTGTTAACAAAATAGTGAGGACACCTGTTTGTTAACAAAATTGTCAGGACACATATCTGTTAACAAAATTGTCAGGACACATATCTGTTAACAAAATTGTCAGGACACCTGTCAGTTAACAAAATAGCGAGGACACCTGTCTGTTAACGAAATAGCGAGGACACCTGTCTGTTCACAAAATAGTGAGAATTCCTGTCTGTTAATAAAATAGTGAGGACACCTGTCTGTTCACAAAATTGTCTGGTCACGTTTGTTAACAAAATAGTGAGGACACCTGTCTGTTCACAAAATTGTCAGAACACCTGTCTGTTCACAAAATAGTCAGGACATGTTTGTTAATAACATAGTAAGGACACCTTGTTAACAAAATAGTGAGGACACCGGTCGGTAAACAACATAGCTGAGACACCTGACTATTAATAAAATAGTGAGGATCCATGTCTGTAAACAAGGTAGCCAGGACGCTTGTCTATTAACAAAATATCTGGGACACCTGATATAGACAACACAAGGCGGAAACTACTGGGTGTCTCCTACCTGAACACCAGAAGCTGACTCTCAGTCTACCACATGCAACAAGCCATGGGTACCAACACCACTTCAACAGCTCCCTGTCACTTCCTCAGTCTTGCAGCAAGCATGTGACATCTGTTTTTGTTTTTTCTTGATGTATGATTTTGAATAATTAACATCTGTTCCACGGTAAAAAACAACACATAGAATGATCTGCTTACCATGATCACCCTCACAGAAAGTGTTTGTTAACTATGTGCTGACACTGGGGGTCCTGCCATGGTTTGGTAACCGTTTACTGATTAGTTTTGTGTGGAATCCAAATGTTCTTTGGATTTGGCCACATATAGATCACACAAGGAGAATCTTGGCTCTGGGCATGAACTCCATCCACTGGCTAAGATCCATATGTGTGTGGGAGAATCACACATGCTGTCTATGTCTGTCTGTGGCTAGCTTCTCTAATGCAGACATTTGGCTGGGGCAGACAGTGCTCTGTTTGATTTCCAACTGTCCAGGGATTTTAAAAGTGCACATGGGTTTTCTGAATTTTCTTACCCTTGTCCGAGATGGCTAGACATCCAATACCCTCCCACAGGATACCATGACTGTTTGCACTGTGCAAAAACACATAACAGTCAGATAATTAATTCATTCAGCAGCATGTCCTTTGCAGACCCTCGCTCCCATAACAAAATTCCGGAAAACTTCTCGGTCATAAGCAAGATGTCCCGCGTCCGATACACCCATCTGGAGATCATCTGCCAAATCCTGCACCCATCTTCTCTTTGGCTTTCCTCTTCCTCTCTTCCCAGGCATATACCCCTTCATTATCGTTCTCCTCAAACTTTCGTGGCGTTTCAAGTGACCAAAATATTTGTTTTCTTTGTTTTATCGTCTTTAGTAGCCAAACCTAACAGTCAACGCAGTGAAATGAACCTGGTCTGCTTGTCAGATGCAACAACCTCTAATCTATTCAGCCCCTATTCCAACTAATACAGAATAGATCACTAGCGCTAACAGAATGGAAGGCCAATATTTGGGTTGACATCCTAACATTCATGACTGGAGGCCTGTATTTATCCTAAAAACTTTTACTAAACATTTTATTTTGTCCAGGTTTCATTTTTAAACATCTTTACAACCACCATCAAAATACTTTTGACTAAAACAAAAATGAAATAACTAAATCTGAAACTTCAACAGAATGCGACAACTCACAGAATGACAAATCCAACACCAAACATGGGAAACGTCTAAAGATTTAAAGGGGTCGGCCAGTTGTAGCCAGGTTTTTGTCCTGCATATAATTACCATATGTAACTGGGTCTGATGGGTTCAAAAACTGTGGCAGCTATATCTCTCCACAGCACAAAGCCAGGGCTGAATTGTAGAGACCATGTGTTGCCCATGTAGCATGATCCCTCTCTCAGCCTGCCTAGTTTAATCCAGAGGAAAGGTAACATCAATACATCTGGAACAAGACAAGCTGTGGCAACATACTGAAACATGACCACAATCCTTTAGCAATTACATCCTTTTTACTACTCCACAAATGGATATTTTATTTTCAAAGCAAATACAAGAAAAGTGTAAATATTCTGAAACCAAAAATATCATTATTCAAAGCTGATTGTAAAACTAATGTCAAATGTTATGAAGACATCTAAATGAGACAAAGTTGTGGTGCTATGAACTAAGCAAAATAGTTTGCACATAAAAGCATTCACAAAACCAACATCAACTAGATTATTTTGGAAATTGATGTCTAGAAACTGTAACACTCGCAGAAAAATAAGAAAAGGTCTTCTCATCTGCCACATTACAGGTAGCAAAATCACAAACAACTGTTTTCACAACAATCTCATTTTAACTGGGAACATAGGAATAACTTTCTTATTCTTGCGTGTATGTCTGGTACTTTGTAGAATTATTGGACTGTGTTTACAGCAGACTGTAATGTTGCCTTTGAGCTGACTAATCCAACTTCTTGCTGGCATTTGCTGACTGTTAGCTGTCCTGGGTAGTTTCACAGACACGTCACTGTCTCAATGTGGTTATGTCATCCGCAACTGTTCCAACCACGTGATAAAACACACCATGCCCATTCAGAACAGCCACACATATGATCAGCCCTCAAGGGAAGGCAGGGACATCACATGGCCATTCCTCACTATACAAGGAGCCTTCTATTCATGCAGAGTCAATCCATAATAGCTATTAATCTGGCCTCATCCAAGAAATTATCACGGCCTGCACATGATTGCTTATTCTCACTTACATACATCAGGCCTTTCTTTCAAGCAGTCAGCACAAGATGCTATGGTTCTCTCCTGGCCTCATCCAAGGAATTGTCACGTCCTGTACATGGTTGCTTACACACACTTCTATAAGGCCTTCCATTCCTCATGGACTGCACCTCTAGAGACCAGTAAGATACTGCTATCTGTAGCTTTGTCAAGGCTCTAATAACTTCCCCACAATGAGCAGTTCAATCCCTACAGCTGACACAGTGCAATGTGCTGAATGGCTACAGGATCAGAGTCATGGTCAATGACTTCTGAATTGGTTCATGAAGAGCAGTGTTTGCAAACCTGGAACAAAATCACTGCAGCATGCGTCGTCTCTTGTGTTTTCCTGGCAGGTTAACTAGCCGTACACACACACCTTGGAAACCATGGCAGTGTGGTGAGAGTAGACTTTCCATTTCCGAGACATTTCTGGCTACACAGATGCCTAGGGACATTCAATGCAACAAGTCTGGGACATTCAGCGTGTTTCTTTCAAACTAGAAAAATGTGCACATGCAGCAAGATGTTCTCTCATTGTACTGACTGGTCATTCAGTAGGACACTCAAGAGATGGGCGCCACTTAACTAGATACCTTCTATGGACATCAGTGAGTGTCACATGTGATCTTTTCAAATGTGTAATAATACCCACTACAACTGTCAGAGACTTTGCCACTTGATGGTTTCTGGCCACTGCATCTTTGGGGGTCAACAAATTCTACAGTAATGTTTAAGTAATATTATGTGGTATGGGTTCTGGGGTCATATTATCACTCATGTCTTTTGCAAACTTTTAATGTATAAAACACTTGCTAAAGAGACAATGTTGCTAAAACTTTCTGAGGTTTAGTAATTCCACGAGTAACATTTGTTACGCTCACAAGAATAATATTTGTAAAATACTGTTGAATTAACTAACACATCATAACTTACAAGATTTCTTATAAATTGTACAACAATATGAGTTCAAGAACTGTTTTTGGTGTGCTGAAAGTGCAATACTTTATTTCAAGCAAGATAAAATATGTTAATATTTTATGAATATTATGTTTGATATTTCATATGTGCCATATTAGCTGAGGCACATTTGAGCAGGAATATATTCTGTTTTAAATTCATATCAAAGACAACAGAATAACAATGTTCCCTGGCAGTTCAGATGTCATAATCTTACATACCACTTGCAGTCAACAGAATGCCCAAACATATAATGACTTGTACAGTTTTTGTTTTTTTTTAAATTCGCATATCCTTTACAGGACATCGCTGTCAACAGCAGCATCTTTCAGCTGTCTGTTGATTTCTTGGCAAGATTACGCTCAGTAGTTTGCCATTGCTTTCTGAACGGCCGGCTTAGTTATCCTGCAAGTCACCAGCGAGGGTCGAACCGCCTCCAGCTCTCGCCCGCTACGAGACTCTGTGTGAAATAAAAAAAAACCACACACTGATAACAGGAATGCCTCGGTAATTAACTTGACAGTGCACTAAATAAAAATAAAAATATACAGCGAACACATAAGAAATAAAATGATGATCAGTTATTTAATAGCTATTCTTTAATCATGTCATACCCTTGACAAGTAATTACCTATTTAATCATCATTACAGTTTTCTTGCAACACCCTTCATAAAACAGCAGTTGGTTATCAAAGATCATTACCTTTTCTCTGCCCCATTCTTTGTCAGGCAGGAAGTAATTCATAGAAAGTAATTTTTATAACCTCAAAACATTTTTATGTATTATGTATGCATTTTAAAGAGTAGATTGAATATTTAAAAAAGTTAAAAGAAATAACATCATATACTGGATATAATGAATTGATACAAAATATAACACAACAGGGTAGCAATTACCCAGTAAAGAAAGTGAGAGTACTGAAATGTTACATCGAACCTGTTCTGTTTTATGGCAGTGAATCTTGAAATGTGAATGAGCGTAAGAGCTTGGAGGCAACAGAGATGTGATTTCTAAGAAGAATGTTGTGAAAATTTGGACTGCCAGAGTAACAATGATTCATGAAACAGCTAACGAAGGCAGAAGATTATAAGAGAAAGGTAAACAGTATTCTTTGGTCATACAATGAACAGAAAGGCAATGGAAAACATTCTGACAACTGGAAAGATAAGAGGAAGAAAAGGTAAAGGCAGACAAAGAGAAATGAAACTGGATGATCTCAGACGGTAGCCTGCATGAAATCTGTTGACAGTGTAGGAAGACAGGTATGTTGACATGGTGAGAAGGCAGGTATGTTGACATGGTGAGAAGACAGGTATGTTGACATGGTGAGAAGACAGGTATGTTGACATGGTGAGAAGACAGGTATGTTGACATAGGTGAGAAGACAGGTATGTTGACATGGTGAGAAGACAGATATGTTGACATGGTGAGAAGACAGGTATGTTGACATGGTGAGAAGACAGATATGTTGACATGGTGAGAAGACAGGTATGTTGACATGGTGTGAAGACAAGTGTGTTGACATGGTGTGAAGACAAGTGTGTTGACATGGTGTGAAGACAGGTATGTTGACATGGTATGAAGACAGGTATGTTGACAAGGTGTGAAGACAGGTATGTTGACCTGGTGTGAAGACAGGTATGTTGACATGGTGTGAAGACAGGTATGTTGACAAGGTGTGAAGACAGGTATGTTGACCTGGTGTGAAGACAGGTATGTTGACATGGTGTGAAGACAAGTGTGTTGACATGGTGTGAAGACAAGTGTGTTGACATGGTGTGAAGACAAGTGTGTTGACATGGTGTGAAGACAGGTATGTTGACATGGTGTGAAGACCAGTGTGTTGACAGGGTGTGAAGACAGGTATGTTGACCTGGTGTGAAGACATGTATGTTGACATGGTGAGAAGACAAGTGTGTTGACCTGGTGTGAAGGCAGGTATGTTGACATGGTGTGAAGACAAGTGTGTTGACATGGTGTGAAGACAAGTGTGTTGACATGGTGTGAAGACAGGTGTGTTGACATGGTGTGAAGACAGGTATGTTGACATAGTGTGAAGACAAGTGTGTTGACCTGGTGTGAAGACAGGTATGTTGACATGGTGTGAAGACAAGTGTGTTGACATGGTGTGAAGACAGGTATGTTGCCCTGGTGTGAAGACAAGTGTGTTGACATGGTGTGAAGACAGGTATGTTGCCCTGGTGTGAAGACCAGTGTGTTGACATGGTGTGAAGACCAGTCTGTTGACACTGTTTGAAGATAGGTATGTTGACATGGTGTGAAGAAAAGTGTGTTGACACTGTATGAAGACATGTATGTTGACATGGTGTGAAGACCAGTCTGTTGACACTGTTTGAAGATAGGTATGTTGATACTGTATGAAGACAGGCATGTTGACATAGTGTGAAGACCAGTATATTGACACTATTTTAAGACACGTATGTTGACATTGTATGAAGACACAATATGTTGACATGGTGTGAAGCTGTTCTCCCCCACTCCAAGGCTACTTACATCATACAAGATATCCACACTTTGCTGAGATGCCATTTTACTGGAAACTGCCACAACTGTGACAGTGCCAGGGAACAGGTGGAAGTATTCTTCTGATATGTATAGTTTAGAATAGTCACAAAATAATATAATTGTTTAGTATATTTTGTGTGTGTGTGTGAGTATGTATGTGAGAGAGTGTGTGTGTGTGTGTGTGTGTGTGAGAGAGTATGTGTGAGAGAAAGAGCGTGTCTGTCTGTGTGTGTGCGCATTCGCACGCGTGTGTGTGTGTAGCATGCACACAGCAAGAAAGAAAAGTAAACGACCCTCTTCTATGCCTGGAGGCAATTACGGTATATAGTGCAAGCCCATATTTGTAGAGACCCAGCAACACTCAACAGGTCATGAGATCAGTCCCACCTTTATTTCCCACATTTTCTGGTGCCCAATTTAGGCTTGATCATCCTGGGAGCCCAGGTGACTTGATGAAACATTCCCACCACATGGAAGATGGTAACACATGACCACTGTGCCGGCATTCCCACCACATGTAAGATGGTAACACACGACCACTGTGCTGGTGGTAACTTGATGAAACATTCCCACCACATGGTAACACACGACCACTGTGCCAGCAGGCATGCACAATAACCCTCTATGCATAAAGCACTGATATAAAATCAATCATAGGAGGCACTGGATAGTGTCATTCTGTGTGATTGTACAATGTTTTTGATGTCGTTAATCCATTTTCTTCTCCAACATCCTCTTACTCTCGTAGCAGATCTTTTTTGGTGTAGGGCCAGTGCTGGTAGTTGATAAGCATTCTAACAACATGGCCAAACCATTTGATCTCCTATCTTTCAATATATGTAGCACAAGGTGTTGATCCTACTGTCTGCATGATAATATTTCTTATTCTGTCTCAGATAGTTAAGTTGGCAGCTCTCTTCAAGCATTTCATCTTACAAGTTTTGATTTTACGCAAGTGTGATTTGGATAATGTCCAAGCTTGACATTGGTACCATACGGTTGGTGTAAATATTATTATCTGCTGTTTTGCAGACATAGGTATATTTGGATGTTTAACCTATATTATGCATCAGTGTCTGCCCCTCTGATATGTATTGGTATAATATATAGTCCGAAGACATGAAGTAGTGATGCTTTCATCAAAACTGTGTCATTCAAAATTGTGTGTCAGCCATTCTAATATGTACTGGATGGAATATGCACCTCAGAAAGATCAAATGCAAATGTTTGCACCTAATGTGTGTGTATGTGTGTGCGTGAGTGCGCACATCAAAATGTTCAGCTTTTGTCTATCTATAGAAGGTGTTAGTTAATACCATACCCAGGTTAACTGACCAAGAGAAGCTGTGCACTCCCAAATGTTATAGCATGTCCACTATCAGAAAACACTAACAGCACCAGCAAGCTATATGTAAATAAAGTCCAGAAATAGACAATTAAGTGAAGAAATTGTACTCTAGCAAATGTGTTGCTACAAGCACTGAAACTGGCAACTGTCAGTTTTATACCGATAAATTACCACACCAAAACTACATACAATGCTCAGGTAAAAAAAAACCCAATGAATTTCCAACAAAGTATTTTAGAAATGAACAGAAGCATGCAAGCCGTGTACCGAATATGAAACAGATATATATATATATATATATATATATATATATATATATATATATATATATATATATATATATATATATATATATCAAAACAAAATTTAAATCATAAATTACATTAATGAATTTATACATCAAAATATGATAAATACAGCCAGATATCACACGATATTTGTCCCATTCCAAGTCACAGACAACGTACTCTTCCACTAAACACAGGATAGTTCAGGATGAATGACACAAATACATACAAACACATATAACCAATGAGCAGCATGATCACAAACAATGTTCTGCACAAATAAACATAAGCTAAACATCTACAATACTGGATTTCTTAAACCATGCAACATTAAAAAAACATAGGAAAGGGGGATGCGACAAAAAAATGCGACAAAAAAACTGAAACAAAGAAACACTGATAACATTCAATTCTTGTCCTAGTTTTCCGTGGTCAGCATTGTCATGATCCAGTGAGCAAGTATTTACAATGGTAACACACGAACATTATACACATGAAACCCTTCACCAACAAACAAGACACATGTCATCCTGTGCAATCAAATGGGACGTCCCTGACATCTGACCAGGACTCATCAGGGAAGCAGAGAGTAGTCACACTGTAACCTATGACATCTGACCAGGACTCATCAGGGAAGCAGAGAGTAGTCACACTGTAACCTATGACATCTGACCAGGACTCATCAGGGAAGCAGAGAGTAGTCACACTGTAACCTATGACATCTGACCAGGACTCATCAGGGAAGCAGAGAGTAGTCACACTGTAACCTATGACATCTGACTAGGACTCATCAGGGAAGCAGAGAGTAGTCACACTGTAACCTATGACATCTGACCAGGACTCATCAGGGAAGCAGAGAGTAGTCACACTGTAACCTATGACATCTGACCAGGACTCATCAGGGAAGCAGAGAGTAGTCACACTGTAACCTATGACATCTGACCAGGACTCATCAGGGAAGCAGAGAGTAGTCACACTGTAACCTATGACATCTGACCAGCACTCATCAGGGAAGCAGAGAGTAGTCACACTGTAACCTATGACATCTGACCAGGACCCATCAGGGAAGCAGAGAGTAGTCACACTGTAACCTATGACATCTGACCAGGACTCATCAGGGAAGCAGAGAGTAGTCACACTGTAACCTATGACATCTGACCAGGACTCATCAGGGAAGCAGAGAGTAGTCACACTGTAACCTATGACATCTGACCAGGACTCATCAGGGAAGCAGAGAGTAGTCACACTGTAACCTATGACATCTGACCAGGACCCATCAGGGAAGCAGAGAGCAGTAACACTGTAACCTATGACATCTGACCAGGACTCATCAGGGAAGCAGAGAGTAGTCACACTGTAACCTATGACATCTGACCAGGGCCCATCAGGGAAGCAGAGAGCAGTAACACTGTAACCTATGACATCTGACCAGGGCCCATCAGGGAAGCAGAGAGTAGTCACACTGTAACCTATGACATCTGACCAGGGACCATCAGGGAAGCAGAGAGTAGTCACACTGTAACCTATGACATCTGACCAGGACTCATCAGGGAAGCAGAGAGTAGTCACACTGTAACCTATGACATCTGACCAGGGACTCATCAGGGAAGCAGAGAGTAGTCACACTGTAACCTATGACATCTGACCAGGACTCATCAGGGAAGCAGAGAGTAGTCACACTGTAACCTATGACATCTGACCAGGACCCATCAGGGAAGCAGAGAGTAGTCACACTGTAACCTATGACATCTGACCAGGGCCCATCAGGGAAGCAGAGAGTAGTCACACTGTAACCTATGACATCTGACCAGGGCCCATCAGGGAAGCAGAGAGTAGTCACACTGTAACCTATGACATCTGACCAGGACCCATCAGGGAAGCAGAGAGTAGTCACACTGTAACCTATGACATCTGACCAGGACCCATCAGGGAAGCAGAGAGTAGTCACACTGTAACCTATGATATCTGACCAGGACTCATCAGGGAAGCAGAGAGCAGTAACACTGTAACCTATGACATCTGACCAGGACTCATCAGGGAAGCAGAGAGTAGTCACACTGTAACCTATGACATCTGACTAGGACTCATCAGGGAAGCAGAGAGTAGTCACACTGTAACCTATGACATCTGACCAGCACTCATCAGGGAAGCAGAGAGTAGTCACACTGTAACCTATGACATCTGACCAGCACTCATCAGGGAAGCAGAGAGTAGTCACACTGTAACCTATGACATCTGACCAGCACTCATCAGGGAAGCAGAGAGTAGTCACACTGTAACCTATGATATCTGACCAGGACTCATCAGGGAAGCAGAGAGTAGTCACACTGTAACCTATGACATCTGACCAGGACTCATCAGGGAAGCAGAGAGTAGTCACACTGTAACCTATGATATCTGACCAGGACTCATCAGGGAAGCAGAGAGTAGTCACACTGTAACCTATGACATCTGACCAGGACTCATCAGGGAAGCAGAGAGTAGTCACACTGTAACCTATGACATCTGACTAGGACTCATCAGGGAAGCAGAGAGTAGTCACACTGTAACCTATGATATCTGACCAGGACTCATCAGGGAAGCAGAGAGTAGTCACACTGTAACCTATGATATCTGACCAGGACTCATCAGGGAAGCAGAAAACAGTAACACTGTAACCTACTATGACTGTTGTAAGAGGTGGCTAAGGAGGGTTGGCATGAGACTGGATACCTTTTCCATAGATAACAGCAGCTGTACAATCCAGCCAATCATGAAGAAGCCTACACAGGGCTGGTCGACGGTGTATGCTCCATTGGGAGTTGAAAGGCAGAAGATGAAGAAACAAGAAACAAATGTGGAAATATCACTTATACATTAACATATCTGAGACATGAAGCTCGGAAACACTCATGAACAGAACAATACACATAATATTAAAATATTTCCAGAAACAAAGCAATAATAAAGTATACTGTATTGGATATGGTAAGGACATGATATATGCCCAGTAAAGATCAGATCCCTGAGATCAGATAGCAGGCTGCTTTACGAAGTGACCAGACATGTCACAACAGGAACAAGACTTCTCTGTGGCTGCGCACACATCAGACATGTCACAACAGGAACAAGACTTCTCTGTGGCTGCGCACACATCAGACATGTCACAACAGGAACAAGACTTCTCTGTGGCTGCGCACACATCAGACATGTCACAACAGGAACAAGACTTCTCTGTGGCTGCACACATATCAGACATGTCACAACAGGAACAAGACTTCTCTGTGGCTGCACACACATCAGACATGTCACAACAGGAACAAGACTTCTCTGTGGCTGCACACACATCAGACATGGCACAACAGGAACAAGACTTCTCTGTGGCTGAGCACATATCAGACATCTCACAACAGGAACAAGACTTCTCTGTGGCTGAACACACATCAGACATGTCACAACAGGAACAAGACTTCTCTGTGGCTGAACACACATCAGGCATGTCACAACAGGAACAAGACTTCTCTGTGGCTGAACACACATCAGACATCTCACAACAGGAACAAAATTTCTCTGTGGCTGAACACACATCAGACATGTCACAACAGGAACAAGACTTCTCTGTGGATGAGCACACATCAGACATCTCACAACAGGAACAAGACTTCTCTGTGGCTGAGCACATATGAGACATGTCACAACAGGAACAAGACTTCTCTGTGGCTGCACACACATCAGACATGTCACAACAGGAACAAGACTTCTCTGTGGCTGCGCACATATCAGACATCTCACAACAGGAACAAGACTTCTCTGTGGCTGCACAGACATCAGACATGTCACAACAGGAACAAGACTTCTCTGTGGCTGCACACACATCAGACATGTCACAACAGGAACAAGACTTCTCTGTGGCTGCACACACATCAGACATGTCACAACAGGAACAAGACTTCTCTGTGGCTGAGCACATATCAGACATGTCACAACAGGAACAAGACTTCTTTGTGGCTGAACACACATCAGACATCTCACAACAGGAACAAGACTTCTCTGTGGCTGAGCACATATGAGACATGTCACAACAGGAACAAGACTTCTCTGTGGCTGCACACACATCAGACATGTCACAACAGGAACAAGACTTCTCTGTGGCTGCACACACATTAGACATGTCACAACAGGAACAAGACTTCTTTGTGGCTGCACACACATCAGACATGTCACAACAGGAACAAGGCTTCTCTGTGGCTGCACACACATCAGACATGTCACAACAGGAACAAGACTTCTCTGTGGCTGAGCACATATGAGACATGTCACAACAGGAACAAGACTTCTCTGTGGCTGCACACACATCAGACAAGTCACAACAGGAACAAGACTTCTCTGTGGCTGAGCACACATCAGACATGTCACAACAGGAACAAGACTTCTCTGTGGCTGCACACACATCAGACATGTCACAACAGGAACAAGACTTCCCTGTGGCTGAGCACACATCAGACATGTCACAACAGGAACAAGACTTCCCTGTGGCTGCACACACATCAGACATGTCACAACAGGAACAAGACTTCTCTGTGGCTGCACACACACATCAGACATGTCACAACAGGAACAAGACTTCTCTGTGGCTGCACACACATCAGACATGTCACAACAGGAACAAGACTTCTCTGTGGCTGCACACACATCAGACATGTCACAACAGGAACAAGACTTCTCTGTGGCTGCACACACATCAGACATGTCACAACAGGAACAAGACTTCTCTGTGGCTGAGCACACATCAGACATGTCACAACAGGAACAAGACTTCTCTGTGGCTGCACACACATTAGACAAGTCACAACAGGAACAAGACTTCTATGTGGCTGCACACACATCAGACATGTCACAACAGGAACAAGACTTCTCTGTGGCTGCACACACATCAGACATGTCACAACAGGAACAAGATTTCTCTGTGGCTGCACACACATCAGACATGTCACAACAGGAACAAGACTTCTCTGTGGCTGCACACACATCAGACATGTCACAACAGGAACAAGACTTCTCTGTGGCTGAGCACATATGAGACATGTCACAACAGGAACAAGACTTCTCTGTGGCTGCACACACATCAGGCATGTCACAACAGGAACAAGACTTCTCTGTGGCTGCACACACATCAGACATGTCACAACAGGAACAAGATTTCTGTGGCTGAGCACACATCAGACATGTCACAACAGGAACAAGACTTCTCTGTGGCTGCACACACATCAGACATGTCACAACAGGAACAAGACTTCTCTGTGGCTGAGCACATATGAGACATGTCACAACAGGAACAAGACTTCTCTGTGCCTGCACACACATCAGACATGTCACAACAGGAACAAGACTTCTCTGTGGCTGCGCACACATCAGACATGTCACAACAGGAACAAGACTTCTCTGTGGCTGCACACACATCAGACATGTCACAACAGGAACAAGACTTCTCTGTGGCTGCACACACATCAGACATGTCACAACAGGAACAAGACTTCTCTGTGGCTGAGCACATATCAGACATCTCACAACAGGAACAAGATTTCTCTGTGGCTGAGCACACATCAGACATGTCTGGTAGTTTGTAAAGGGCCACGTGATTACACATCAGACATGTCTGGTAGTTTGTAAAGGGCCACGTGATTACACATGGCTACCCGCACAAGTGTTCTAATCTTCCACAAATGACATGAGAACAATCTCAACAGGGTGCTGTGGCTGTGTAGCACGGGTGCTGATCCTAATCTAGGGATACACAAGTGTTCTAATCTTCCACAAATGACATGAGAACAATCTCAACAGGGTGCTGGGGCTGTGTAGCACGGGTGCTGATCCTAATCTAGGGATACACAAGTGTTCTAATCTTCTTCCACAAATGACATGAGAACAATCTCAACAGGGTGCTGGGGCTGTGTAGCGCTGGGGCTGTGTAGCGCTGGGGCTGTGTAGCACGGGTGCTGATCCTAATCTATGTATACTACAACCACACATGGTATACACAATCGGTGCGGGTTGATTCTCTACTCTGGACTGATATTTGAGCTTGTGCAACATGCACATGACTTGCTATTTGCTGATTCTGGTCCGAGAAGGTTCAGTGGGGGAGTTAACATTCTCTGGTTCCTTATTTGATAAACAATCATATTTACTAATGGACTAATGCCCACTACTTCTAATATAATGTTTCATAAGCAACATAGTAAGAAATAATACATACCTTATGTACATGAAAGAAGAACATTGGAACTGCAAGCGAACAATCTTTCCTGTAGATTGCCACTGTCTACGTTATGATGACAACTATTATGCAATTAAAAGTGTAATTCTACTTACTGAATGTAATAAATGCTCACACACAAAACAAAGACAAAAGAAGATCTCATGGATAGAGTTCATCTATGCCTAGCTTTAAAAAAAAAAAGCCTGTGAAAGAAATAGTTCTACATTAAAACAATCTAACATGACAGTTTAACCAAATTCCAATAACTAGTAACACTAAATACCAATCAAAAGCATGAATATATGTTAATACGATCGGCCATTATCTCTATTAAAAGATTATATCAGCCAAATAAAAATTAGATACACAAAACTGACTGAACACACAAAATGAACAATAATGAAAACTGACAACACAGGAATAACATTTTCAAAAACAAAATAGGCCCAGTGGATCACATCTGCAATGGAATGAAGAGATGCCAACAGTTTACCAGATTTTAATATTTATTAACATTCTACAAAAGATTTCTACAATCAAATGTTTCAGATGGGAAGGAAATAAAGGTCACCACAGCACATTCCAGTTTCTAATATGCCAGAGTTTCTGAATTGCCTCATAAAGCCACTGGTGTGATATGCTGAGGTGGAATTAAATATAATTCTGGTTAAGCATCTAATGTTCTAGACCAGCCAATATATGACCATATACAATTGTATGATTCAACAGGTGATTACTTGCAACTATCTGTGCACGATGCCACCAGTCCAGCTACACATGCAACAGCTGTGGCAGCTCAACACAGTCAGTACTCATGTCTAAACATCTCAAGCAGAAGAGGTCACTGAGACCAGAAGTGCCTACAATGTCTAGGAGTCTTGTAACTTGCTTTCAATTCAGAAAATAAGACACATTGAAATTGGCGCACTCAGATGTTTCAAAAAGTCATGCGTCTATATATTTAGTACAGTAGAGGACACGGCACATCTTTAAAACAGCACATAGCTCACTGTTGCACATGCAGAGCAAATGGCATTAGATTCGTCACAGGTGAACAAACAAACAAAACAAGTGATAACAAGCATCTTTGGCCAGCGAGTTATAACAAGTTGAAAACAACACTTGTGTTGTCTCTGCTACAATTCTACATCGGTGTCTGCCATTAGGGGCTCGATTTCATGTTTCTTGTTCCCTGAAACACAGAGTGAAAAAATACTGTAAATTATTTAGGAGAGCAATAATATATGCATGTGGGAGACAGCATATGTGAGTGAGTGAGTGTGTGTGTGCATGTGCACCTGCATGTCAGCTCACATGATCACCAGTCTTGGCTCAGGCCTTTGTCTTGTCCTGATGATGTCATATGGCCAAGCCATTCAGGTATTTATCTAACTTAACTTCCCTTTGCTCATTTATTTCTCATTTATTTTGCCAGTTGTCAGAATGGAAATTCACTGTTCTTCAAGATCTTCATTGGTGAACATTTAAAGGCAGCACAAATGCATTCACAGTACTGGCAGTACATCAACAAATTACTGTCCAGCCTGATCTCTTATTAGACTAAAGATAACTGTCCCTGGTACGTATAAGTGTAGTAGCTAGATCATT
Organism: Cepaea nemoralis; assembly: GCA_014155875.1. NCBI lineage: Eukaryota > Metazoa > Mollusca > Gastropoda > Stylommatophora > Helicidae > Cepaea > Cepaea nemoralis. The sequence goes on along the minus strand of JACEFZ010024167.1, from coordinate 400,746 downwards.
AGCTCAATTACTTGCGACATTGATTTAACAAGTTTGGTTATTGTTTTTGTCCAACTCTTATAATACACATCATATATGATATGTTGCTACAGAGGTTGGCAAATCAAACAGGTTGCTACAGAGGTTGGCAAATCCAACAGGTTGCTACAGATGTTGACAAATCAAACAGGTTGCTACAGATGTTGACAAATCAAACAGGTTGCTACAGAGGTTGACAAATCAGACAGGTTGCTACAGAGGTTGGCAAATCAGACAGGTTGCTACAGAGGTTGGCAAATCAGACAGGTTGCTACAGAGGTTGGCAAATCAGACAGGTTGTTACAGAGGTTGGCAAATAAAACAGACTGCCACTGAGGTTGGCAAATCCAGCAGGTTGCTACAGAGGTTGGCAAATCAGACAGGTTGCTACAGAGGTTGGCAAATCCAGCAGGTTGCTACAGAGGTTGGCAAATCAAACAGACTGCCACTGAGGTCAACAAATCCAGCAGGTTGCTACAAAGGTTGGCAAATCAAACAGACTGCCACTGAGGTCAACAAATCCAGCAGGTTGCTACAGAGGTTGGCAAATCAAACAGACTGCCACTGAGGTCAACAAATCCAGCAGGTTGCTACAGAGGTTGGCAAATCAAACAGACTGCCACTGAGGTCAACAAATCCAGCAGGTTGCTACAGAGGTTGGCAAATCAAACAGACTGCCACTGAGGTCAACAAATCCAGCAGGTTGCTACAGAGGTTGGCAAATCAAACAGACTGCCACTGAGGTCAACAAATCCAGCAGGTTGCTACAGAGGTTGGTAAATCAAACAGACTGCCACTGAGGTCAACAAATCCAGCAGGTTGCTACAGTGGTTGGCAAATCAAACAGACTGCCACTGAGGTCAACAAATCCAGCAGGTTGCTACAGAGGTTGGCAAATCAAACAGACTGCCACTGAGGTCAACAAATCCAGCAGGTTGCTACAGAGGTTGGCAAATCAATCTAAGACCTCTGTTGTTTTGCATCACTACTTGTAACAATTCAGGCATGGTGGAGACAACATAGGTGCATTCATAATCAGTGTGCTACAAGAACAATCAGTATCCTGACACTCTGACAACTGCTGAGAGAGACAGGTCACACATTTGTGTGTCTCTAGTACAAGGTGGCTGATTTCAGTAAACCAATCAATGATTTCCTCCGATATCTCAAGCTTACTGCATATAAGGATACAGTGGTAGATGAAAGATTTCAGTGAACCAATCAATGATTTCTTATGATATCTCCAGCTTACTGCATGTAAGGATACAGTGGTAGATGAAAGATTTCAGTGAACCAATCAATGATTTCTTATGATATCTCCAGCTTACTGCATGTAAGGATACAGTGGTAGATGAAAGATTTCAGTGAACCAATCAATGATTTCCTATGATATCTCCAGCTTACTGCATATGAGGATTCAGTGGTAGATGAAAGATACCTACATTCATATCCGGTGTAATTTTACATAAACAATGCATCACTAGGTGTAGCACACTTAATATTTACAATAACCATTAAAACTCACCTGCTGTTTCCTCTTCAAGTTCAAATGATGCAGACGCTGCCAACTTCTGCTTTTTGGCCACCCCAGAATGTGGACTTTCAGGCATGAATGCAGCTACCAACAAAGCCAAGATCACCAGTACTGCACCAAATGCAAAAGGAGGTCCTGGGACTACACTCTGAAACATTTATGAACTTTTAAAAATCTTCGTGAAACAATATAAAGTTTGGAAACTAATTGCAAATATGTACACTACACACAGTCATAATGAAATTAATTTAGCAGTACGCAGCAGTAGTAGTACTGTCCTATTATATGTCAAACAACACCTCTAGGCCTGACAAAGTAGGCTCTATATTACATGACATTAAAGAACATGTGGAACAAGATAGTCTGTATTACACCAACAGTTACCCCCATATAACACTGCCACTACAGACTATTATAGCTCCAACATTCAGCATCAGCTACACAAAATACAAGACTGGACTAGGTGCAACCCCACAGAAAATCAAAGACTGGACTAGGTGTAATCGCACAGAATACAAGACTGGACTAGGTGCAACCACACAAAATACATGGCTGGACTAGGTGCAACCACAAAGAATACATGGCTGGAGTAGGTGCAACCACACAGAATACATGGCTGGGTTACATGCAACCACACAGCATACAAGGCTGGAGTAGGTGCAACCACACAGAATACATGGCTGGGTTACATGCAACCACACAGAATACATGGCTGGAGTAGGTGCAACCACACAGAAAATCAAGACTGGACTAGGTGTAATCGCACAGAATACAAACCTGGACTAGGTGCAACCACACAAAATACATGGCTGGACTAGGTGCAACCATACAAAATACATGGCTGGACTAGGTGAAACACAAAGAATACATGGCTGGAGTAGGTGCAACCACACAGAATACATGGCTGGGTTACATGCAACCACACAGAATACATGGTTGGGTTACATGCATCCACACAAAATATAAGGGACATTCATTTGAAATCCGTTCATGCCGCACCCCGCGTAATTGCGTACGTTGAACATGATCATGTCATAGTCATGTGATAAGTACTGACCACTGAATAAAAGAGCACATGCTTATCATCCCATGATGCATAGGTTCTGTTTCTGACCATTCAGAAAATGGTCGGGTTGATCCAAAACCCGTCCAAAGCAGCTCAAAGAGCGGTGATTCAGTTTCTTTCATTTGAAGGATGTCGACCAGTGGACATTCATCAAAGAATGCAGGCAGCGTAGGTAACAAATGTGTGTCGAAGACAACAGTGACAGACTGGGCACGAATGTTTCGGAAAGGATGACAGTTCACGATAGATCTTCGGCGGCCGGGTCAAGCGCATATTGTTGCAACAGAAAAAACCATCGCCAGAATTGATGCAGCAGTACAGATGAACCGTTGTCGAAGCATACGTTTCGCTAGCAAAAGAATTTCATGTGTCAATTGGGACAATTCAAAAGGTCGTTCGTAAGAAACTGCAGTATCGGAAGGGTGTTCACACCTGCTGCGTTACAGAGTGGAGGGTGATGCATTTCTCTTCTGCATAGTGGCAGGTGAAGAATCATGGTGTCACCACTTTGAGCCGAGCAGCAAAAGAGAGAACATGCAATGGAAACATGCTGGATCACCAAAAGCCAAAAAATTCAAGTTACAGGTTTCCGCTGGTAAGGTTATGCTGAGCGCATTTTTTTTTACCATGAAGGGCTATTGTTGGCCGACTTTAAAGAAGCTGGTGTCAACATCAACTCTGCCCACTACTTGGAAACACTAGACAAGCTGCAAAAAACCATCAAGAATAAACGAACCGGCATGCTTTCTCGTGTTGTGATTTTGTTGCACGATAATGATCGTCCGCATGTCGCAAAGATTGTGCAGGAAGCATTAGCAAGGAAGAAGTGGAAAATTCTGCAACATCCAGCCTATAGTCCTGATTTGTCACCATGTGATTTTCATGTGTTCGGACCTCTAAAAAAAAGCTCTCAAGGGGCAACGATTTCACACAGATGCAGACATAATGAACGCGGTAAACACTTGGTTCAGTGAGCAACCACAATCCTTTTTTTGCGGACGGCATTCACCGCCTACCTAAGCAATGGGATACTTGCCTGAATGCCTACGGCGGCGACTTCTGACCAACCCATGGTGCATAATTCAAAAAAGTCGCTTAAAAGTCGACAGGGTCGACTTCATTGCACCGGCTTTTATCCCATATGGCTCGGTCTCTTTCCGCAGCGCGGAAAGCGTCGCATAAAGCACGAACTCCGTAGCTCTAGCGACGACCCACAGGAGTCTCCGAAAAATTTAACTCGTGAACCGAAGGACGTGGCCCGGAATCGAACCCACAACAATTCATTCAAAATGAATGCTTTGTTTAATTCTACCACATCTGTTAATGTTTCTTTCATGCTTTTGTAATAAAGCCATTGGAACAGGTTTCAAATGAACGTCCCTAATACATGATTGGACTAGGTGCAACCACACAGAATACATGACTGGACTAGGTGCAACCACAGAGAATACATGACTGGACTAGGTGCAACCACAGAGAATACATGACTGGACTAGGTGCAACCACAGAGAATACATGACTGGACTAGGTGCAACCACAGAGAATACATGACTGGACTAGGTGCAACCACAGAGAATACATGACTGGACTAGGTGCAACCACAGAGAATACATGACTGGACTAGGTGCAACCACAGAGAATACATGATTGGACTAGGTGCAACCACACAGAATACATGACTGGACTAGGTGCAACCACAGAGAATACATGACTGGACTAGGTGCAACCACACAGAATACATGATTGGACTAGGTGCAACCACAGAGAATACATGACTGGACTAGGTGCAACCAGGACTAGGTGCAACCACACAGACTACAAGACTGTATTTGTACCACTACATACAACTTTCAAATGACATGGCTGGGAGGTCATGTACTCCTCATATGAGTAACTGAAAATAAGGCTGTGTTAGTGTAGAGGTTGTACACTCGTCCACCTGTAAAATGAGCTGGTATTTGATTCTGGGAAGTGGTGGGATACTTCCCTCCTCAGAGGTTAGCATGGTGGAATGGATAAGAACGCGTGTTCTTAAACATCTGGTGTGCTGATGCCGAGGTAAAGGGTTAACTCCTGCATCAGTCAGTTGGACTAAAATGTTGACTTCTTGTCCTTGACTTTTTTTGTGTGCATATCCTTTACAGGACATCGCTGTCAACACCAGCATCTTTCAGCTGTATGTTGATTTCTTGGCAAGATTACGCTCAGTAGTTTGCCATTGCTTCCTGAGTGGCCGCTCACATACCCCGTAAGTTACCGATGCGATTCGAACCACTGCTGATTCTCACCGTCATCACGTTACCTACGAGAGTATACAAGATTACGGAGAAAAGTCGCTAACCTCTAGGCTACGAAGCCTGGCTGTCCTTGACTTAGGGACGTAAATTACGAGTACCTCTTTTGCGAGCACAAAAACAAAACAAAGAACCAAAAAAAAAAAATTAAATAAATCCCCCATCAATATGACAAAAAATGGTCAGGAAAACTCAAACTGGGTACAAGAGATTAACCTGGGAAAATAAAAGCATTTGATATACTTGCAATCATATCCCTTTTCCTGGTAATGCAAGCACAGACGTCAACATGCCACAAGTCAGTAAGCTTACCTGCATGGAATTGCTCGGAGACCGATGGGAGAGATTATCTTGTTGACTGACTATGTGTTTGGCCTCCTTCTCATTGAGGTCCACATGGAACAGATAGAATATGAAACCAAACAAAGCTGGTCCTAGCCCATTGCAAAGTCCACGGATACCAGTTATCACACCCTGAGCTACACCTGAAGATGCAGATAACAAGCAAACAAATTAGGGATTGTAGCAAAGGCTTCTGCTTCTGCAGGCTGACATAGAGGTTGGTAAATAACATAACTGAACTCCGACATTACTTGTGGCAGTAGCCAGCATGATCACAGGTAAGGACAATGAAAGTATACCTAAAAATGCAGTGCTCTGAGAAATGATATTTCTACTCTGCTGAGAGGCTGACAGCAAATATGCATGTCATCAAGTGCTGTGATGTTAGTTCCATTTAATAAATAATGTACTCATTCTGCTGTATGGCAGCAAATCATGGATTGTGAACAAAGAGATTAGGAAAAGCCTGGAGGCAGTGGAGATGTGGTTTCTGCATGTTGTGACTACCTTTGACAGCGAGGGTAACTAGCAATGTGTTCCCGGTAAAGGCCAATGAAAGCAGAACTATGTATAAATGTAAGAAGGCGACAAACAGCACTTATTTGGTAATGTAAGATGAAGAGGAGTATTGGAAGATATTGTGACAACTGGAAAGGTCAGCCACAGAAGTTGGGGGGGGGGGGGGGGGGGGGGGGGGAAAGAGACCGACACACGATGCTGGATGGACTGGGACAATGATATGGAGGGATAGCATCAAGAGTTGATCCACAGCCCAAGCCTGTGGAGATACATGCATGCCTATGGCAGCTGGCAAGGCACATGATGATAATCATGGGAACAGCTATCACTAAATAATAAACAGCACACCACTGACAATAAACATATTGGCCTCACTGAAACAAACAACATTACCATCAATCCAGCCAAAGGTGTTACATATTTTGTCAGCCAACATTGTTTGGTCTTTTGGGATTGTTCTGTAGTTTATCTTTTCTACCTAGCCTTGGTGGAGTGACTGAGTGCTTGACAGAGAGTTTGGGTAGAGTGGTTTCATCCACACAGAGACAGCGCTCCAGTTGAACTGTCTCATATGGGTTATGTATGGAATACTGAGCCAAGCACAGTAGTATACATAAACAAGGTGCAATGAGCTCTTGAAATATACCCTCACAGGCACTACTGATGATGATGAATCTTACATGCCAATGCTCTGCAGTATGGCTGATTATTTCATGACAATATGCATATACTTCTTCTTCCTCTTCTTCTGCGTTCATCCGGAGTTTTTTTTCCGGACGTAATTGCGTTGTGCCTGTTTACAGCAGAGCTGCGTTCTTGCGCCGTTAGGGCGACACATCCGACTTCTGCAGGCATTTGTTGACCGGGTTAACCTTCCCGGATTATGCATATACGAGAGTCATGATCTCTGTAATGACATAAGGATTTTGTGACACACACACATAAAATATATAATTATACAAGACAAGCAGACTTAGCAAACCAAACTATGGGCTAACTAAATGTACAGCCATCACTGTGAGTAATACCAATTGTCATAACATTATAATCACAAACTGTAGTGATTTTACGCAATTGTCACTGAATGGTTGAAGTATGTTAACTTGTGAGTTTTTTAAAATGTGGTTTTCATTTTCATTATGATACCCATACCATTGCTGGTGTGTGACAGGAGAACAATTATTTAAGCTCACGAATAACAATAGCTGCTGGTCCAAGCAGTCACCACATAGTGTATAGGCTAGCATTGTTTCTTAACTGATTGATTGATTGATTGATTGATCTAGGAACCGACATCACAGCATTCGGGACATTCCCATAAGTTTCTTAACTGAGCCATATCAACAGTAATCTTGCCCTGACAACCTTCATATCAGCAGTAATTTTACTCTGACAACCCTAATATCAGCAGCAATCTTACCCTGACAACCCTTATATAAAAAATCTTACCCTGACAACCCTCCTATCAGCAGTAATCTCATCCTGACAACCCTCATATAAACAGTAATCCTACCCTGACAACCCTCCTATCAGCAGTAATCTTACCATGACAACCCTCATATAAATAGTAATCTTATCCTGACAACCCTCATATAAACAGTAATCCTACCCTGACAACCCTCCTGTCAACAGTAATCTTACCATGACAATCCTCATATAAATAGTAATCTTATCCTGACAACCTTCATATAAACAGTAATCTTACCATGACAACCCTCATATAAATAGTAATCTTATCCTGACAACCCTCATATAAACAGTAATCATACCCTGACAACCCTCCTATCAACAGTAATCTTACCATGACAATCCTCATATAAATAGTAATCTTATCCTGACAACCTTCATATAAACAGTAATCTTACCCTGACAATCCTCCTATCAGCAGTAATCTTACCATGACAACCCTCATATAAACTAATCTTACCCTGACACCCCTCATATAAACAGTAATCTTACCCTAACAACCCCCCTATCAGTGGTAATTTTACTCTGACAACCCTCCTATCAGCAGTAATCTAACACTGACAACCCTTCTATCAGCAATAATTTTACACCGACAACCCTCCTATCAGCAGTAATCTTACACTGACAACCCTCCTGTCACCAGTAATCTTACTCTGACAACTCTCATAATAGCAGTAATCTTATACTGGCAACTCTGATGTCAGCAGTAATCTGACACAGACAACCTCATGCTAACACTTCTATCAAGAAAACATGTGTATTTAACTCACACAACACACTTTACCTTGCTGGTCTGCACTGGCATGAGCAGATACAAAGGAACTAATTGAAGGGTAGGCTATACTAGAAACTGCAGCCATCGTCCCAGCCACCCATATAATCCTGCAAAACATACAGTCAACACAAACAGTTATAAAGGCACATTTACATCAATCCTAAATGTAATAGTGGCAGTCAATTCAAAACTAAATGTGTAATTCAATGAAATAATTACACAACTACTAAAAGCAATAATTTTATATGACAATAGTAAAATGAACAATAATTATATATGGCAAGTGTATGTGTGTGTGTGTGTATATATATATATATAGATATATATATATATATATATATATATATAATATATATATATATATCATACTATATATATATATATATATAATCACCATCATCATCATCAAGTGCCGTGCCGGCTGGCGTAGGCGTTCATGGCTCTCCACAGATCTCAGTCTTTGGTGTTCTGGATCAACTCTGCTGATGATATTCCTCCATGCCACCGTCTCAATCCGTCCATGCATCCTGTCTCTCTTCTTCTCTATCTTTCCAGTTGTCACGATGTTCTCCAATGCCTCTCTTCTCATCACATGACCAAAGAAAGCTGTTTGTCTCTTTCTTATTGTTATATATAGTGTTCTAGTTTCATTAGCCTCTTTCAGGCAATCGTTGTTAGTTACTCTGGCAGTCCAAGGAATTCGCAACATTCGTCTTAAAAACCACATCTCTGTTGCTTCTAAGTTCTTCCTAATTTGTTCATTTACATTCCAAGATTCACTGCCATACAGCAAAACAGGTTCTATAAAGCATTTTAGCACTCTCTTTCTTACATTCATTGATAGTGACTTATTGCATAAGATACTCTTCATTTTCTGAAATGTGGCTTTTGCCTGCCCTATTCTGCTCTTAATCTCTGTTGTACATCTTCCATCTGATGTTATAAGTGCCCCTAGGTATTTAAAATTATCCACTTGGTTGAGAATTTCCCCTTCTATTTCTATGTCACATTTTGGTGTCCCCATTTTCTTTGATATCACCATTGTTACTGTTTTCTTGATATTCAAGGAGAGTCCTTTCTGTGCACTTTCTGATACTACAATGTCCAATAATTATTGTAGTTCTGTTGCATTATCCGCCACCAATACTGTGTCATCTGCATAGCGTATATTGTTTATATTATATCCTCCGATTAGTATTCCTGGCTTCTCTTTGATCTCTCTCATTATTACTTCGCTATATAGGGAGAAGAGATCGGGTGACAAGACACACCCCTGTCGTACTCCTAGCTTTATCTGTTCGTAACTACCCTCTTTATTTCCCATTTTAATTGCTGCTACTTGGTTCCAGTATATATTCTTTATTATTCTTAAATCTTTCCCATCAATGTTGATATCTTCCAACATTTTAATCAGCTCATCATGTTTTACTTTATCAAATGCCTTAGTATAATCTATGAAGCATAAATATATGTCTCTCTGTTTCTCTATTGACCTTTCTATTAGTGTTCGTAATATATATATTGCATTGTTTGTACCCTTTCCTTCCATAAAACCATACTGTTCTTCACTAATTTCCAATTTTATTTTCTTTCTTGTTCTTCTCATTATAATTCTGAGTAGAAGCTTAGTGACATGGTTTATGAGGTTAACTGTATGAAAATCTTTACATTCAATTGCTCCTGGTCTCTTTGGTATAACTATAAATACAGATTTTAGCATATCGCTCGGTAAATATCCACTGTTGTAAATATCTCATTCAGCATTTTGGTTAATATATCTACCCCAAAATGTATATACGTATGTGTGTACGTGTTAAAAAAATATAAGTCATTAAGTTACACGTTTATAAGTCCTAACAGTATATGTGACTCTGTGAAATCTATTAAAGATGTGCACTCGTTAAATCAAAACAATGACTGCGTTTATAAAGTATATATTGTTTCTGTTGTTGTCTAAGATGTTTAGTCGAAGAATCAACATCACGGCACACGGGTGTAACCCATAAGTGCTCCGTTCCACTCCTAACTCAAGCTTGAGTCCAGAGAATCTCAGGTAGTGCACAAACTCCATAGCACTGGTGAGGATCCTGAAATACTTTGGGTTGATTTTTAACTCAAAATTTTGCCCGGGAGCGCCGTTAGGCTACTCTTTTTTCAATTTCCAACTGCGGAGGGATTTTTTATGTGCGCAAAAATACACATGGGCGTCCGATCTCACTACCCAGAGACCAGGGAACATTTTGTTACTAGAAGTCCACATGGAAAAGTTCCAGCCCTCACTGGGGCTTGAACCCAGAACCTCCAACACTCGAGGCTGACACCATACCTCAAGACCACTCAGCCCCCTGTTGTTGTCTAAGGTTAAATTCATGATTTATGAATAAAATAATATATGAGAGTAGAGAGAGAAGAAAGGCAGAATGTCAGACAGGCCTGCGTGCCCAATTCTTAACCCTTTGAAAATAAAGTTCATTCCTTCTGCAAAACATGTATCAGATGCACCGTAAAATTTGTATAAGATGCCGATTTGTTACAGTGAGAAGAATTATCATGATGATCAATGAAACATTATTAAAGTGTATCATTCAGTCAAAATCAATAATCCTGTCACTGACTGGGGATTCAATCTTGACCGCTGTTGGTGGAAGCCAGCACACTAAATGTACATGATGCCCAAAGTATACACTACAAGAGTAAGGACCGCTTTCCACCCCTTGAGATGTTTTGAGCATATGGTGCTAGCCATGTATTTGCACAAACTGACACTGGATGATGTGGTCATCCAGGCCAGCCACCTGTACTCCCCAGAACAGTTCTGGCACCCAGTTTAAGCTGGACCTACCTGGAAGCCCTTGTCAATTTAAAAACCATTCCTGCATCGATGGCAATTCATACACCAGTCTGACCACCAGTCCAACAGACAAGCATACTAGCTACCACAGCTGAAGTATATATTCATACACCTGTCTGACCACCAGTCCAACAGACAAGCATACTAGCTACCACAGCTGAAGTATATATTCATACACCTGTCTGACCACCAGTCCAACAGACAAGCATACTAGCTACCACAGCTGAAGTATATATTCGTACACCTGTCTGACCACCAGTCCAACAGACAAGCATACTAGCTACCACAGCTGAAGTATATATTCATACACCTGTCTGACCACCACTCCAACAGACAAGCATACTAGCTACCACAGCTGAAGTATATATTCGTACACCTGTCTGACTACCAGTCCAACAGACAAGCATACTAGCTACCACAGCTGAAGTATATATTCGTACACCTGTCTGACCACCAGTCCAACAGACAAGCATACTAGCTACCACAGCTGAAGTATATATTTGTACACCTGTCTGACCACCAGTCCAACAGACAAGCATACTAGCTACCACAGCTGAAGTATATATTCGTACACCTGATTCCACCAGTCCAACAGACAAGCATGCTAGCTACCACAGCTGAAGTATATATTCATACACCTGTCTGACCACCAGTCCAACAGACAAGCATACTAGCTACCACAGCTGAAGTATATACTGACTTGCAATAAACAAAATAATACATTAGTATACACTTTATAAGGGAGTGTTTCACTGTTTAACAAAGAAAGGTCTCTGCTTCTAAATTATCAGTTGTTTTTCGCTGTTTCTAGTGAGATCTGTTATGTTTTTTTTAACAAAAATGCCATCGCACGGACTTACCAATGTTGTGAAGCAAAGCCGAAGCAGCATAACTGAATTATTTCGAACACCAGTCCAAACATGATTGTCTGCTTGTGTCCAATGTACTTCATCAAGACTGCTAAAATCAAAGTCTGAAAAAACAATTCAGTGACTCTTCAATGCACAGACAAAGTAATGCCTGAAACTACAAGGCATTTGTTTTTTTGTTTTTTCCTTCCAAGGACAAAATATAAAATGAAATACTGATAAATATAAGTGGAGAATTTAAATGTAAGGTTTTTACCAAAAGGTTATAATAAAAACAATGTACATTATATAGACAATACAGTATTGATAGTTAAAAACACACAGGATCTGCTACAACTGTTGGACATTATAGTCCAGCTAGATGCACAACAGAGATGAAGAGCAGAATAGGCCAAGCAAACGCTGCATTTCAGACGATGTTTTTTGCAATAAGACACTTGCAATACATGTTAGAAAAAGTGTACTGACATGGTATCATGTACTTGGTCTACTGTATGGCAGTGAATCTTGGAATATGAGCAAACAAATTAGAAAGAGCTTGAAAGTAATGGAGATGTGATTTCTGAGATTATTGTGATTACCTTGGACTGCCAGTCACTAACAACGATTGCCTGGAAGAGGCTATTGAAACTAGAACATATACAATTATAAGAAAGGTAATTCAATAGATGAACAGCATGGGGGAGGGGTGGGGGTGGGAGCGCTGGAAAATGTCATGACAACAGGACAATGGAGTAGAAGAGAGAAAAGGAAAGATTGAAAATCAAGACATAAAACATCTTGACATAAAAGCACTGGGGAACACTGGCGAGAAAAAGGTGGCAGGACATGTACAATGGCCAACATCATATGGTGTAGACTATAAAACGACACAATCAAGACAGAGCCTCAAAAGAATTGTGACCATTGCGCTCATTTGCGGGCCTGCCTGAAAAAAAATGCCCACGAAAGAGACATTTCCATGTGGCAAAATTCTGTTGACATGATCAGAGATACAGGGTCAACCCAGACTCATGAAATGAGTTCCAGAGTTTCTTTGTGGAGAGGGAGAAAAGTGAGCATATTTGAAATCTGATCACATCATACCTTTACAAAAATATCAAAAAAGATATAAAAGATATCTACAGATTGGCATTATCTCTACAATTATAACAATGTTACTTAAGACTGGTCAAGACAAACTTTATAAGAACTGAAAACAGACAATATAAACAATAATATGTTTATGCCTGCAAATGTTTGTAAACATTCACTGACAGTACAGAAATAAATGCACAGTGTGAAAGTGTACATTTACAGAACACTTACCTGTGCCAAAACAGACAACACACCAACAACAGCAATGTAAGACGCAACTTCTTCTTTTGAAAAATCCATGATCTGAAGAGGTATAAAGAGACAATTAGTATATTAGCCTGTCTGTGTAAGCTGGGCAATGCTGAAAAATGGTAAATTAGCCTGTCTGTGTAAGCTGGGCAATGCTGTAAAATGGTAAATTAGCCTGTCTGTGTAAGCTGGGCAATGCTGTAAAATGGTAAATTAGCCTGTCTGTGTAAGCTGGGCAATGCTGTAAAATGGTAAATTAGCCTGTCTGTGTAAGCTGGGCAATGCTGTAAAATGGTAAATTAGCCTGTCTGTGTAAGCTGGGCAATGCTGTAAAATGGTAAATTAGCCTGTCTGTGTAAGCTGGGCAATGCTGTAAAATGGTAAATTAGCCTGTCTGTGTAAGCTGGGCAATGCTGTAAAATGGTAAATTAGCCTGTCTGTAAGCTGGGCAATGCTGTAAATGGTAAATTAGCCTGTCTGTGTAAGCTGGGCAATGCTGTAAAATGGTAAATTAGCCTGTCTGTGTAAGCTGGGCAATGCTGTAAAATGGTAAATTAGCCTGTCTGTGTAAGCTGGGCAATGCTGTAAAATGGTAAATTAGCCTGTCTGTGTAAGCTAGGCAATGCTGTAAAATGGTAAATTAGCCTGTCTGTGTAAGCTGGGCAATGCTGTAAAATGGTAAATTAGCCTGTCTGTGTAAGCTGGGCAATGCTGTAAAAATGGTAAATTAGCCTGTCTGTGTAAGCTGGGCAATGCTGTAAAATGGTAAATTAGCCTGTCTGTGTAAGCTGGGAAATGCTGTACAATGGTACATGTAGTAATGTTGGGGTGTGAAGTGTTGGGCCACCATATATTCTAGGCACAATTCCAAGAACATTTTGAAATGTGTCGGTATAGATCTTTTTTTTTGTTTTGGTGCTCGCTCGCTTTGAACTCAAGTGTAGACCATGCACACTATTTATAGTAGTGATGGACTGAATTTTGCGTGTGGGTTAGCTTTCCCTATTAACAGTGTCCCTCGCCATCAGGCAAACCCACTCCGACTTCAGAGGTAGGTATATATCTTAATTAGGCTGGGTCGACCCCAGAGCAGCAATGTTTGTAGAAAATAATCCTGCCTCTGCTGGGGATTGATCCCAGACCACTGACTTGACAGGCAAGTGTACTAACCACTATGCCACGGCAGCTCCACAAAGAAGTACATCTTCAAACTGCGTACACTGTATTCAGCAAACAGCATAACTTTGACATTCCTTCACTGAACTGCTTATCAGTCAAACATTAGCCAGCAATGATCAAGGCAGTCACATAGGATTCCCCGAACTAGCATTTCTCAGGCATCAGCTTTGCAACTCCACAACCACTGCTCCCTGATCTGTAGTGCCTCTTGTCAGACATCACAAGTACAGTATATGAAGCAAGGGTGCAGTCACTTGTGAAGCAAACAGAACTGCAAGAGCTGTGAAAAAAAAAAGGCTGGACAGAAAAATCACTGCAGGAGATACTCCTCTTGGAACATCAAGCATTCTTTGCCCACATTGTCAAAGAATATTTGGAGCCAAAATAGGCCTTACCAGCCATTTTAGAATTCACGAGTCCATACTTTCAACCCCAATGGATGAAGTGAATGGTCATCATCATTCTTGATATTCAGAAAACAAGATATGAAGGAAATCTCTACAATCTTCATTCATAATAACAGACTCTAGTACGTGTTTTGTTTCTAGGTTCAATTGATGCTGAATGGTCACACAAGACAGCTTGACTGCAGATACCATCAGCAATCAAATTAAAATACTACTCTAGGACTTACAACTATCATACAGAGGCAGAAAGTAATTACATCATAAATGCACACCTGTTCTCGAAAACAAAAAATACAGACACCACCAATGTCAATAGTACAATTGTTCTATTATTTCTATAAACATTCACTGATTTTTAAACTTGAGCATGGAGGTCAGCATAGGCTGAGTGGAAAAGAATGTGCGTACTTAAACTCATGGTGTGCTGATGCTGAGGAAAGGGGTTCAACCCCTACATCAGACAGTTGGACTAAAATGTTGACTTCTCATCCTTGGGTGTACATTACAAATGCCTCAGAGGTTGGAGTGGGTTCCCCTGATGGCAAGGGACACTGGTAACAGGGAAAGCTAATCCACACGCAAAATTCAGTCCAGTGCTACTAGAAGTAGTGTGTATGGACTACGCTCGAGTTCATGGCAAGCAAGCACAGAAAAAAAAAATAGAAACATTTGTGTCAGAAGCTACTAAGGTTGCACAAATAACTGTGTTGGACATCTGGCTAAACTGATAACATTTCCAATAGTTTCCATCATCAGGTCGTTTATTTCTTTCCTGCACATTTTTAGCAATAAGTAATGTAAGGACCCTTTAACAATTGGGCATAAGGTGCTAGGTCCATATTTGTATAGACCAATCAGCACCCGGTGGGTCATGTGGTCAGTATCACACCTGCCACCTTTAATTTACAAGACACTTCCAGGTGCCCAGTTTTAAACACATTCAAATCAACCCAATGGGGATCAAACCCATGACCTCCATGTAGCTCTAAAAGTTTTACAATAGAAAAACTAAATTCACTAGCAGCTTGCTAGACCAATCCCATATACTCTATGCTCACAAGCTACAAACGGTTCATTAAGATGATGAAGACTATATGCAAGCAGGCTAGCATTCAATTTGAAGCAATAATAACCATGTTAATAAGCACATGAGCAGCCAAATGTGTGCACTTACCAATCTAAGATACACAAATATAGATGAGTATTCCCCAGCCTCTGGCAGATAGGATAGAAACACTGTTACACACAACAGAAGGATCAGTATATCCTGACCTACTTTCTTCAGGGCCTGGAACAGGAAGCAGAGTGTCAGAATACAAAACACAACTTGATGAATGAGTAAAAACTGGCATATAATGAGCTGGTTATGTCACAATCAATCATCTGGCATACGTGAAAATGATACTGGAAACATACAATCATTCATTCTTTACTACATCACTGCTGATGTATGTGCTTAAAGGGCTTCTTTTAGGGCTAAGAATGAAATCCATTTGTCCAAACAATCCTAAAAAACCAGGCAATAAATCGTACATTCTATGGTTTGTGTCTTCATTATTCAAATTCACTACGGGAAAACATTATTTTGATAATCCTAAAAACATCAACCATCAATGACTCAGATGCAAAGATCATATAGGATGTGCATGTACGAGGGTAAGTTAATAAGTAAGTCACAAATGGCTGTAGTAAAATAACTAACTATGATAACAACTTGAAACCAGTTTATTTTTATACATACATTGTCCCTTTATTTCTCAACATAATTTCCACCAACATTGGTGCATTTATACCCTCGTTTTATCAGTCCTCCCAAACCGGCTGCATAGAACTGCGTGCTTTGTTTTCATTTACCGGCCATCCCATAGAACTGTGACTTACTTATTGACTCGCCCTCGTAACTTTTTCTACCCAGCTATGCACCGCTTTACGGGAAATCGCTAGGGGCTAAGTCCACTGAAAACCCACCTTGGCGGGAGACATTATGCGAATGACGCCGAAGTTGAATGTGAAGTGAAAATGTGGTTTGAGAGGACTGATAAAACGATGGGATAAGTCCATCAATGTTGATGGAAATTATGTTGAGAAATAAAGGGACAATGTATGTATACAAATAAACTGGTTTCAAGTTGTTATCATATTTAGTTATTTTTCTACAGCCATTTGTGACTGACTAACTTACCCTCGTACAAAGTACATTAAAGACAACTTTAGAATCAAGCATGTGTGTAGACAAGTGTAAATCACAGAAAATGCAAACAAGCATACAAGTTTTATATATATATAGCCTTACCAGAATAATGTCACTATAAACAGAATTAGGAAATAACAAACAGTATTGCTACATGGCCATTATTGTGTCTTCACTGTGGATATTTTAATCTAGCACTTGTTGGACCTCCAATTCTTCCAACCCATTACATCACTTGTTAGATGCCTTGCCAAGTATGATAATGATTTGAGCTGTGTTGTGTCTGCAGCAGTCAACACATTCCAGCACTGTATATCTGTGTGGCTGTAGCAGCCTGCCCAATGTCATCTTCTGCCTGCACCATCCATGAACTCCCTCTCTTTATTCGGCTTCCTTTGAGATCACGCCAGGTTAGCCTGTGGTGGCTGTCTTTCATCACTCGTGTTACAGGACTCTGTCTGTGCAAGTACAATTCAGACTTCACCAATGTAAGCCCCTGCACACAGAAACAAACAGCAAATGACAGAAAGCATCCTTCACTGATACAACTAGATAGTTGTTCAATACGGTTCCAAAATATGAACCAGTATCTGAAAGGCTGAAAATATTCAGAAGCATTTAAATATACTATTGGTAAACAGAAAAAAATGTCTTTGTTCAAAACAACATGGAGTGATAAAATCTGTAAATCCATAACAGAACACAAAAATATTGAAATATAGTACACTTAAAAGGTAACAATGATGAAATGATATAGAAACACATGTTTACCCCAAATGGATCTGCTTTCTCCCATGAGATCTGGGAGCCCCAGCTGGCAGGCCTGAGCTTCTCTGGCAAGGACTCGGGCACCACAACCATGATGAACAAGATGTCTAAAATAGCTATAGCTGAAGCCAACCAGATGACCACGTTCTCACTGTACATGTCCTGCAGAAATGCTCCAATGGCTGGGCTTGTAACCAAACTGGCTGCAAATGTTGCAGAAACCTAGGAGAGAGGAGTTGAAAAACTATAAGAACACTATATAGTATATAACCACGTTGATAAATTTAAAACCCTGGGAGGAGCAATTGTAACATCAGATGTAAGAAGCATAACAGATATTAAAAGCAGAACAGGTGAAGCAGAAACAAAAAATAATAAGTCATCATCACCGATTGTAAGAAAGAGTGTGCTGAAATATTATATAGAACCTTTATTGTATGGCAGAAAATCATGGAAACTTTATGAATAAATTAGGAAAAGCTTGGAAGAGATGTGGTTCCTGAGACAAATGTTACAAATATTTTGGACTGCCAGAGTAACTAACAATGATTACCTGTAAGAGGCTAATGAAACTAGAACATTATATACAACTATAAGAAAGAGACAAACAGCATTCTTTGGTCATGTAATTAGAAGAGAGGCATTGGAGAATATTGTGACAACTGGAAGGATCAGTGAGAAAAAATGCAGACGCAGACCAAGAAAAATTATGCTGGATGGTCTGAGACAATGGCATGGATGAAATATCATCAACAGAGTTGATCCAGGGCATAAGGACCGAGATCTGTGGAAAGACATGAATGTCTATGAGAGCTGACAAGGCAGATGGTGATGATGAGTAAAGCAGATGTCTTCCACAGGCTAAATGTGGCTTGAAATAGGTGAATGTGGCCCTCATGGGTGGTTAAGAATGAAACTATACGCATACAGAATTCACTCAGCTAACAATTATATAATATTCAAAACAAAAATAATTATTAACTTCACTCATCACATTATGAAAGAGAAGTTTGTGAAATCCTAACCTAAGTCAATGCGAACTGATGAGCACATACATGAGATCTGAAGACTTTCATTAACTTCTTTGGAAGCAGATATTATCAAGCTGGCTAAAAAGTCTAATTGCAAATATCTCATCAAAGTTCAAATAAGTAATTTATTCCAGCAACCCAACTTGTATTATGTATTTTAATTACATCTCATTCTAAACAGTGGTGGTATCTAGACTAAATGTAATCAATTCCAAATTATGGCGTTTAAAAATTAAAAATAAATTTGTCCAGAAGAAGTTTCTAGCAATGGGTCTGTGACGAAAGGGTCATGACTTGTATAGGCTTGAATGCATGAACAAATTGCTGGCTAGTCTTTCCCTCACTTAGCGAGATGACGAACAGTCGTGTCGAACCCGTGTCTGCGCTCATGGCATTATCAGCATAGTTAGTTCCCTGTCAGATACGCTAACGCGTCGACTTAATTATAGCATTTGTCATAATAATTTTAGTTCTTCTACGTAACCATTTCATATTAAAAGGGTGGGGACTTGCAGTCAAAAGCATAATAGGTTTTCCTGAAAATGGTATGTTTCACTAGTTAGTGCCTCCTTTGATCCTTTGTGATAGATGAAATACTGAAACAACTATCATTCACAATTATTTCTGTCACTTGATTCTCTACATTAGTGTTGCAGCAGATGAAATAAATTGACAGATTAAATAAACTGATGTAGATAAAACTGTATTAAACAAATTTAAAGATTAGCTTTACCCTCCAATCTGCTAAAAAAAATAGATACAAACATGAAAATGAGATATTCACTTCTATTTGTGATCTGACACACATTAACCATGCATTTATTACTGATTATTTTGTGCTCAATTGTAATCTGAAATTTGGGTACTTTTGTTTTTGTTCTACTGCCATTATATATCTGTTTCTAGGAAGGTCCATCAGAACTAGCAAATATATTTATTTCATAATTTATTGAGCTGTTTCAAATAGACGTGATACTGGCAATTCCATATGCCAGTGATGAACATGCATCGAGCGGTCATAGCGGAGGCCAAATCCAGTAAGGAACTAGAACTGGCTGTTACAAACATAAGTGTATGCTCAACCTTGTTCACAAGACTGCTAAAGAGTAATTACAACATAAAAAGACAATAACATTAGTGTATTCCATCAGCATCAATTTCTGTATATTATCATAGAGAGAAATGTCAACAGGAACAAATACACAGTAGACATTATATTCTGGGGGTTACTTTTGTAATGTATGTGGACATTTGTGAGTGTGCAATAAACAATTCACCCACATTAATTTCTATTAAAACAATCTATGCATCACTGGCAGAAATAATCAGCCAATGGAGGGAGTAGGTTGAAAGCAGAAGACAATTTTACTTAGTCAAAGTCACCTTACATACTGCTCAAATTACACTGAAATGTGCGCAAATGATTCCTCACTCAATATATTTTCAGAAAATGTATGGGCGGCTGGCTTAAATTCCTATGCATTACTGAATTTATTGGACTCTTCTACTACTCAAAACAGGCAAAACGAGTATAAAAATAAAGCCGGTAAATGTGTATGTGTAAACATAAAAATCTAGCAAGGTTTTCGGTATTATATTGATATGCACCTTTCAAGTCAAACAGCTTCATTTTTGTGCTAGGCCACGTAGGTGTTAGAGGAAATGAACAAGCTGATTGGCTTGCAGGGCAGGCTACTAAAGAAAATGGACAAGCAATGGTCCAGGGTGATATAGTGAATGCCCTCAGAGAGGTGGTGTAATAAAATAAATCAAATGAAGGCTGTGAATCTGCAACCTTGACCAGACTGCAAGAGCAAGAAGTTAAAAGGGCGGAAGCCAGACAAGAGCACTATGAAGGGAGAGAAAGTAGAAGAGTAATCCAACAAAGAACTAGTGTCATCAGCTGCTGCACGCTGAGATACTGAGACGGGGATCCAAGCATGTATGGATTGAATGGATCAATGTGAAGTGAGGATAAACTGTTGACTAACTAACTTTCAGGTCAAGCAAGCCCTGATTGACATTATGTCAGGTTGTAAAAAAAAGTGCATGGAGCAATGTTGTAAACTCTTAGACTCATGTGACCCCATGATGGCTTTCTCTATTGAATCATCACAACATTGGTGCCACAATGACACTTGTTTACTGATAGTGTGAGATCGTCCAGGGTGTCCAGACAAAGGCATTTTCCTGATACAATACTGATTGTAGTGTATATTTCATTAGGTAAATCCTCCACTGCTTGTATATTTTCTATACTGCCAAATTGACTTTACTAAGTTTAATTAGAAAAGATCCAACACAAATTTATATTGGTTACAAAACTGTTCAACTGTAATAAATTTTACATGTTAATTGTAAAGATTTATTAAATAATTAAAGTGTATCACACTTTATTAATAAAAGACGTCATATGTATGTAGACATACTAGTAAAGGAACTGTGGAACATGCACTGGTTTACCAGTAGAAAGGCCTAGGTTCAATCCCTTGTTGAGATACAGATTTTATACGAACATACGTGGATCTGGTGCTGACATAGCCTGTGGGTACCAGAGACTACTCTGGGAAAGAATGGTGACCAAGAAGGGAGCTGTCCGCCCCATCTCATAATACCATAACTTAGTATAGATTCTATTAACGCCAGCATGTGCCTTGGGATTACCCATAAAAGTGCAACTAGAACCACTCACCAGCCCATAAGCCGAGCTCCTCTCATCTTCACTGGTGACGTCAGCAACATAAGCAAACACCACACTGAAGGTTACAGAGAACACCCCAGATATTGACAGTATGGCAAAATACCACCTAGAAAATGTGACAGAAAAACTGCAGTTAAAAACAAAATGTAACACAGACTAGACAGGCACATAAACAGAGTAGAATTTACCTGCAAAATCACCATAAATAAAGGACTCGGCGCTATCTCAATAATAATAATAATTTCAGATGTCTTTGCTATGTTTGCGTATTCTAGGCAACACAAGGAATGATTTTAAAAATGAGCTAACCACTCCAAGATTCCTCTTTGTTAAATGTTTGGGTTCCTACACTTTTTCTTCCCCTGTGCATGCCTGATGGTTCACCCCATTCAATTTCTACCTGCTCTTCTTCTTTCATTGGTGGCTGACATTACATAAGGTTTTGTTTCTCCCATAGCATTTCCTGTTTATTCCTAGCAGACTCCTCTGCCTCTTAAAAATGGGTATCAGACAATATTTTTGGCTTGTACAATACTGCTGAGATGTCTGTAAACAACACATTTGTTTGAGGTGCAATTGGGAGTAATTCTCTCCCCTTACCTATTCAACATCAGTGAATGAAATGAGGATCATCAAATTTGATAAGATCAGCGACAATTTGGATCCATTCATAATTAGTGGAAATCCAATTCCAGTACTCAGATTTGCAGATGACACTTCTTCTATCAAAAAGTGCTAAGGGATTAGAAGAGTTCATTTTACCTGTCAATGGCAGCGAAAATAAAAATTAGGAAATTACATAAATGTGAGTGAATTGGTGGGCCTTCAGTCATCAAGTGAAATCTGAGAATGGAGGTTGTTGCAGCAGCTTTCCGCTGGTTGGTGAACAAACTGTACATGCATGTTGTGATTGTAACTGATTCACAAAGTATGCCGTCAAGGGTGAAAACTGCATTCTTTGTGGAGAATGGCGGACATCGATTCAGAGGTCGCGGGTTGTTAGCATTCACTGGATCTTTTCTCCAGGACACTCTAGTGTGGTTGGAAATGAATAGGCGGATAGATTGGCTGATGCTGCATCTTCAAGGGGCAATTTGATGCATGAAAGGGCGGATGTGATGAAGGCCTTCTGGGAGCATGTGAATAATGTAGATGAACAGACTATCATGGTCTAGAGAGAATGCTGCAGCAGGGGGTGGTCAGAGGATGTGGTTGGCAGTCGTCACTCAGAGGTAAAGTATAATAAGACATAATCAGATTGTAATGGGCACCATTAGTATTGGAACTGTTTTCTGGCTGTTGAAGATAGGACTGAGCGCTTACGAGAATGCACTGAGTGCAATGATGTAGGCTGTTCTTGATTCAATTCATCAAGTGAAACTACATACAAATAATTATGACACAGACATTATGAAGACAGACACTTACCATGGACTCAGCCTCATTAATGGGATGGGAGCACAAGTAAATCCCACAGTAAGGAGGAGGAATGGTTTCCTGCCCCACACATCTGACAATGCTCCAATTAGAGGGGCACTTAAAAAGGACAGCAAGCCCTGCAAAATGTTTATTTTGTTAAAACTACATGTTAATCCACATTGACAAAACATACAGCCATGCCCTACTGCTACAATGTTTGGAGTTCTTGTAATAAAACAAAACATGTCCGAAGTAGGACTCTGTTATGGCTGAGTGGCCAGTCTTGTCCTCTGTAAGTGGATGGTAGATGTTAGTGTCGAACCCTCGTCCAGCCGTGAGCATGACACTATTAGCACAGCACCCTATCAACTACACTAACACGTTCTCCAGTTCTTGTAATGTTTGCAGGATTATGAGCCTTCAGTTTCAGCTGTATTCATTGCCAGCAGATTGCAGTGCTATTCCTCTTCACTAAAGAAACAAGATATTGAGTTTTCTTTTCCAAAGATGCTACTCTGCACCTTTTGGGCTTTTTCCATTTACCCTGAAATGAATTCACTATTTGTACTGTAGAAAGCATCAGCATCTTGGCCGGTGATTTGGCCAGTGTCTTGTGGCTGTCTTACCTTTAGGATAATTTTCTGGTACAATTTCTGGGAGTTGGTTGACCCCACAGCCCAGGGCTCAGGGCAATTTCAGACAGAGAGAGAGAGAGAGAGAGAGAGAGAGAGAGAGAGAGAGAGAGAGAGAGAGAGAGAAAGAGAGAGAGAGAGAAAAAGAGAGAGAGAGAGAGAGAGAGAGAGAGAGAGAGAGAGAGAGAGAGAAGAGAGAGAGAGAGAGAGAGAGCAACAATTGTTGGGCAAGTTTTGTTTAGTACATATTTTTTATCATAGCCATTTATTTAAGTGTTGCAGGCATTCACATATCTGATATGTTAGTTAGTTAGTTAGTCGACAGATCATCCTCATTGCACATCGAACCATTCAGTCCATAAGTGCTCGGATCCCCTCCTCAGCAAATCCCGCAACGTGTAGCGGCTAACGACGCCAGTTCTGTGTTGGTTTACCAATCTTCTTTGGCTTCCTGCGTAGTGTTCTTGTTTGGCCACCCCTCTTTTAATTTGCTGCTCTCGCAGTCTGGCCATTGTTGTAGATTCACAGTCATCACTTGGTTCTCGCAAAAGTCTTACTTCTCATAGAGCATTCAGAATGTCGGCCTGGTCCATGGCGCGTCCGCCCTCCACAGTAGCCTCACCTGCGAGCTTGTCAGCCCGCTCATTTCCTTGTACTCCTGCATGCCCTGGCACGAAGATGAAACTAATCTTTGCCAGTCGAGACCGCTCCAGAGGCAGGAACCATTCTCTTCGGATCGACCCCTCCTCTATCCTCTTGATCATGTTCATTGAGTCGCTAAGGAAACAAGCCCTAGTGAATGTCTGTGTCTCGAGCCATGTTATTGCTTTACTTACTGCCATGACTTCCATGGTCAGGCTACTTGTGGTTTCAGTGAAAGCACCAGAGTCCTCCTTCACAATTCTCCCTCCGGCCCGAGCTGTAAAGGCCCATGAGCTTCTCACATGTCGGACGACCGACCCATCTGTGTAGATGACCGCGTCACCGTCTAGCGAATTCTCGAAAATCAACGCTTGTACTTCAGCCTCAACAGCAGCCGGATTTTCTTGTCTGCATTTTCTATCTAGTTGGATGCAAACTGAAAAGGATGTGCAGAAGTCTGTTGGCACTTGCACCCACTCCTCGCCAGGTTCTAAGTCCTCAAGTGAACACACCTGTTGAAGAATGTCTTCGGCTTGACCCATCCACGACCGTCCTCTTTTTAACCTGCTGCCCTTCACCTCCTAATTTCACTATGCAGTGGATGTTGTGTGTTTGCGTTAATTCTGAGGTAGGCGCGTGCCCTGCAACCTTGTATTCTCTCTTCAATGGTTGGAAAATCAAGAAGGTAGCGCATCGCCCTGCATGCTGTATCTCTTGTACATCCAAGAATAATGCGCATAGCTTCATTCTGTATCCTTTCCATCCTTTCTATCTGCTTATGGCTGAGAGTCAGGATTGCCATTGCATACTCCAAAACAGACATGACCAGCCCCTCGTACAGAAGACATAGATGACGCTGCTCACAGTTTGCTGCCGCCATCACCCGCATCGCTGCCAAACCCCGCTTGGCCTTTGTTATCACCTGGTCTATGTGCACATTATAAGCTAGGCTTCGATCAAACCGTATCCCCAGGTAATTCATTGCCTGCGTTCTTTCCACCGCCTCTGAACACAGCATTACAGTTGGTGTTGGAGTGTTGACAATATGATTATTCAACGAGAACCAAGTCACTGTTGCCTTTGTTGGGTTGACCATTGCCCCAGCTTCATCACACCAAGTACTTATGCGATTGAGTTCGGTTTGTAGTTCCACAGCAATCCTCCTCTCTATCCTTACCCTGACGATACACTAAAACATCATCGGCATATGACAATGTCCTGCCAGGTCCAGTGATCTGCTCACTGGTGATTCTCACTGTGTAGGCGTTGAACAGTACCGGAGATAATGGTGATCCCTGTGGTAGGCCAGGATATATTGTTGTTGGTTCCGAAGTCCAACTGCCACATCTAAAAACTACTTTCCGTTGGAAGAGGGCTGCAGCGATCCAACTAAGGAGGAATGGACTTACGTTTAGTTCGAGAAGCTGAAACATTAAAAAATCCAGTGGTACTCTGTTGTATGCGTCCTCAAGATCAATCGCTGCAGCAACGGTTTCAGTGCCTGCGTGGAAACCTTCATAGACATCCTGGGCAAAGACTGCTGCATTGGTCCAGGTTTCTCTTTTTGGACGGTACCCACCCAGGGTAGGTGGGAAAACACCTTGCCTCTCTAGTTGGCTTGATATTTTCCTGGCAATTACCTTCTCCAGCAGTTTGCCTATTGTATTCTGCATGGTTATAATTCGATATCCCTGAATTTTTTTGTGGTCTTTGTCAGGCTTCGGCAAGGGAATCAGGTAGCTGTGTAACCATTCCTCCTTGATGCTAGCACTCCCTATACTGTTGTTGTACATGTCTGCTAGTTTCTCTAACTCATTGTCGGTACACCTATTTATGTCGTCGTATCTTATGCCATCAGGACCTGGAGCACTGTTTTTTGATCGTCGAAGCACAGCCTTGATTTCTTTCACTGTCACTGTGTCTTCATCCGAAGCGTTCTGGGCCTTGCATCTGTCTGAGGTGACCTCC
Source organism: Cepaea nemoralis (assembly GCA_014155875.1). Classification (NCBI taxonomy): domain Eukaryota; kingdom Metazoa; phylum Mollusca; class Gastropoda; order Stylommatophora; family Helicidae; genus Cepaea; species Cepaea nemoralis. The sequence goes on along the minus strand of JACEFZ010024167.1, from coordinate 374,747 downwards.
TTGGCCAGATTTCGGCCTCCCATGTCTGTCTGGTTGCTCTGCTCAAGGTAGCGTTCAAAGAGGGCTTTGCCCTTGTCCTCGTCAGTCCTCTGCCAGATGAGGTCAGCACCTTGGAAGTCAGAAATGCTCTTATTCTTGACTACACCACTCATGCTTTTATGTAGTCGCCAAAACAATTTCAATGACTTGTCTGTGCGTACTCTTTGACACACCTCTGCCCATTTTTCGCTTTTAACAACCTTGACCAGTTTTTTGAAATAGCTTACTTTTGTGTGCATCTCTCTTTCTAAGTGCAAGCAGGGACTAGGATGACCAGCTCTGTTCTTCTTGGCATTTTGCCATCTCCTTACAGCACTACGCTTATCCACCCAAGCCTTCTCCACCTCGAAACTCCACCACGGTGGCTGCTCCCAGCTTTTTTTCCTGCCGTGAAACGTTCTGCGCTTGTTACGTCTTATTTTACTCACCACATCTTGCCCTGTACTGTCATACTGGAACGTCTTAACCTTTAGCTTGTGCTGCCTGGTTCTGCCTTTCTCCACCAGTATGCTGCAAGGGTGGTGGTCGCTGCCATGGTGTCCTAGGACACCCCCTCTACACACTGTAGTGAGTGAAGGTGAAACTAGCGCCAGATCAATTGCACTGTCCTCATCGCCCAGACGGCTTGCTGTCCTGGTGACACCGCCACTGTTGATACAAACCAGGTCGATGGTTTCCAGTGCAGTCTCGAGCTCCTCCCCCTGTGTATTGGAGGAAGTGTTTCCCCATGATCTGCCTTTAGCGTTGAAGTCACCACAGAAAATAACATTTCTCTCGTGGCCTAATATGCCACTTAAGCACTGCCACTTCTGGGCGTCCACACTGGCATTGCGGGCATAAACATTAACCAACACGAATGGTATACTGGAATGAACTCTCAACGCCTGTATTTGTATATCGTCACTGTCCCAACTGGACATGTCTAGCTCTGACGCCACCATGCTGTCGCGAACGAGAATCGCCATTCCCAGATGTCGTCTATTGTAGAAACATTTGAAGCCGGCAATTTGGAGTAGCTGATCGCCCAGTCTCGTCTCCTGGAGTGCTACAATGTCGTTCCTGTAAACTAGGGTTTCTAAAATAGAGCCCCGTTGTTTTACGCTGGCACAGTTCCAATATAGAATACGGATATTCCTGAGTCCTAGACGGTGACACTTGAGTCTAAAACCGCCTCAAACCACCACGCTTACCTTGCTTCTTTCTCCCTGCGCGGCTACCACGCCGCTTCGGTATGTTGACTGCTGACCGCTCGAAGAAAACACGTTGTTCCGCCATGTTGAAAAAAACGTAAACACAGACTGAGAAAACCACACACGCTGCTGAATATTCACTCAAGGATGGCTTCGCTCGATGCACGAACTCCGTAGCACCCGCGCAGATCTTGAGTAGAAACTCCTGGTTTTACATCCTGGCACACCAATTACACGCAAGAGATGAATAAATCCATCCCCTACGCGAAAAAGTTAACGAACACAAAACAACACGACCGTCCGTCGCCATCTTGAAACCGGAAGTTGGTGCATGTTTACAACTACCTATCTGATATGTTTAGTGTTATACATTTCTGGGTGCTTTAATGCATTTACAAGCTAAGTAAATAGAGGCAGGTCTTAGTCAGATATGACTGAGCTACCGTATGACAGTAGACGGTACTACCTGCTTTCTGTCAGCGCCGAATGTTGGGCGGCGCTTACCAAACCCGACACCCCACATTGTGCCAACGGCTTCGGGCGGAAGAGCGCAATTGGGAGGGTACTAGCCTTATCCTGGTGCGAGGAAATGCAACCCAAAGACAAAATAAGTTATGGCAGGGCAGACCAGGCCCTAAGCCTTGGTTGGCAGCTGGTCTAGGATCGAAGCTCCGACAGGTGGACAGTTAGAGCATTGCTTTGCTGATCCGGCAGCTTCTGCAGCTTGTCTTGTTCCAGATGTATAGGTGTTAACTTTCCTCTGGAGTGAAACTAGGCAGGCCGAGAGAGGGATCATGCTGCATGGCAACACATGGTTTCTTTATTTTAGCCAGGCTTTGTGCTATGGAGAGGCAATAACTCCATCCCTGGTCTTAACCGGTCTCAGAATCAAAGCGAGAGGCAACTGTTACGGGTTATAAGTCCTTGTCAGTTGGCGTAGACATGGGGCGCCACGCGTTGCCTCTGACGGTGGGAGACACCTACAGGTGTCACTGATCAGCTACCGCCCGCCTCAAGCTGGGCAGCCCCCGGCCAATTGGGTGCTGATCCGCCACAGCCTGCCTGCTTCAATGGGTGCTTGGGGCTAGGACAAAATTTGAATCGCAGGCTGTAAAACCAATGCACCAGGTACTAATAAAAAGAATAATAGAAACCTCAAGCTACGGCTTGCAACCTGGAACGTGAGAACCATGTGTCCAGGATTTTCCACTGACTTGACAAATATTGACGATGTGAGAAAAACGGCTGTGAATGATGCTGAACTCAATCGTCTTAACATTGATATTGCTGGCCTGCAGGAGACTCGCCTCGCTGAGGAAGGGTCACTCAGGGAAAACAATTACACCTTTTTTTTGGAAGGGAAGAGGGCAGGCAGAAAAAAGGCAACACGGTGTGGGCTTTGCAGTGAAGAATTCGCTACTGGGAATGATTGATATCCCAGCTGGAGGTAATGAAAGATTATTATCACTGCGCTTGGAAACCTCTTGTGGATTTGCCACCATTCTCACTGCATATGCACCGACACTCACTTCCTCTGATGATGTGAAAGATACGTTCTATGAGCAGCTAGACTCTGCGATCAAGGCAGTTCCAAAATCCGACTACATTTATATGCTCGGTGATTTCAATGCTCGTGTGGGCAAGGACTCGAGTTCATGGCCAGTGTGCCTTGGAAAATACAACATCGGTCGCATGAATGATAATGGGCAAAGGCTGCTGGAGCATTGCACCAGAAATGACCTATGTATTACAAACTCCTTTTTTAAAACAAAAGAGATGCATAAGGTCACATGGAAACATCCAAGATCCGGCCATTGGCATCAGCTGGACTTCATTATCACACGGAGACAACATCTGAACCATACATCATTAACTCGAAGTTACCACAGTGCTGACTGTGATACAGATCATTCTTTGGTTGTTGCAAGGGTTAGACTGAGACCAAAGAGAATCTACACAGCTAAACACAAGTCTAGCCCCAGGATTAATATTATTAACACTCACGATCCTGGAAAGTGCTTTGAATTTCAACAGCAACTTGAGGACGCTTTCAATGATACATCAGAAAATTGTATAGTAAATGATAAATGGAGTAAACTTAAGGAAACTATTTATAAAACAGCGGTAGGGGTTTACGGCACTGTGGATCATAAGAGGCAGGACTGGTTTGCGGCAAACAGCCAGATACTGCAACCCTTGATTGATTAAAAGAAGATAGCTCTCTTAAGAAACAAGGAAAGACCAACGCGTAACACTCTGAGTGAGCTGAAGCAAGCGAGGAAGGATGTACAAAAGGCTGCCAGGCAGTGTGCGAATGACTATTGGATCAAGTTATGTGAGTCCATTCAAATCGCAAGTGATAAGGGAAACATCAGAAGCATGTATGAAGGGATAAAGAAAGCCTGTGGTCCAATGATCAAAAGAAGTGCACAGCTGAAAACCTTGACTGGAGAAATCATCACTGATAAGAAACAGCAGATGGATAGATGGGTCGAGCACTATTTAGAGCTTTACTCAAGTGAGACCAAGCTGGCGGATGATGCCTTCAATGCCATAGAGGCCCTGCCAACTCTTGACCACCTGGACACACTTCCCACTATAACAGAAGTTAAGTGTGCTATAAATGAGCTTGCATCTGGCAAGGCTCCAGGTAAGGATGGGATTCCAATAGAGGTGATCAGGAGTGGGCAAGACACCCTCGCTCTACAGATCCACCAGCTAATAGAGCTATGCTGGCGAGAAGGACAAGTCCCACAGGATTTCAAAGATTCAAACATCATAACGCTGTACAAGAACAAGGGAGATCGGAGCGACTGCAACAACTATAGGGGTATCTCACTTCTGTGTATTGTTGGGAAAGTATTTGCCAGAATTGTCCTGCGCAGACTTCAAGTCCTGGGAGATCAAGTCTACCCCGAATCACAGTGCGGCTTCCGTCAGAACCGGTCTACCATTGATATGATATTCTCATTGCGACAGATGCAAGAAAAATGCTGGGAACAAAATCAGCCACTGTTTATTGCCTTCATCGACCTCACAAAGGCATTCGATTTGGTCAGTCGTGAGGGTCTGTTCAAAGCACTAAAGAAGATTGGCTGTCCACCAACTCTTCTGTCCATTGTGGAATCGTTCCACACAGGCATGAAGGGTATAATCAAGTTTGATGGCTCAACTTCAGAAGAGTTTGAAATCAAGAGTGGAGTTAAGCAAGGTTGTGTACTAGCCCCCACCCTCTTTGGGATATACTTTTCACTTCTACTGAAATATGCCTTTCGTGATCAGGATGACGGTATATACATTCACTCACGCTCAGATGGTGGCCTCTATAATGCTCAGAGATTGAAGGCCAAGACCAAAATTAGCAGGGTACTAATCAGAGAGTTGCTTTTTGCGGATGATGCTGCGATTACGACCCACTCTGAGGAAGAATTACAACATCTACTATCTGCATTCTCCAATGCTTGTTCTGAATTTGGTTTAACAATTAACAAAAAGAAGACACAGATTATGTCACAAGGTGCACATGGTGTACCATCAATCTTTATTGACGACGCCGAACTGGAGATAGTAGACCATTTTACATATCTTGGATCAGAGGTAAATAGCAAATTATCCCTCGATCAGGAAATCAACATCAGGATTGGCAAGGCAGCAACAACAATGAATATGTTAGCAAAAAGAGTCTGGGAGAACAGGAAGCTTACTGCCAAAACAAAAGTCCTCGTCTACCAAGCCTGTGTCCTTAGTACTCTTCTTTATGGCAGTGAAACCTGGACAACTTACTCACGCCAAGAGAAACGTTTAAACAGCTTTCATATGCGGTGTCTGCGAAGAATACTTGGTATTAAGTGGCAAGACAAAATCACAAATACTGAAGTATTGGAAAGATCAGGTTGTGTGACGGTGTATTCCATGCTCAGTCTTCGTAGACTTAGATGGATAGGACACGTTAGGAGGATGGATGATGGTAGAATACCAAAGGACATCTTTTTTGGTGAATTACAGATGGGTAGGAGATCTCAGGGTCGGCCTCTACTACGATACAAAGATGTGTGTAAGCGGGACATGATTGATACAGGCATTGATAATGCACAATGGGAGCACGTCGCCGCTGAACGTGTTGCATGGAGGGCAACTATCAGAAATGGAATAAAGACAAAGGAGAAAATGATTGCAGATAAAGCACACACAGAGCGTGAGAGACGTAAGATGGTGCAAAATGGTGGAAATGACCATGTTTTCACATGCACCTACTGTGGGCAAACATTTGCAGCAAGAATTGGCCTTACCAGCCACACTCGCCACCGCCATGGATCGTAGTTATTGCCATATGACAGTTATTAAGAAAAAAAATGTTCTCAAGTTGAAAGTGCCAAATGGGAAAAGTCCAGCCTTATTCTTGGTTGGTATAGGGGTTAGTATGCTGGCTCACCAAAACAGTGGCCAGGGATTTATTCCTAGCAGTGGTAGAAATGTTTGTGCTAATCAGTGTGGCTATGGGGTTGACCCGGCCCTACAAAATAAGTACCAGATGATTTCCAGAATGGTCTGGGAAAGAAAGGCAGCGTGGAGAGGAATTGGCTACCACACCTCATTATGCTGGCTGTGGTATAACTTATATGAGGGTAGAATACTTCACAACCCTACAGCAGTGTCTGCCTTCAGACTTCCTCGACTAATACACCACAAGACATGCCAAGAATACCCACATCTTAGCTTACATCTACTTAGCTGTGGCAGCAAACGAACGAACGAACGAATGAAAATCTTTATTTTTAAAGGGTTAAGAATTGGGCACGCAGGCCCGTCTGACATTCTGCCCTTCTTCTCTATTTCCTCTCAAACATTCTTTCATTCAACATCTCTTATGAAGCAATTCTTTAACAACAAAAGAACAATAAGCATTAAAACGCATGAAAAATAATCAATAATACATGACCCGTTGAGGCAATGTTTAACATGGGCATCATAAATACCAAAGGTGGGTGTAACGTGCCACACATATGGGAATGTTTTTTTTTGTGTGGCTAGTTGTTGTTCGAGATAATTTACCATTATTATTGTCTTTGTTGCTGTTTTTTTTCTTCTTCAGCGCAATGGTTAAGATACCAAGTCACCAAGTTCTCCAATCCATTTCTTCTCATAACATGCCCAAAAAATTTTGACTGTCTACGTCTGATTAGAGAAATTAGACGTAGACAGTCAAAAATTTTTGGGCTTGTTATGAGAAGAAATGGATCGGAGAACTTGGTGATGACTGGTAAGATCGAGGGGAACAGACCAAGGGGGAGACCTAGAAGCAAGTACCTGGATGGCTTGGCCTTGTGGCATGGTCGAGACAGAAACACGGAGCTGATCCACGACTCTGGTGATCGAGTGAGATGGCAGAACATGACCGCCCACGCTTACCGGCATGGCACATGATGGATGGAATGGTTAAGATACCAACAGACATGCCAAGAATACCCACATCTTAGCTTTCATCTACTTAGCTGTCCAGCACAATGGTTAAGATACCAACAGACATGCCAAAAATACTGACATCTCAGTTTTCATCTAGTTAGCTGTGGAAGGGCAATGGTTAAGATACCACAAGGCATGTCACAAATACTGGTATCTTAGCTTTCATCTGTCAGTCCCCGCTAATCACTGGTATCATGAAGGCTAACAGACTACAATGGCTGGGGCATATAGAAAGAATGGAAGACAATAGAGAAACAAAACTCGCTTACACTCGGGAAATAAATGACCGCAGACCCCGAGGTAGACCAAGAAGATGGTGGAGAGATAATATACATACAGACCTACAAGCACTTGGAATCAACGACTGGCAAGAGAAGGTCAACCAGAGAGACGAATGGAGATGGATTGTATCTGCAGCAAAGAACCTCAATGGCTCGGAACGCTGAAGAAAAAGAAGAATGCACCCTCATGTCATGTCTAAGGTGCCTGCAATGTCCCATCTCTGGTTATTTCTCCTGTCTAATGCACCCTCATGCCATGTCTAAGGTGTCCCATGTCCATATTAGTGTTGGCCAACCCCTGTCTCTTCCAGGGACCATGCCTTCCATCAGTGTTACATGCATAGTCATTACGACCATTAATACTACCAAAGTATTTCAGGTTCTGAGACACTCTATCTATTCATCATTGTCATCATCAAGTACCCTGCTAGCTAGTGTAGGTGTTCATGTTCCTCCACAGATCTTTGTCTCTAGTGTTCTGGATCAACTCTGCTGATGATATTCCTCCATGCTACCGTCTCAATCCACCCTGCATCATTTCTCTAGGTCTGTCTTTGATCTTTCTAGTTGTCTAGATGTTCTCCAATGCCTCTCTTATCATCACAGGACCAAATATAATGTTCTGGTTTCAGAAGCCTCTTTCAGGCAATCATTGTTAGTTACTCTGGAAGTCAAAGGAATTTGCAATATTCCATCAGGAATTACATACATATCCGTTGCTTCAAAGTTCTTCCTAATTTGTTCATTTACATTTCAAGATTCACTGCCATACAGCAAAACAGGTTCTATATAGCACTTCAGCACTCTCTTCCTTACATTCAATGGTAGTGACTTATTGCATAAGATACTTTTCATCTTCTGAAATGTAGCTCATATATAAATGTTTGATAAGTAATGCATGTGTACAATTGCATGTTATTTTAAACAGTGATCAGTACAATACAAAGTAAACAGAGCAAACAAACTTCCAGGAAAATATGGGTAACAGACTCACTTTGACTCCTTGTATGAGGCCATTAAACAAGAAGGTATGTTTTGGAAAGGTATCATTCAAGACCTGTCAACAGAATGCACACATTAAAACACTGACAGTTAATACAAATGAAGTTACCGAGATAAACAGGTGTTTATGTAGTCAATGCACTTATCACTAGAAATGTTCAAAATAGACATAATTGTATGCATGAACAGTCCATGGTTACTCAAACCTCCTTAGAATTTCAACAAGTGTGTGGCAACTGATCACCCCAATTTGGTGCTATCTGGCCAATCTTCTTGTGTCCTGGACCAAGCCTTGCAACTCCCTGCATGACCCCATTGTCTCTAATTCTGAGCAAGCCTGGTAACTTCCCAATGTTACTGAAATCAGAAATCTCAGCAAGACATTTATGTTGTCTGCTGGCTCCAGTGATTCCCTCTCTACAATTGTCCAAGAACCAGACAAAGCATCTGCCTTTTTATTTCCTTTGGTCCTAGTGTAATCTGGCACATAAACAAAAGCAATAGGTATAACTGAATTTCTGTTTTGACTCAAACTTTCTCTTACTGTATGTAAACTGAATTACTCAATATACACATATGTGTATATGTATGAGCACGTATGAGAATGTCCTGAGTGCAGTGATGTTAGTTCTTAACTCAACTCAACACATATGTGTGCTGTCATGCATTTTGAACAAATTAAACACCACTGCAACAGCCAATATCTCAAATGTAAGGCGTAGTTGTTGAGAAAGCACTATTCGAATCCTGAACTATTCTGTTATTACAATGTGCTGACAAAGTAAACACAAACCACTTGTGGTGAACAATTAATCTGTTCCACCTGTAAATATCACAGCATCCCTCATCACCACAGCACTCAATTCAGCTGCGAGTCTAGAGGGAAACAGTGCCCCCCCCCCCCCCCCCCCACATCTTTTATTGAGAGTGGTGGCTACAAATAAGTAATAAGGTCAACAGAGCATCATCTCATAGCATATCTATAAAATAACAAGGCACATTCCAACTTGGCATCTCTCATTATTCAGTACAAAGGAAATAATAAAAAACACATAATCTGAAACGTTTTTTAATCACAAATGAACTTATGAAAATTATCAAAGCATAGAAATGGACACCAATGGTTCTGTGCATCGTGGAGCGACATATGGCTGGGGATTCTTAGCTAGAGTCGGGGAGGAGATTGTTGCTGAGCAGAATGATGCCTATATATTTAATAACCTCACATATGAAGATGGAGGCGGCTGCGATCACTGTGACTTAAAAGTGGCAAGCAGGTACTCAAGTGACCAAAACAATCACAATGTATCTCAGTATTTTTTTTTTTAAAGTTGCATATCCCTACAGGACGTGGTAGTCAACACCAGCATTTTTCAGCTGCTGTTGATGTTCTTGGCAAGATTACGCTCAGTAGTTTGCCATTGCTTTCTGAGCGACCGGCTCACATACTTCGTAAGTAACCAACGCGACTCCACTGTCGAATCTCACGCAGCTGTGTTCCTCACGTGGATATACGGGATTACAGAGAGTCTTTAACCCCTTCGCCAGGGAATCTCAGTATTATATACAGTTAAAAATGAACATGCAGGATGGACAAGGGATTTATTCTGTATACTATCTATGAAAGACTGCTAGCTGAAGACAATAACAGATGAAGCAACACATTTAAGGATGCCTACATTTGAATTAAAATGTGGTTCCTGCAAGGCAGGACTGAGGGGATGAATCTAACTTGCTCACAACTACAGACCTTATGGCCTTTGCTGAGGGATACAAAGCATATATGGATTTGTCCAAAGTGCTATCATGTTGATTCATAAAACCTACCAAGGTCCAAGACAAACTGTTACAATATTGTACACAATCTGTCCTGCTCTACAATGACAATATAGAAAGCATAGTATGAATGGTCAATACTTACACTGATAATTGGAGACGTTAGCAGTCCCCATGCAAAAAATTCCAAGAAGATGATGACCAAGGCATGATAGATGCTGGCTTGACCAACACCAGACTGGGAAAACAGAACCCCGACAAACATTAATAAAGGAGAAACATTAAGTTTATGAAAAAAAAAATCAAATGTAACAAATACAATTAAAGATGAAAAATATAACAGAGCATTAAATAGTATGTATATATATATATATATGTGGTCAGGATATAAACATAGTTCTGGAGAAAAATGGCATGTATCTCATACAATACTCTAGTGGTGGTGCATATGCGTGTGAAGGGGATGAAAGAGATGGCCAGAGGGCTTCAGTGTACACCCAGGGATCATAAGTTACCAGCATAAAGACAATTTAAAAAAAAAAAAAAACCACATGGTTTCTAATTTCATCTGCCTTGTCTTTCCACACACACACACAAACAACCCCCCCCCCCCCCCCAATCATAAATCATACAGGAAGAAGGAATGGATATCTAGCCTTACTTAATAAGGATGAAAAACAGAAAGTACTGCGAGCAAGTTGCATGCTTTAAAAATTGTGTGGCAGTTGGCAATTAAGAAAAAGTACACCATAAGGTAACCCTAGTAAACTAGTGGTGTGAAACTTACCATGGGAAGATAATGTCTGTATTCTTGGATGGGATCTGTTTAAAGGATGTAAACCTAACATAAATGTGTACCAAAGTCAGACACATTGACCTTTGAGGTAGAGAAGTGTATAGTTGTGACGCATTGTCACCAATGAAGGACAGGAGGAGATAAACTGTGATATATGCTGCCTCAGTGTTGCTGTTTATCCACCCCATTCCTGTACAGCCTTTTACAGTTCCCCTGTCATGCCTAAACAGCCAATGTTTGTGAAGCACTGTCTAATTGGTAATCATAATGCATGGCCACACTATTTTGTTCACTATCTTGTGATGAAATCAAACAACTTGTCCCCTAATTTTAGTATTGCTTAAAAAATAAAAACAAATAATTTATCTTGAAATAGTTTCCTTCTATTTTGCAGACCTGGGAGCAAGGGAGGAATAAGTGGCCAGTCTTTCCTTCATTTTGACAAGCGATGAGCAGGCTCCGAAACCCGCCTCGGACTGCGCTCGTGACATTATCAGCAGAGTTCGCTACCAACTTAGCTAGCGTGCCCGCTAAACACCTTCTTTCCTAATTTCAGTATTTCTTACCCTATTTAATTTAGTCACGCGTTTTAAAGTGCATAAACGTGTGTGTGTGTGAAGAAATTATGGAATTATTACAAGAATAACTGCAAGCATATGTATATAGCCAATGAAATGTGACAATGGTCGAAAGCATAATGTGTACGATTAATTAGATGTGAAAATGACTGTAGGAATGTGTGTATAATCAATTAGATATAAACATGATTCAAGAATATATGTATAATCAGTTAGATGTGAACATGACTATAAGAATATGTGCATTATCAATTAGATGTGAAAATGACTGCAAGAATATGTATGTCAATTAAATGTGAAAATGACTGTGAATATGCGTATATGAATTAGATGCAAACATACTGCAAGAATATGTGTAGTGATAAAAAATAATCCGCCATGGGGAAATCACAATAAAAGGCTTCTGATCGTCAGAAGGTCTCCTTTCCTTGAATGCTTCGCTCCTTTACCTTCCTCACACCCTCTGGGGGGAAGGTCCTCCCTAGTCATGACTCCGGGTGTCTTGCTCCTGCGCTGCAACGTTCAGAACATGGTGCACCCAGTGCTTCTTGCCCTCACAGATGTTATACCACCTTCTGCCTCTGCATCAGCAGTCTGCTATGCACCAGCAGACGTCAAGGCTGCCATGTTGCCTTCTTTGTTCCCCGTTCACAGCTCAAGGAGCTGCACCCCCTCTAGCCCCCTAGGAAGCCAGTTCTTCCTCTTGGACTATTTGGTTGTGGGATCCCCTACCCGCATCCTATCTCTGCAGAGTGTGGTGATCGAAAGGATGGAAGATCCAACAGGCAGACAGGACTGCTTTGCTGAGCTAGCAGCTTGTCTTGTTCCAGATGTATTGATGTTACCGTTCCTCTGGAGTAAACTAGGCAGCATGGGCAGCATATGGCCTGTAAATTCAGTCCAAGCTTTGTGTTATTGTCTATCATGACTGGCAAGGTACCAGTCAAATGGCCAATACAATAAACAAGTTAAAATATAGAACTGTATCGAATCTGACAGCCATATCAGAAATACTTCTCTGGGACTGACTGTACACATTTCTCTTTTCAGTTAAATTGTAATTTAAAGTGAATAAAATATAGGAGAAATGTAAGGTTGTATCCTATTTGTATTATGCATGCTGTAAAGTCTTCTTTCCTTATATTGTTTCCTGTAATAAGCAAAACATTTAAACAGATCAATAAGCATAGCAAAGCAATTAAAGAATGGCAGCATAAATCAAATATAGATGCAGCACAGCAAATTTACTGAACAAGTACTGTCAATATTATCTAATACAATGTAACAATCGACATAAAATGAGCAATATTCAGCAATCTTACTATAAAATTATACTACAAATGCCATTCATGACACTAACAGCAAATAGAAAAAAAATGTAAGCAACATAAACCAAATGCCTCAGACAAACTCTATATGTAAAGAAAAGAGAGAAGATGCTAAATAATGCTATTAGGACAGCACCAGTGTCAGATCACATTAAAACACTGCAAGTCAGATGGTTTTGTCATGTAACAATATTACAAAGAAACCTGTGTCTTCTATGGGAGGAGACTACCATTCTGAGATTGTCCATGGATCATCTATGGAAGGAGAACATACTGTGTTCAGATTGTGTCATCTATGGGAAAAGGCAACCATTCTGAAATTTTCCATGTGACATTTATGGGAAGAAACTGTACCATGTTGAGATTTTTCTGGTGTCATCTATGGGAAGAGAATATATCGTGCTGAGATTTTCTATGTGTCATCTATGGGAGAAGACAACCATTCTGAAACTTTCCATATGTTATCTATGGTAAGAAACTGTACCATGTTGAGATTTTCCGACTGTCATCTAGAGAAGAAGAGTGTCATCTATAACAGGAAACTGTACTGTGTTAAGATTTTCTTAGTGTCATCTATGGGAAGGCTCTCCACTAGAAAACATTTTGGATTCACCAAAGGCTCAGATCAGATTCAAATTATTTAGGATTAAAGTATTTTAAATATTAAAGAACAATCTTTTATCAGATCTTAAGACCACCTTGTATATGGATTAAGGTACACAGTACACTCATTAGGGGAAAGAACCTTGGAGTAATCCCATTTATTGCTAAATATGATTTATTGAGATAGTCTGGAACTAAACTCAAGATCTATGATGTATGACAGTATTATTTAGTCTTATAATACTTCAAATGTACAACTGACAAAAGTCTCTATTTAACCACCGCAACCAGTTATTTGTTGTTTCTTTCCCAAAGCAATGCCACAAACTAAGGAGGTTAAGTCAAGCAAACTGTCAACCCAATTTCAAAAGAGTTAAAAGTTGTTTGTAAAGTCAAATCAGAAAAAAAATATGCAAAAAAAAAATAAAAAAATATGCAAATAAAACATACAAACAAAATGCACAAATAATAACACAAACAAACAAGGAAAAACATTCATGGAGTCATTTAATTCAACGGAAGGAAAATTATGAATATTATCTGCACCAATTATTGAGGACGGCAGAAAAAATAAAGTATTTTGGATGCTATAATAGATTATATATTATGTAATGTGGCACAGAAAGCAATGGCAAACTACTGAACATAAAACTTGCCCAGGAATCACAAACAGACAAAAAATTCTGGAGGTGACTGCTACGTCATGTAAATGATATGCTACTAACTAACTAACTAATGTGGTACAATAAAATGAGTTGTGATTTGCTGGGACTCTGGTTCATCTTAGACCAGATGTATGCATCTGAGTACAGAATGTTGATAATCCTTGAATGTATTCTTTAGCAACAAAAAAAACCCCCACTGAAAGCTGACCTCTCATGAAACTTCTAGGTGGTTGGTTGTGAACACTCTGGAAGACTCTGTATTTACTCCTTAAGTCTGATGTATTGGCATTTAGGTCATCTTGAAAAGGGATTGGATCTATTGGAGTGAGGCTGCAGTAGAGAATTTTATATCGACTCGGTACCACAATGGGACTCTGCTGGGGAGTTTTTCTCCCCTTCTCCAAGCTGGAAACCCACAGGGGTGTGCAGGACTGGTACTGGAACTTCACATCTGTAGAGAGGCATACTATGATGTAACCTAGCCATGATTCAGGAAAGAACATACAGACTGGCTAGGATGAGGGATATGTTGGTCAGGTCTACCACAGGTTTTAGCCATGTCAGTGTCAAGACTTCATGAGACTGGACTCCCCACTCTTCTCAGAAATACATGGCTTTTGCTATTACCACTTTCACTTATCAGTATCAAAGAGCCAGCTTGAAAGGTTGGAGCGCATACAGAGTGCTGCCATGCGGTTAATCCTGGGATGCACAAAGGACACACAAATTAAATGCATGAGGCATATCCTGGTGCTACCAACAATGACGAATAGGCATAGGATCCTTCATGCTAAATGGTACCTGAGAGTTGCCGCAGACAGGGATCACCCGCTGCATGCAGCAGTGGATATGGTTAAGGGTCATAAACTAAGACGAGGCAGGTCCTGGATGGCACAGGCAGAACTTTCTATAAGTCAGGTGTGTGATCTAGAGACCATCAATCATGAAAGAGAGTGGGTTGAAGTTCCGGAAGACATGACGGACTGGCACAATGTAATAATAACACTGGGTTGTGAGTGCAGAGAATGTGCAGCGGGCCGCATTGAGCTTGAAGTGCAACAGCTGATCCAGAGCAACACACATCAAGGTGACATAGTCATCTACATTGATGGGTCAGTGGTGAGAAACAGACGTAGTGGCTGGGGCTTTATTGGGGCGAGTCTTGAAAAAGGAGAGTCTGGCATATGAGACTACGACCTCCAGCATGAGAATGGAGGTGGAGGCAGTAACAGCGGCATTCCGGTGGCTAGAGGAGACTACTGCAACACACATTGTATTCATTACAGATTCAAAGAGCATGCTTAGCAAGGTGGAGAAAGGAATGTTTCGTGTGGAATGGCTCTCGTCGCTTCAGAGGTCACAGATCATGAGAATTGTATGGATATTTTGCTTTGGCCATGCGGGTGTATGGGGAAATGAACAGGCTGATAGGCTAGCAGGGAATGCACCTTTTGGTGGAATTTTGCCTATGGACAAGGGGGAGGTGGTCGTGCGCTTGTGGAACCACGTGGAGAAGGCGGAGGAACAGATTGAGAACCCGTATGTGGAAAGAAAGAGATTGCGGGGGATCAGCAGGGGTTCTGGAAGAATCTCAAAACTGAGAGGGAAGACCAGGAGAACTTTTAATCAGATAGCGGTGGATACGATTAGTAGTTTGACTCTTCGCTGGCTGTTGAACGAGGGGACGGAGCACGTATGGGAATGTCCTGAGTGCAGTGATGTCGGTTCTTGACTCAACTCAACTATTATATATTATAATCAGCTTTATATCTTCTTCCTTCTTCTTCTTCAGATGCCTGCTGGAGCAGGCATAGGCAATCAGGAGCCTTCAAGCCTCTGATATAATAATGAAGTTAAAGCTGCTTATAGTATCGGTTGTCCTGTTGTTTCAGCTTAAGCATCAAATAAATGTCCACTAACTGAGAGAAATCTCTAGTTACCATTGTATGAGGCACCAGCTCCATATATATCCATGAAACATCTCATCAGAAGAGTGGTTATTGTCCTTGCTTGTAATAATCTGTGGCGATGGGGTCACAAATGCAATTCACAATCCCACATATTGTGTCCGAAACACAACTCCAGGTGATTTGGAAGCAAACCTTTTTGCCCTGGTTTTCACACAATGGTATGAGTGCTGGTCATTCAGAAGGCAATGGCAAACTACTGAATGTAAATTTGCTAAGAAATCACAAACAGCCAAACAATGCTGGGGTTGACTGTGATGTCCTGTAAAGGGTATGCAACTAACATTTTTTGTGTACAAGCAGATACAAGTAAGCTAAACAATATTGTAAATACCCCAGATGACCGTCCTAACAACAGAGACATAAATTAGTGGATGGGGGGAAAAGCAGTCCCATTTCATAAAGCCAGATATTTTTTTAGATGTTCCAAATACTTCACACCCCTAGACAACTCTAAAAAATTTTCACATAATTATTATTATGTTGCTTTACTGTGATAATTCCTCTTAAACAAAAAGTAAAATAACATACACATTTCAATCTTCACTGACAATAAATTTAATGCATATAAAGACATTTCCCACAGGGAAAAAATATACCTTACAATAAGAAAGAGAAAAACAGCTTTCTTTGGTCATGTTATGAGAAGACAGGCATTGGAGAATAACGTGACAAATGGAAAGATCGAGGGGAAGAGAGGCAGAGACAAACAAAGAGAAATGATGTTGGATGGACTGAGACAGTGGCATGGCAGAATATAATCAGCAGAGTTGATCCAGAACACTGAAGACTGCGATCTGTGGAGAGACATGAATGCCAGCGCAAGCTGGCAGGGCACTTGATGATGATGATGACAATGTTTACCAGGAAATGCTGCCTGACTATGAACACATTGAAACAGAAATTTCAACAAATGATTACACAACTCAAAAACTGTTAACAAAAGTCACATAACAGGGCCACAGCAACACTGGTTGTTTCTAATGTTCAGTGTGTTTCAAAACAAATTATTGTCATGTTGAAAGTGAGTAGCTTTGACAATTGCAAACATAAAACAATTTTCAAACACGGCAATGTTTGGTGGCTGAAATTAATAACATTATGTAACAAATTAGGTAATGGACTACACTTGGACAGTTTACATATTGTTTGGTGCAAACTAAACATCCACAAGTTTGAAATTACCAAAGGGCCTATGCCACGATGGAGTATAAATGGCATAAGAAGAAGAAGCAATTACCAAAACAATTTACTTCAATATATCCATGGGACGCAGAGGTGTTTCCAAGGCACCAGGGCCGGGTTATATACTGGCCAAGACCTATTGACGCGTCCTCGTCGAGCGTCCTGGGCAACAGGTCCCTTCGGGGTCCTGGCTAAAGTCAGTAGGATCGCCGATTCCTCCGAAGTCGGAAAAGGTCTGCCTGTACGGCGAGGAACCACCAGTCTGCACACCAATAAGCCAGACATGGGACAACGGACACTCACGCAAAACTCAGGTCCTGTATGACATCACACTGATGTTGGACAACAGGATGCCTTCATCCGACATACAGGACTTCGCGTTGGAGCTCAAGCCAACGAACACAAGCAAGCAAGCAAGCAAGCAATATATCCATATCCTTGTTGAATAACTTCACTACATTTAAGTTTATAAAATAAAGCTAATAACCATTAAGAATTCATGCAACACTTCATCCGACATACAGGACTTCACGTTGGAGCTCAAGCCAACGAACACAAGCAAGCAATATATCCATATCCTTGTTGAATAACTTCACTACATTTAAGTTTATAAAATAAAGCTAATAACCATTAAGAATTCATGCAACACTGAAATGCTACCCATAAAAATAAAAAATACTTCTGGTGTAGATTAAATTTACAATATCCAAAAGCAAGAAATTTAGTATAACCATTTTAATAATTTAGTAGAATCCCTGCTTGCTTGCTTGTGTTCGTTGGCTTGAGCTCCAACGCAAAGCCCTGTATGTCGGATGAAGGCATCCCGTTGTCCAACATCAGTGTGATGTCATACAGGACCTGAGGTTTGCGTGAGTATCCGTTGTCCCATGTCTGGCTTATTGGTGCGCAGACTGGTGGTTTCCTCGCCGTACAGGCAGACACTCTCCGACTTCGGAGGAATCGGCGATCCTATTGACTTCAGCCAGGACCCCGAAGGGACCTGTTGCCCAGGACGCTCGACGAGGACGCGTCAATAGGTCTTGGCCAGTATATAACCCGGCCCTGGTGCCTTGGAAACACCTCTGCGTCCCAGTAGAATCCCTTTTATAGATAATACTATTAACAGCACCCAACAGAACATCATTAGCCTAAAATGATCTAGTTTTGGTTTGTCTTTACAATCTTATACTGCAACACTGTATGTAATATTTAATACTAATTTGCGTTGGTACTTCAGCATCAGATGTTACTTCATAAATGTGTGTTCATGTTAAGGCTTTGGCCCTGAAGTGAAGTGAAAGAAAAACAAATAAGGAAACCTGTAAATATTCTCCCACATCCTTACCATACCTCTACATTACTTTCACCCTAGATGGGAATACAAATACAACCATTTGATTAAAGTAAACACAACTAGCACTAGAGACTCGGAACATGATGTTGTCAATGTTTGGTTATGTAAACACAACTAGCACTAGAGACTCGGAACATGATGTTGTCAATGTTTGGTTATGTAAACTCATCTAGCACTAGAGACTCGGAACATGATGTTGTCAATGTTTGGTTATGTAAACACAACTAGCACTTGAGACTTGGAACATGATGGTCAATGTTTGGTTGGTTGGTTATGTAAACACAACTACCACTAGAGACTCGGAACATGATGTTGTCAATGTTTGGCTGGTTGGTTGGTTATGTAAACACAACTACCACTAGAGACTCGGAACATGATGTCAATGTTTGGCTGGTTGGTTGGTTATGTAAACACAACTAGCACCAGAGACTCGGAACATGATGTTGTCAATGTTTGGTTGTTTGGTTATGTAAACTCAACTAGCACTAGAGACTCGGAACATGATGTTGTCAATGTTTGGTTGGTTGGTTATGTAAACACAACTACCACTAGCGACTCGGAACATGATGTTGTCAATGTTTGATTGGTTGGTTATGTAAACACAACTAGCACCAGAGACTACGAACATGATGTTGTCAATGTTTGGTTGTTTGGTTATGTAAACTCAACTAGCACTAGAGACTCGGAACATGATGTTGTCAATGTTTGGTTGGTTGGTTATGTAAACTCAACTAGCACTAGAGACTCGGAACATGATGTTGTCAATGATTGGTTGGTTGGTTATGTAAACACAACTACCACTAGCGACTCGGAACATGATGTTGTCAATGTTTGATTGGTTGGTTATGTAAACACAACTAGCACCAGAGACTACGAACATGATGTTGTCAATGTTTGGTTGTTTGGTTATGTAAACTCAACTAGCACTAGAGACTCGGAACATGATGTTGTCAATGTTTGGTTGGTTGGTTATGTAAACTCAACTAGCACTAGAGACTCGGAACATGATGTTGTCAATGATTGGTTGGTTGGTTATGTAAACACAACTACCACTAGAGACTCGGAACATGATGTTGTCAATGTTTGGTTGGTTGGTTATGTAAACACAACTAGCACTAGAGACTCGGAACATGATGTTGTCAATGTTTGGTTGTTTGGTTATGTAAACTCAACTACCACTAGAGACTCCAAAATTGATGTTGGTTTTGGTTGGTTGGCTATGAATTTTCTGTAAGATTAGCTCAAGAGTAATACATTAATGCTGTGGTCACCTGAGCCCTGAAAACAAACTGTGTCTATTAGAGTGAAGCTGATGAAGAGACTTTCCTCCAGACCCAATATCAATGTACTATCTCCACAAGAATTGTGGTACAGAGTTCTCATTCCCCTCTCCAAGCTCAGAAATCAGCAGGTTGTATAAGACCAGTACTGAAAGTTTTCATCTGGGGAGAGGCTGATTAACCAGGCTGATTCAGTACAAAAAAATAAGCTGCAATTTGGCACAGGCTAGCAATGTTTACCGTTTTACATACTTCATTGCCAACAGACATCAACTCAATGCTCTGAGAAGAACATGGTATTTCTATGAAATGACTGGCACCATGCCATCTTGAAAGACAATAGTGTGTGAAATGGAGTTATACATTGCCATAGCACAAAGACTGAACTGAATTCAGAGACCATGTGTTAACTCATGCAATATGATCCATCTATATATACATACATACACACACATGCTGGCACAGTGGCGAAGGAGTTACGGATGCAGTTTGCAATCCTGCATGCTGCGTTCGAAACACAGCTGAGGGCGATTTGGCAGCAGACTGCCTTGCATTTGTTTTTATACAATGTTATGGATGCTGGTCGTACAGAAAGCAATGGCAAACTACTGAATGTAAACTTGCCAAGAGATCACAAACAGTAAAAAAAAAGGCTGGGGTTGACTGTTATGTACTGAAAAGGATATGCAACTAACTTTTGTGGTAACAACTATATATATATATATATATATATATATATATATATATATATATACACAGTTTCACAACACTGATAGCCACTGAGCGGTCAGATATTTTATGTGTATTATAACCACCTGTTAATTAGTAATGTAATTCACGACACACAATGGTTGGGAATCAGCTGGGTGAACCAATCACACATTTCTTTGATTTGAAATGAACAATACAATTTTGAATGTTTAAGCAGGGTAGAATATTTAATGTTAAAATAACTGTTTGGCCTATAGGTTAGTTGTATAAATCTGCATGGAACAATTGTATGGACAACATAGTTTGTTCAATTATTAATTAACATATCAGAGATTAATGACTTGCAACAATTGGCATCCATTTCGAACTATTATGCAGATATATATTTAAGATTACAGTGATAATATGGTCTTTGTGTTCAATTTATCAGCCCACACAAATCTAATATATATTCTCCATGAGTTGCTAAATTTTTAATTAATATATCAGAAATTAATGACCTGAAACATTACTTGGCGGCCATTTAGAACCTCTTAATCAGGTCAGAACATTGAAATTACAGCACAAATCATTACCTTTATGTTCACTTTATCAGTTCACACAAAACTAACAAATGGTTTGCCCAATTATTACTTAATTTATCAGGGATTAGTGACTTGAAATATTAATTGGTGGCCATTTTGAATCTCTTAATAAGGTCTGAACACTGAAGATAACAGCACAAAACTAATATATGGTCTGCATGGTTTGCTTAATTATTAATTAATACATCAGGGATTAATGACTTGAAACATTAATTGTGTGTTTGCATTGACTCAAGTGGGCACGAGCTCAGCAAATTTGTATTCTGTCCCCCATGGTTGGAAAATCAAGAAGGTAGCGCACAGCCCTGCATGCTTATCTCTTGTACATCTAAGTATAATACGAAATAGCTTTGTTCTGTATCTTTCCCATCTGCTTATGGCTGAGAGTCAGGATCGTCATCGCATACTCAAAAACAGAAAGGACCGGATGCTCATATAGAAGACAGAGATAGTGTTGCTCAGTTTGTCGCCGCCATCACCCGTATCGCAGCTAAACCCCACTTGGCCTTTGTTATCACCTGGTCTATGTGCTCAGTATAAGCAAGAATTTGATCAAATCATATCCCCAGGTATTTCACTGCCTACGTTCTTTCAGTCTCAGGGCACAGATTTACAGTTGGTATTGGAGTGTTAAAAATATGGTTATTCAAAGAGAACCATCACACTGCGCATTCGTTGGGTTGACCATTGCACCAGCTTCAACACACCGCATGCATATGCAATTGAGTTGTTTGTAATTCCACAGCAACCAAATCTCTATCTTTACCCTGATGATACCATAACACGTTGGCACACGACAATGCCCTCCCCGGTCATATGATCTGCTCACTGGTGATTCTCACAATGTAGGTGTTGAACAGCACCGGAGATAATGGTGATCCCTGCGGCAGGCAAGGATATATTGTTGTTGGTTCAGAAGTCTAACTGCCACGGCTCAAAACCACTTTCCGTTGGAAGAGGGTTGCAGTGATCCAATTAAGGAGGAATGGACTTATCCTGAATTCAAGAAGCTGAACCATTAAGAAATCCAACGGTACTCTTTTCTGGCAATTAACTTCTATAACAGCTTGCCTATCTTATTTTACATGGTGATTACCCAATATCCTTTCTCCACCAATATGCTGCAAGGGAGTGGGCACTGCCATGGTGCCTCAGGACACCCCATTTACACACTGTAGTGAGTGAAGGAGAAACCAGCGCCAGGTCAATAACACTATCCTCATCACCCGGTCAACTTGCTGTCCTGGTGACACAGCCACTGTTGATATAAACAAGGTTGATGGTTTCAAGTGCTGCCTTTAGCTCCTTCCCCTGTGTTGGAGGAAGTGGTTTCCCATGATCTGCCTTTAGCTTTGAAATTGCCACAGAAAATGACATTACTCTCGCGACATAATGAGTATTATTGAGGCCCAGACGGATGTATTTGAGCCTGGATTGTCTGGCTTCAGCGTGTTTGCCTTGTCGTTTACGCAGATGTTGAGGTTTGTTTGCCCTCTATATGAGGCACAATCGCTGCTCCGCAATGATGGGAAAACCAAACATAACGCAGTAACCCATTCTGCAACTCAAGGAAGGATTAGTTCAGACGCACGAACTCTGTAGCACTGGCAAACATGTTGAGAAAAGAGGACCTCCTGGTTTACATCCTGGCGCAAAAATTACACGCAAGAGATGAAACCATCTCCTGCGTGAAAAAGCAGCGGTTACAAAACAACACAAGTGTCTGCTGCCATCTTGACCACATTAATTAATTTGTCAGGGATTAATGACTCGAAACATTAATTAGCTGTCATTTTGAACCTCGTAATCAGACCTGAACATTTAAGATTACAGTGCTAATATAACCTTTACGTTCTGTTTATCAACCCGCACAAAACTGATATATCGTACGCACGGTTTGCTCAATTAGTTAATATATCTGGAATTATTGACTTGAAAAATTAATTTATGGTCATTTTGATGTTAAGTCAGAACAAATAAGATTACAGCAGCAATATGACCTCTGTGTTCCACTCATTAATCTCCAAATTAAAAACTAATAGTTTCCTAGGCATTGTTTTTAAAAATATTTTTAATAAACATTAATAATATTATTTGGTTCTATTTATATTAACGGGTAGCATTTTAAAATTAATATTATTAAATGATAACATTTTTTTAAAATGATTGTTTACTAAATTAAGTCTCAGTATCATGACAAAATCATACATGGTTTCTAAGGTCTTTGTTCACAAATAAAAAAGTTACATAGGCGTATGTATTAGAAAACAGTGATTTAAGTGTTTAGGCCACACTTTACTTCATCAAAGTGCTCAAACAGTATTTTCCTCTTTGTTCATATTAAATAATATAATTTACTCACAAACATTAATATCTCGGCTTAGAATTGACCAACAGACTTGAATAAGTTACCGCTGGGTTTGTTTTCTCAAGAGGTATCCAAATATGCAGGTTGACTGATGTTGCTTAATTAAAAAGCAATTTAGAAAATGTTATATCAAATATTGTTTGTATCTATCTAGTCTCTCATAAGTAGAGAGTTCATTTAGTCTGATTATGAGATCCAAAACCGGAAGCGGCCCCTGCACAGAAGGATCGATTGTGTCCCCAAAAGTGGCTATGTCAAGACCATGCATGCTTCCGACATCATTCATTCATGCATTCAATTATCACATGACAATAACAAACGCCATCTTAGTTTCTGCAGAACAGATTAGTCAAACATTCTATGCATAGTGATTGGTTGAAATTATTGTGACTTTTAAATAAATTTAATTATTTGACAAAAGGTTAGTAATTTTATTTTGTAGAGGATTTCTTAATATAAATATGTTTTTAGATGGATTTCAAATTCTGCATCCATTTTTACATATATTTGGAGTTTCATCGCGGATATCGCTTGATATGTGGTAGAATAAAAATATTTCTGTGGACATGTATCATCTTTATGAATGGAAATCCAATATGGTGGCGGTGAGCATATCGATCGACTTAGGCCATGCATACTTTATTAACTAAAAACGTGAAATCTGAATTACTAAAGTTAAAGAAAATAAAAGTTTAAAGATTATTAATAATTTATTTGTATACTTTTAAAAGTTTTTTTTATCACTTAACATGTGAAACATAGTTTTGAAGTCAGTTTTCATATCCGTCTACAACCCGTTTGAGACAATCTCGCACGGGCTGGCAGTGAGAGTACAATTTATTGTTTTAGAATTAACTGTAAATGAAAAAATACTGTTAGATGAGTATTTTCTTTTAATCTGCAGCATTTGTCTTGTTGCTTGCTTGCATTCGCTGGCTATGAACTCCAGCGTGAAGTCCTGTATGTCGGATGAAGACACCCAGTAGTCCAACATCAGTGTGATGTCATACTAGGACCTGAGGCTTGCGTGAGTATCCATTGTCCCATGTCTGGCTTAATGGTGTGCAGACTGGTGGCTCCTCACTGTGCAGGCAGATACTCTCCGACTTCGGAGAATCTTCAGAATCAGCGATCGTACTACATTAGCCAGGACCCCGGAGGGACCTGTTGCCCAGGACTCACGACTAGGACGTGTTAGGTCTTGGCCAGTATAAAACCTGGCCCTGGTGACTTGGAAACATCTCTGTGTCTCATTTGTCTTGTATTTTTGCATCTCTGATTATTGTTCGTCAATGGTAGTGTCTGTTGGAGACTTTTTTGGAGATACTCCAATTGGGACACAAAGGAGTGCTGCACAGAGAAAAACTTTTGTCCCATATCCGGACACTCAAATGTGAATATCTCCGCTTAGAATTTACACACAGGCATAACTGCAGTACCATTAGATTTGGTTTTTCGAGGCCTATCTATTGCTGTGGTGGTCTCAATAATAAAATACCCAATTTGAAAATGCAGTGACTATACACAAAATTTTGTGAGTAGTACGAGCCGCTATACACAAAAATTTGTGGCTGGTCACGTGATTATTCGGCTGGTCATGTGATGTCTACTTCCTTTTGACTACATTATTAATGTTTGTGGAACTGTCATTGTGTTTTCGGTAGTGTAGTGGTTAGTATCTCCGCCTGTCACGCTGGAAGCTGGGGTTCGACTCCCCGCTTGCAATTTTTATTTTTTAAAATTTTTAATCAGTCAATCAGGTGCCGTCTCCACAATGAAGGTTGGCGCATCCCCCAGGCAACGACGGAGTGATAGAGTCTCAGATGAATCCAATAGATGTCTTTGTTTAACATGAATTTTATTTGCCAAACAAAATATCACTGTACGTAGAGTGTGTCCTTGTCGACAAATATTGTTTTTGTGAGGTTTGAAGAAAAGAACTTGCAAAAAAAAAAAGACAGACGAAAAGAGAGAAATTTTTGTGAATAGCGGCTTGTACTATTCACAAAATTTTGTGCCGAATAATCACGTGACCAGCCACAAATTTGTGTGTATAGAGGCTCGGACTATACACAAAATTGTGTATATAGCTTCTCCCATTTGAAAATCATGGTCAAACCTGCTAAGGATGTTTCATTTGTAAGCTGAAATGAAAAACATTCAAATAAACAAACGTACCAAAATAAAGGAAAAAATTAGTCCACAATGAAAAAGTTGATAATGTATAAATACAATAATAAAATAAGGAAGTGTCTATCCATACCTGGAGTATGTATAAACTATTCGTTTATTCAAACCTCAGCTATGTATAAATTATCCGTTTATTCATAGCTGGACTATCACGTGATTTTTCCCGGTCCCGGAAACCCCGGCTGGTCCTGGTCACGTGATTTGCCAAGTCACGTGACTTAACGTATGTGACGTCATCGGGACATGAGCGTGGCTATGTTATATATTTTTGTTGATTCAAAATCGTATCCTCAGTAGCACAGTGGTAAGTGTCTCTGCCTGATAAGCGGGAGCTGTTGGTTCGATTCCCTGCCGGACACTATTTTTTTTTTAATTCTTCAGCAATTAATTGGATGAAAGGGACTTTTTAATAAACAAATATTAGGAACTATGATTATGAACTGATGTTTTAAATATTTGTTTATCGAAGTTATTTCTTTTTGTCACTTATATTATCTTATTTATATTATATAAAAGTTATCACTTTTTTATGTCTTTCAACACATCTTTCTCATATCTCTGTCTCTCACACTAGCTTCGTTATCTATCTCTCTCCTCTCTCTTTTCAACCTGCTTCACATATACCAGGTTTTCCTGCACTTTATATGAGTAGCATGTCCTTGTTTGTTTGTTAATTCATCAGGCCAGTAAGTCGGAAAGAGGGAAAAGTCAGAGAGGCAGAGGCAGACCAAGAGAAATGATGCTGGATGGATTGAGACGGTGGCATGGAGGAATATCAGCAGCAGAGTTGATCCAGAAAACCAAAGACCGAGATCTGTGGAGAGCCATGAACGCCTACGCCAGCCGGCACGGCACTTGATGATGATGATGATGAGTAAGTCGGAAGCCTGGTGTTTGAATTGCCTAATCATGTCTCTCTGAGCTGAGGCGACGCATATTATTGTCAGCTTGGACCGGAATTATGAGGACATAAATAGCAGGAAATAGTAGGTCAGTAATATAAACAAAGATGGAAGCCTGTAAACAGTAAGTGTACAGAAACGCAAGTTAACAATTCTTGAACTCGCCTGGGGACACAATTATTTTTATTGGGGATACCAATCTGGAATATTATTCTTGATATTTAAATAGCCATACTTCAGCTATGTATTAATTTATAAAGTATCCGTTTATTCATACTTCAGCTATGTATAAATTATCCGTTCGTTTATTTTATTCATACTTCAGCTATGTATAAATTAACCGTTTATTCATACTCCAGCTATGTATAAACTCTGCCAGAAAATAATGAAGTTCTGAGTTCACACGAAGCCATTGCAGCATGAAAATAAAAAATAAAAAAATAGTTAAATACAATCACATTCAGGAATTATTATTTTTATTAAACTGCAACTAAAGTGATTGAAAACATTTTCATTTTTATTGAGATTGACACTGTTACTGTTACTGACTCCCTACCTCTTCTGTGTCCTTTGGGTAGCCTTTTTTCGACCATATTATGCTTCCTATTATCCTTTTACGTTTCTTGCCTAGAAACATGTTTGCTGCAGGTGTGAATAATCATCTGTAAGTGACAAACTCACCAAGTTAGCACATCAACCTCCCACAAACAAACATCGTCTGCCGACATTCGGCCTGCCCTTTTCTTCAGTTACGCCTCAACTTTTCTTTCAGTAGCAACATGAAGTAATATACTGAAAAGGGTCTTCTTGATCTCTGTTATCTTGACGCTATCTTGTTATCCACTTTAGTTTAAAATATAAATATATATTAAAATGATAGTAATTTGTATAATATCGTATCTAAGTTAACGGCGAGAACCTGATGATCAATTATTGTTTATAAATAAAACAACGATGGCCAATTGGCAAGTGTCGTCTTGAAGTCCGTGTCGCAACCTTCACCTTTCAAACAGGAAAATAGCCCCGAAGCGAAAAATTGTAATATTACAAAATAAAGTGATTCTGTTCATTTCGTAGATCACAATTTAGAGATCTTTTCTACATTGAAATAGTCTTTAAATGTTCGGACAAGAAAATTTCTTGAATGAAATGGTCCCTTAATATTGTCGCCTTTTAGTATAAAATACAAATAAGGTCGCCAACAAATCAAAATCCGTCATGCACAATGTCAATAGTCATGTTTGTGTTTACCGTTTAGTGTTTACGATTACGTGAGAAAACACTCATTGAATATTTGACCCCGCTGCAATCTACCCATGGCAGTGGAAAGTTTATTACGGATAGATGGCTCTGGAGTGGTACAGGAACAGATTGAGCAATATATATATATATTTTTGTTTAAAGTTGCATATCCCTTACAGGACGTTGCAGTCAACACCAGTATGTTACTGTTGTTGTTGATATCTAATTGTCTTGGCAAGTTTTTACGTTCAGTAGTTTGCCATTGCTTTCTGAATGACTGGCTCCCATAATAACATGTTAAAACCAGCGCGACACGGTCTGCTGCGAAATCGGTCACCGCTGTGTTTCGAACGCGGGAAAGCGGCATTACGAATTGCGTCCGAACGTCATCGCCACGAAGACTGGCGAGCAATATATAGGTATAGTGTTTTTTTTTGTTGCCTCAATATAAAATTCAATATCTCAGTAACCAACTGAGGGAAAATGATGAGATTTAGTCAATGAGATTGGCCAATGAAAACAACATATCCAGGCGAACCTTCTGGCCTAGAGAGACAACAGTGGAAGATAAACTCTATGGACCGCTGAATGAACTAAAAAAGACTGTTAGATTCATACAAGAGACAACATTGCAGTTATAGACATATTTCAGGCGAACGAAAGAAGAAGAAGAAGTATATAACCTTATTATTATGTCCACCCAACAAAATTTTTTTTGTTCTGGAGATTTTACAGCAGATTTCAAAGTTTGTTTATATGCGGTATATAAATTACGACTTAGAGATTACGTCCATCATTTTAACAGTATTACAGCTTCACCAAGACACGTCCCCACATTTTTTAAAATTTTCACGTGATTTCCGTTTTGAAACAAACAGCGCGAAGATTCAGAGGTGTCTCCAAATGGGGGTTCTTTCATGAAACGTGATTATATAAATAAACTAGCTGACAAGGCCCGGCTTCTATCTATCTATCTATCTATCTATCTATCTATCTATCTATCTATCTATCTATCTATCTATCTATCTATCTATCTATCTATCTATCTATCTATCTATCTATCTATCTATCTATCTATCTATCTATCTATCTATCTATCTATCTATCTATCTATCTATCTATCTATCTATCTATCTATCTATCTATCTATCTATCTATCTATCTATCTATCTATCTATCTATCTATCTATCTATCTATCTATCTATCTATCTATCTATCTATCTATCTATCTATCTATCTATCTATCTATCTATCTATCTATCTATCTATCTATCTATCTATCTATCTATCTATCTATCTATCTATCTATCTATCTATCTATCTATCTATCTATCTATCTATCTATCTATCTATCTATCTATCTATCTATCTATCTATCTATCTATCTATCTATCTATCTATCTATCTATCTATCTATCTATCTATCTATCTATCTATCTATTATCTATCTATCTATCTATCTATCTATCTATCTATCTATCTATCTATCTATCTATCTATCTATCTATCTATCTATCTGTCTGTCTGTCTGTCTGTCTGTCTGTCTGTCTGTCTGTCTATCTGGCTATCTGTCTGTCTGTCTGTCTGTCTGTCTGTCTGTCTATCTATCTAGCTAGCTAGCTACTAGCTAGCTACCTACCTACCTACCTATCTATCTCCTGCCTGCTTGCCTGCCTGCCTGCCGGCCGGCCGGCCGACCGACCGACCCACCGACCGACCGACCGACCCACCGACCGACCCACCAACCGGCCCACCGACCAACCCACCGACCCACCCACCCACCTACCTTTCTGCCTACCTACCTACCTTTCTGCCTACATACCTTTCTGCCTACCTACCTACCTACCTATTTGTCGGTCTGTCTGTCTGTCTGTCTGTCTGTCTGTCTGTCTGTCTGTCCGTCCGCGCTATTAAATATTGATAAAAGTTACTGGAAAAAATGTGAGGACCATGTGTTGAAAGAGGAAGAGGACTATTGGAGAAAGGATGGATTGAATTTTATGCAACCGAGAGCAATCATCAACCTACTGGAATCGTCCGACACAGATTAAGGTCTGAGCAGATCGCAGACCTTAATCTACGTACACACTTACTGGGATATTTTGCTCCAACTATTCAGACGAATTGCAGGCCCTAAACATTACAGCATCAGCATCAGCTGAAGAAACAAGAAGGAAATGAAAAATAAGGTAAGAAATATAGTCCTTCTACTTTCCTGTTAATTTACAAATTATTTACCCCG
>JACEFZ010024167.1:302500-340000 GCA_014155875.1 Cepaea nemoralis | reverse complement strand
GAGAGAGACAGAGAGAGGAAAAGTGCCTGCGACCTACCACATGGGGTATATTGTAACCTACGAAATAGTCAGTATGGTTGCTAGTCATACAACGCGCTTCAGGAGCCCCTCGCCCAGTCCTAGAGTTGTTGGGGTTGTGTAAGATCCAACCACTGGCAATGCACGTGAAGAAGGTATGCACAGAGAAGCAGATGTAAGAGGAGAGAGAGAGGGAGAGAGATAGTGAGAGAGAGAGCGCGAAAGGGGGGAGAGAGAGGGAGAGAGAGGGAGAAGAGAGGAGGGGGAGAGGGAGGGAGAGAGAGAGGGAGAGAGAGAGGGAGAGAGATAGAGAGAAAGGGAGAGAGAGAGGGGAGAGGAAGAGAGAGAGGAGAGAGAGGAGAGAGAGAGGGAGATAGAGAGAGAGAGAGATAGAGAGAAAGGGAGAGAGAGAGGGGGAGAGGAAGAGAGAGAGGGAGAGAGAGGGAGAGAGAGAGGGAGGGAGAGAGGGGGAGAGAGAGGGAGAGAGAGAGTGAGGGAGGGTGAGAGCGAGAGAGGGGGAGGGCAAGAGAGAGATCAAGGGAGGGAGAGAAAGCGCGAGAGGGAGTGAGAGAGGAGAGAGAGAGCGAGAGAGGGAGTGAGAGAGAGAGGGAGAGAGCGAGAGGGTGAAAGAGAGAGAGGGAGAGAGAGAGAAGAGAGAGAGAGAAGAGAGAGAGAGAGAGAGGAAAAGTGCCTGTGATATACCACATGAGGCGTGTGGGGCGCGTCGGTCTACGTGTACGACGTTTCCCTCGTACTGTCCCCTATGAAATAGTCAGTATGGTTGATTGTTACAAAGCACACTTCAGGAGCCACTCGTCCAGTGTACGAGTTGATGGGGCTGTGTGAGATCCAACCACTGGTAATACAAGTGAAGTAGGTAGGCACAGAGAAGCAAGATGTAAGGAGAGAGAGAGAGAGAGAGAGAGAGAGAGAGAGAGAGAGAGAGAGAGAGAGAGAGAGAGAGAGAGAGAGAGAGAGGAAAACTGCATGCGATATACCGCATGAGGAATGCAGAGTGGGTAGGTCTACAAATGCGAGGCTTCACTCCTACTGTTCTCTATGGAATAGAGGCAGTAAGGTTAATTGCTATACCACGAATTTGAGGATCAAATCTTCCAGTGGTTGTGTTAAAATCAGACCACCGGCAATATAGTTGGAATATGTGGGTACAGAGAAGCCTGATGGAGAGAGAGAGAGAGAGAGAGAGAGAGAGAGAGAGAGAGAGAGAGAGAGAGAGAGAGAGAGAGAGAGAGGAGAAGTGCCTACGACACGCCCCTGATGTATGCGGGGTCGGTCGGTCTACAAATACGAGGCTTCACTCATACTGTTCCCTATGGATTCGGGGCAGTAAGGTTGATTGTTATACAACGTATTTGAGGATCAAATCATCCAGTGGTAGTTTTAAAATCAGATCCCTGGCAATATAGTTGGAATATGTAGGCACAGAGAAGAAAGATGGAAGAGAGAGAGAGAGAGAGAGAGAGAGAGAGAGAGAGAGAGAGAGAGAGAGAGAGAGAGAGGAAAAGTGCCTACGACACGCCCCTGATGTATGCGGGGTCGGTCGGTCTACAAATACGAGGCTTCACTCATACTGTTCCCTATGAATTCGGGGCAGTAAGGTTGATTGTTATACAACGTATTTGAGGGTCAAATCACTCAGTGGTTGTGTTAAAATCAGACCACCGGCAATATAGTTGGGACATGTAGGCACAGAGAAGCAAGATGGAAGAGAGAGAGAGAGAGAGAGAGAGAGAGAGAGAGAGAGAGAGAGAGAGAGAGAGAGAGAGAAATTGGAAAAGTGCCTACGACACGCCCCTGATGTATCCGGGGTCGGTCAGTCTACAAATACGAGGCTTCCCTCATACTGTCCCCTATGGAATAGAGGCAGTAAGGTTGATTGTTATACAACGTATTTGAGGATCAAATCACCCAGTGGTTGTGTTGAAATCAGACCACCGGCAATATGGTTGGAATATGTAGGCACAGAGAAGTGAGATGGAAGAGAGAGAGAGAGAGAGAGAGAGAGAGAGAGAGAGAGAGAGAGAGAGAGAGAGAGAGGAAAAGAGATAGAGATTGGAGAAGTGCCTACGGCACGCCACCGGATGTGTATGGGGTCGATCGGTCTACATATACGAGGCTTCACTCATACTGTACCCTATGAAATAGAGCCAGCACGGTTGATTTTTATACAACGTATATGAGGATCAACCCCCCCCCCCCCCCCAGTGGTTGTGTAACATCAGACCACCAGCAATATAGTTGGAATAGGTAGACACCGAGAAGCAAGATGGAAGAGAGAGAGAGAGAGAGAGAGAGAGAGAGAGAGAGAGAGAGAGAGAGAGAGTTTGGAAAAGAGTCTACGACACGCCACACATGGCATAGGTAGGCACAGAGAAGCACTATTGTTGAGAGAGAATGAGCGAGAGAGAGAGATTGAGAGAGATCGAGAGAGAGAGAGAGAGAGATCGAAAAAGAGAGATCGGAAGAGAGCCTACGACACGCCACACATGACTATCTGTAGGCACAGAGAAGCACGATTGTTGGGAGAGAATGAGAGAGAGAGAGATTGAGAGAGACAGAGATTGCAAAAGAGCTTACGACACGCCACACATGGCATAGGTAGGCGCAGAGAAGCACGATCGTTGAGATTGAATGAGAGAGAGATTGCGAGAGAGAAAGAGAGAGAGAGAGGGGGCAGAGAGAGATTAGAAAAGAGCCTATGACACGCCACACATGGCATAGGTAGGCACAGAGAAGCACGATTGTTGAGAGAGAGAGAGAGAGAGAGAGAGAGAGAGAGAGATTGAGACCGAGAAAGAGAGAAAGAGAGAGTGAAGATTGGAACAGGGCCTACGACCCGTCACCCATGGCATAGGTAGGCACAGAGAAGCACGATTGTTGAGGGAGAATGAGAGAGAGAGATTGAGAGAGAGAGAGAGAGATTGAGAGAGAGATTAGAAAAAAGTCTACGACACTCCACCCATGGCATAGGTAGGTACAGAGAAGCACGATTATTGAGGGAGAATGAGAGAGAGAGATTGAGAGAGAGACAGAGAGAGAGATAGGAAAAGAGCCTACGACACGCCACACATGGCATAGGGGCGACACGCCACACATGGCATAGGTAGGCGCAGGGAAGCACAATCGTTGAGATTGAATGAGAGAGAGATTGAGAGAGAGAACGAGAGAGAGAGAGGGGGGAGAGAGAGATTGGAAGAGAGCCTACGACACGCCACACATGGCATAGGTAATGTCCACAGAGGAGCCCGATTGGTGAGAGAGAATGAGAGAGAGAGAGAGAAAGATTGAGACCGAGAAAGAGAGAAAGAGAGAGAGAAGATTGGAAAAGGGCCTACGACCCGTCACACATGGCATAGGTGGGCACAGAGAAGCACGATTGTTGAGAGAAAGTGAGAGAGAGAGAGAGATTGAGAGAGAGAGAGAGAGAGATTGAGAGAGATAGATTGGAAAACAGCCTATGACACTCCACCCATGGCATAAGTAGGCACAGAGAAGCACGATTGTTGAGGGAGAATGAGAGAGAGATTGAGAGAGAGACAGAGAGAGAGAGATTGGAAAAGAGCCTACGACACGCCACACATGGCATAGGGGACAGGGTAGAGGATAAGTTGGAGGCCGGACAAGGGTGATATCAGGAGGGTGTGGAAGCAACAGAGTGGGGAGGGGAAATGACTACGATTAGATGAAACTATGTTGGGTGTTGAGGCCGTGTGGTGTTAGGCACCCCATAGTGAATATGAGCCGGTTTTCTGTATTCTTGCGATGTTGCTGACCAGAGGAGCAGGACTGGATGCCAGTGACCTGGACATCGGAAGCACCTTGATGGTTGGCGCTATTGAAGTGGGTGGAGACAGGCTTGCTCTCGTTGGTGTTGATGTCCATCAGATGTTGGCGGAATCTGTCGGCTAGCATGAGACCCGTCTCCCCAATGTACTTCATATCACACCTTTTGCATATTATGGCGTAAATGATGTTGCGACTGGTGCAGGAAAATTCTTCTGTGATGCGTAAATTGCCTTTGGGGAATCGCACTACTGGAGTGTGGATCACATATGGGCAGGTCTTGCATCGAGATCTCAGGCAAGCCTTAGTTCCTAATTGTGAGGGTGGAGGTGGAAATCCCTGTACTCTATTGTGGACGAGTACATCCCTGAGGTTGCGGTCACGTCTGTAGGCCACTAGTGGTTTCTCTGAAAATATCGCGCTGGTAGTAGGGTCAGCTTGAAGGATAGATAGATGTCGAAAGAGGATATTCTTGACTGAAAAATTATGCGGATGGTAGGTAAGAGAAAGTACCGGTCGAAGGTTTTTTGGTCTAGGTGCAGAGGTGAGAGCCTCTGCGCGGCTAACGGGTAGAACCCGGCGGAAGGCTGATGATAGGACATGATCAGGATAGCCACGAAGCCTGAAGAAGTCCAACATTTCCTGAGCATTGTGCTGAAAATCCTCATCATTTTGGCATAGTCGTCGAAGGCGCAGAAGTTGAGAATAAGGAATAGCGTCTTTGCAGGCCGGAGGGTGAGAGGAGGTGTAGAGTAGAAAGGCGTGAGAGTCTGTCGGTTTGTAGTAGACCGTCGTGGTGAGACCATGGGTCCCAATAGAAACAGTAATGTCTAAGAAGTTGACAGAAGTAGAGGAAATATGGGAAGTGAGTTTGATAGAAGGATGAAAGTTGGAGAAGAAGTCTATGAATCTTTCGAGATCCGCCCGTGGCATACAGGTGACACCAACACCATCATCGATGTATCGCCTGTATAGTTCAGGGATTCTACCGTTAGTAGAGTTGCCATATCTGGTACTCAAGGTGGCCCATAAAAAGGCATGCGTAGCTAGGGCCCATTTTAGTACCCATTGCAACCCCGCTGATCTGATTGAAGTACTGGCCGTTAAACTCAAATGAGTTGAGAGTAAGGACCAGCTCAGCCAGGCGCAGAATAGCGTCCGTGGCAATAGTAGGGTTGGGACGCCTGTCAAGGAAGAACTTTATAGCTGAGAGACCATCATTATGTGGGATAGACGTGTATAGTGAGGTCACATCAAGGGTGAAGATGTGATACTGGGTATCAGACGTGAATGTTATAGATTCAAACGTCGCTATCGCATGGTTGGTGTCTTTCAAATATGATGGGAGGTCACCAACCAGCGGTTGGAAAATTCTGTCTAAGAACCCGGATATGTGCTCAGTGGGGCATGCACAGGCTGATACGATCGGTCTGCCCGGATTGTTCAGTTTGTGTGTTTTGGGCAGCATACAAAACATTGATCTGCCCAAGCAGCTGTCATACTTATTTAATGACTTGGCTTCTGGGGGAAGAAGCCCTTGTTGGATCAGCGCAGAAGTGACCAGTTTGACCTGGTGGTTATTGTCGACTGTGTCATCTGTTGGGCGTGGTTGGTAGAAAGACCCATCACTGAGTTGTTTATGTCCTTCTGCAATGTACAAGTCCTTCCGCCAAACAACGACTGCTCCACCCTTGTCAGCGGGTTTAATGATGATGTCGTCCCGACGTTGAAGTTGGGTCAGCGCCTCCCTTTCATCTGAAGTGAGGTTGGAACGTCTGAGTGGTCTTGGTCGCAGTTTCTGAATGTCAAAAAGCGTTTTGTCGATGAACAGGTCTAATGCCTTAGAAGATCCAGGGTTAGGTGTCCACGAAGACTTGGCTCTTGGAAATTCTGAAAAGTCATCAGCTGGGCTGGAGGGGGTGGGAGTGGCGGAGTTGTTGGTTTTAGTGCTGAAAGAAGTATTTCAGTCGGAGAGTACGGTGAAACCTATGTACGTCCTGTAGTACTGTATAATAGTCGACCGATGGTCGCAACGGAATGAAACGGAGGCCTTTGTTCAAGACCGCCCTCTCAAAGTCTGACAGAGGGAGATCAGGGGGAATGCAGACTACGCGATTGTCGGGCCTATTATCCACCGGCTGGGTTGAAGGGGGAGTGGGGGGCAAGCGGGTACGAAGACCCGCCATTTTTGCGTGCTTAGCTACAGATAGAGATTTATATAGTGCATGGTTAGAGGTATTGATAACAGTACGGATGACACAGTACAAAAAGTAATTATGGGTGGTCAACTCGCGTAGGCGTGTCGATAGCTTTGTAATTTGAGACGTGAGGTCCGATAGTTGGTACCCGTAATTAGCCACTATACACCGCATGCGACTAAAGGAGCATTGTCTGTCAATCTGTAACAAACGTGTCACGGACTGGCTGTTAAGATTGCCTGCTGCCGGGTGGAACCGTGACGAGAACCCTCGGGGCACTATACGCGATCTTAAGCACGCTGTTAAGAAGTGAACATGGCAGGTGGTTCGAGTCTTCTTAAGAATGTAGATGCCGAGATCCGTACACGTTTGTTTGAGATCAGTAGGTAATAGGCTGAAACAGAACATGATGTGAGATCTAGCTTGATGGAACGTTGGTGAAGTAGGAGCCATATCGGGACAGGTAGAGAATGAGGAAAAACGAGACAATCTGTGTATGTTATGGTAAGGGGGAAGGCAGAGAGGTGTGGGGAATGAAATATGAAACAGGGGATGAGAGGCGGGTATAGATAAGAAAAATGGAATAAAGCAGAGGACCCAAATGTATATGTGTAGGTATGAAATGGGAGTGGTGGTGGATGTGACGAGACAATAGGAGGATGATGATGTAGTCTCAATGGAAGATACGGTGGATCTAAATAAACACAGAAAAGATAGCTGGTACTGGCTATGGTTCAGTGAATAAATATAACACCCGATGGCAACATATAATGGTTAGCAGAGGAAAATAGTACGATTAGTTGCAGTTGAAAACATAGAAGAACAGTATGAGTGAAGCCTCGTATTTGTAGACCGACCGACCCCGCATACATCAGGGGCGTGTCGTAGGCACTTTTCCTCTCTCTCTCTCTCTCTCTCTCTCTCTCTCTCTCTCTCTCTCTCTCTCTCTCTCTCTCTCTCTCTCTCTCTCTCTCTTCCATCTTTCTTCTCTGTGCCTACATATTCCAACTATATTGCCAGGGATCTGATTTTAAAACTACCACTGGATGATTTGATCCTCAAATACGTTGTATAACAATCAACCTTACTGCCCCGAATCCATAGGGAACAGTATGAGTGAAGCCTCGTATTTGTAGACCGACCGACCCCGCATACATCAGGGGCGTGTCGTAGGCACTTCTCCTCTCTCTCTCTCTCTCTCTCTCTCTCTCTCTCTCTCTCTCTCTCTCTCTCTCTCTCTCTCTCTCTCTCTCTCTCTCCATCAGGCTTCTCTGTACCCACATATTCCAACTATATTGCCGGTGGTCTGATTTTAACACAACCACTGGAAGATTTGATCCTCAAATTCGTGGTATAGCAATTAACCTTACTGCCTCTATTCCATAGAGAACAGTAGGAGTGAAGCCTCGCATTTGTAGACCTACCCACTCTGCATTCCTCATGCGGTATATCGCATGCAGTTTTCCTCTCTCTCTCTCTCTCTCTCTCTCTCTCTCTCTCTCTCTCTCTCTCTCTCTCCTTACATCTTGCTTCTCTGTGCCTACCTACTTCACTTGTATTACCAGTGGTTGGATCTCACACAGCCCCATCAACTCGTACACTGGACGAGTGGCTCCTGAAGTGTGCTTTGTAACAATCAACCATACTGACTATTTCATAGGGGACAGTACGAGGGAAACGTCATACGTGTAGACTGACGCGCCCCACATGCCTCATGTGGTATATCACAGGCACTTCTCCTCTCTCTCTCTCTCTCTCTCTCTCTCTCTCTCTCTCTCTCTCTCTCTCTCTCTCTCTCCTTACATCTTGCTTCTCTGTGCCCACCCACTTCACTTGTATTACCAGTGGTTATATCTCACACAGCCCTAACAACTCAAACACTGGGCGAGAGGCTCCTGAAGTGTACTGTGCAATAATCAACCATACTGACTATTTCATAGGGTACAGTACGAGGGAAACGTCGTACACGTAGACCGACGCGCCCCACACGCCTCATGTGGTATATCACAGGCACTTTTCCTCTCTCTCTCTCTCTCTCTTTCTCTCTCTCTCTCTCTTCTCTCTCTCTCCCTCTCTCTCTTTCACCCTCTCGCTCTCTCCCTCTCTCTCTCTCACTCCCTCTCTCTCTCTCTCTCTCTCTCTCACTCCCTCTCGCGCTTTCTCTCCCTCCCTTGATCTCTCTCTTGCCCTTCCCCTCTCTCGCTCTCACCCTCCCTCACTCTCCCTCTCCCTCTCTTTCCCCCTCTCTCTCTCCCTCTCTCTCTCCCTCTCTCTCCCTCTCTCTCTTCCTCTCCCCCCTCTCTCTCCCTTTCTCTCTATCTCTCTCTCCCTCTCTCTCCTCTCTCTCTCCCTCTCTCTCCCTCTCTCTCTTCCTCTCCCCTCTCTCTCTCCCTTTCTCTCTATCTCTCTCCCTCTCTCTCTCCCTCTCTCTCTCCCTCCCTCTCCCCCCTCTCTTCTCCCTCTCTCCCTCTCTCTCCCCCCTTTCGCGCTCTCTCTCTCACTATCTCTCTCCCTCTCTCTCTCCTCTTACATCTGGCTTCTCTGTGCATACCTTCTTCACGTGCATTGCCAGTGGTTGGATCTTACACAACCCCAACAACTCTAGGACTGGGCGAGGGGCTCCTGAAGCGCGTTGTATGACTAGCAACCATACTGACTATTTTGTAGGTTACAATATACCCCATGTGGTAGGTCGCAGGCACTTTTCCTCTCTCTGTCTCTCTCTGTCTGTCTCTCTCTCTCTCTCTCTCTCTCTCTCTCTCTCTCTCTCTCTCTCTCTCTCTCCCTCTCTCTCTTCTTGCATGTCCACATACACTAGCATTTTGTCTGTTGAAGTGTGTCTATGTAGTACGCGTGTTCCTGCACACCAGTCCACCCAGACCAACAACACAATGGGGCCGTGGTCAATCTTACACGCCTCCTACCCCGCCCCCTTCTTTCTATGTGTTCACTGTACCGTAACATCCAGCACCGTTATAAAAATACACCTGAGATTTCCGTAAACATTCACAGGTCCGTACGTGAGGTGAGTATACAGTTTTTTTTTTCTCTATAAACAGTTTTTCTATTAAACATTTTCTTCGACTAACATTCTTTTCAATTAACATTTTGTCAATTCTCATTTCCTCTTCATTGCTTCCATTTTTCCATGCATTTGTTCCTCTCGTCCTGTCATCACCTTCTAATGTAGTCACAGGAGTTCTCCTTGACTGTAGGTTGTGTTTGTGAATGTGTTTGTTTGCTGATGAAGGCTAACCGCCGCAACGTTC
Source organism: Cepaea nemoralis (assembly GCA_014155875.1). Lineage (NCBI taxonomy): Eukaryota > Metazoa > Mollusca > Gastropoda > Stylommatophora > Helicidae > Cepaea > Cepaea nemoralis. The sequence continues at coordinate 330,711 of JACEFZ010024167.1, read as the reverse complement.
TGTATGTGTCGTAACTCTGTTATGTAAAGCTGCACTACTTTGTGTCATTATATATTGTTTAAACTTTCACAGCTTTACCGCAGTTCCACCAAATTTTATGGACTGAAATTTGCACGTGGATTAGCTTTCCCGATTACCAGTGCCCACGCCATCAAGCGAACCCACTCCTACTTGGCTCGTTGTAAGTACTGCAAGTGCGAAATGAAAGCGAAAATACAAGACGTGAAGAATTATGCAGAGACTAAACAGTGCCATTCAGGGATACTAGTACTACACCGTTGACATCTGTTTTCAGAACTACACAGATTAATGAAGCATCAAAAGTTGAAGGATCTGTCTCAATGTTTTTTAAGTTTTCATTGGGCAGTTGTGAACTGTGACCATTTGATTGATGTGTTTAAAAACACTATTTCTGACAGTAAAGTTCTAATTGACGTAAAAATGCATTGCAGCAAGTGTACAATATTATAAGAAGTACTTTGTTTTCTCACCTTTGAGAAGATTTAATCAGTGATATTTCTACAAATAAATGTAGTTTATTATTAGACGAATCGAATGACATTTCTGTTCTGAAAGTGTTTGGTGTATTGTTATATATTATAGCAACAGCAAAGACAAAGTAGTTTCTTCATTTCTTGGACTAGTTCACTTGGAAAAGTGTGATGCAGAAAGTATAATTCAGGCACTGAAGAAACTTTTCATCAGTGAAAATTTAGACTTGAAGAATTTGGCTGCAATTGGTACCGATAAAGCTTTGGTAATGGCTGATATCAATCATGGCATTTATTCCAAATTGAAGGAAGATATCCCATCTTTAATCCTCATAAAATATGTGTGCCATTTCTTTCAGCTAGCATTATCACATGCCTCATCAGAATGTTTACCAAGGAATTTGGAATTCCTTATTGCTGAAACACATAACTGGTTCTACAAAGCATCTGTCAGACAACAGCAATATAATAATTTATATAAAGCATTAAATGATGGTTCCTCACCACTGGAAATTCTGTCATGTTGGAAAACTAGATGGTTATCAATTCAACCATATGTTGAAATAATTGTGAACCAATGGTTGGAGTTGAAGACACACTTCGAAATACCAAGACAAACGTGCTACACAGCTGAAATACTATAAGGAATGTACAGTGATGAAAATAATTTGGCATTCCTTCTCTTTTTACAACCCATTCTAAGTGAAGTGCAAAACGTTAATAAACTGTTTGAATCTAAAAATGTTGATAAAGTTAAACTACTTGACGATCTCACTTTGCTATTTCACTCAATTGGTAAAAGACTTATATCTGGGATTTTTTTTTTAAAATTCGCATATCCTTTACAGGACATCGCTGTCAACAGCAGCATCTTTCAGCTGTATGTTGATTTCTTGCTCAGTAGTTTGCCATTGCTTTCTGAGCGGCCGGCTCAGTTATCCCGCAAGTCACCAGCGGGGGTAGAACCGCTTCCAGTTCTCGCCCGTTACGAGACTCTGCGTGATAAACGGGATTACGGAGAAAGTATTGTAACTCCTCGGCCAGAGAGACCGACATACCTGGGATACCAAATCGAATAAACAAAAAATTGATGGTATAAAAACAAAAGGACTGTTAACAGAAAATGAAGAGAACAACTTAAGAAAGCGCTGTCAAGATTTTCTTGTCTCATTATTCAAGCAAACTGATATTACAGCTACCTGGTCCCACCCCCAAAGCCAAGTAAGGATCATTTCAGACTTAATGGATACCGAATCATAACCCTGCGAAACACATATGGCAAAGTCCTCGAAAAGATAGTAGCACCCAGGCTCCAGCGACATATGGAAAGTCTTAATCTGCTTCCCAGAGGGCTCGGGAGTGACCGGACGGGGAAGGACACCTGGGCCAATGCTGCAACTTTTACATTTGATGTCTACGAGGGCTTCCAGGACAAGCAAGAGACAGTGGCGGTAGCTCTTGACCTTGAGGATGCCTATAACAAGGTCAGGTATGATCGGTTGATATACACACTGTTGGACATGGAAGTCTGCCCTTGCCTTGTTAGATGGGTTGCTGCGGTCCTTTATGAGCATAAGAATGCACTGAGCATGGGTTCCTGAACTTCTGACCCTTGTACATGATAGTACATCGATAACTATGTAATTTCTGACCTTTTGCACCTGGATGTTTTTCTTGATGTTTCATCAACACAATCAGGATATTTCTAGATGTTGTTTGTTCCGTTTCTAGATGTTTTCTGTCAAAGAAACGTGGCAACCCTGTACAGTAGAAGTACTGGAGTACTAAAAGTACTGGAGAGTTTTGGCTATTATAGACCATAACTCTAGCAAGGGAAAAACATCTGGGTTGTCACAGGGATCTGCCATGTTTCAAGTCTTTAATGTCTAAACCAGCAAAATCGCAGTTATTGAGACACCTGGTGTGAGTAGAATCTTGACATTTGCAGATGATGTGCTGGTGTACAGACAGGGCAGAGCCAGAGGCCAGTTTGGCGGAAGATTTACAGGTGGCAGTAAACAGGGTGGGAGAGTGGTGCAGGGATGCAGGGAGTCGTTATAAACCCATACAAGTCATCGGTTGTGTGGTACTCTCTGGATAACGAGATCGTCACGGCAGATGATGTCCTCTTAGTTGAGAGAGTAGACTGAAGTACTTGGGTGTCACCTTTGACAGGTGTTTGTCTTTTAAGGATCATGTGGAGGCTTTGGCGGTGAAGGCTGGTAGGGGACTTAATGCATTGAGAGCTATGGCAACAACCGGAGTAGATCAGAGGATGCTGTAATACTCTTTCAGCAGTTAATAATTTCTGTCATTGAGTATGGTTTGGGGCTGCTACAGTGTCAAAGAGCCAGCTTGAAAGGTTGGGGCGCATACAGAATGCTGCCATGCGAGTAATCCTGGAGTGCACAAAGGACACACCAGTTATATGCATGAGGCATATCCTGGCGCTACCAACAATGACGAATTGGCATAGGCTACTTCAGGCCAAATAAAATGGTACCTGAGAGTTGCTGCCGATAGGGATCACTCCCTGCATGCAGCCATGGATATAGTCAAGGGTCATAGACTAAGACGAGGCAGGTCCTGGATGGCACAGGCAGAACTTTCTATAAGTCAGGTGTGTGATCTAGAGACCATCAATCGTAAATAAGTGTGTGTTGAACTTCCGGAAGACATGACGGACTGGCACAATATAATAATAACACTGGGTCGTGAGTCCAGAGAATTGGCAGCCGGCCGCACTGGGTTTGAAGTGCAAGAACCTATCCAGAGTAGCACTCTTCAAAGTGACATGGTCATCTACACCGATGGGTCAGTGGTGAGAAATAGACGTAGTGGTTGTTTTATTGCAAAGGCTAATGGGCGTATCTTGAAAAAGGAGAGTCTGGCATATGAGACTGTGACCTCCAGCATGAGAATGGAGGTGGAAGCAGTAACAGCGGCATTCCGTTGGCTAGAGGAGACTACAGCAACACACTTTACGGATTTAAAGCGTATGCTTAGTAAGATGAGAAAGGAATGCTTCGTGTGGAATGGCAGTCGTCGCTTCAGAGGTCACAAATTATGAGAATTGTATAGATATTTTGTCCTGGCCATGCGGGGATGTGGGTAAATGCAGGCTCATAGTCTAGCGGTGAATGCACCTCTTGGTGGTAGATTGCCTAAAGATAAGGACGAGGTGGTCTCGCACTTGTGGGATCAGGTGGAGAAGGCAGGGGAACAGATTGAGAACCATATGTAGAAAGAATAAGATTGTGGGGGATCGGTAGGGGTTCTGGGAGAATATCAAAACTGAGAAGGAAGACCAGGAGAACTTTTAATCAAATAGCGGTGGAAACGATTAGTAGTATGTGTCAAGGTCTCAAAGGGATATAACTAAGGAAATAGGCTACGCCTCAACAAGGGAGACAAGACTAATAGTCCGAATGTTCGGGGTCCAAACATTCGAGAATCAAGAGGTCAAATCCTCTACTGCGCAGTTAAACCCTTGAGCCCGCCTGAAGCGTGAGAAGCCTGAATCACGGGGTGCTCGAGTGCGCCGGCACTCCGTGCTCACGGGATGCAAGCCAGGGCTCAGACTGCGACTGGACATCGGACTGAGCGGAAGGGTTTAGCTTCTAGGAACCATTTACTAAAGTTCATTAGAGATTACTTTAGATACTGTGATTGGTTATGATAGACAGATGCTATAATGTATAACTTGTCAAATGCATTGTCTACGTGTATGTGATATGTTCTGAGAGAAGTGCGAGACGGCTGTTCGTCAGATCGACATTATAATAAATTAGATTGATAATTACGAACAGAGAGTGATGTTTGTTCTGTGAGTGCACTTCATCCTGTCTGAACCCGAGTCTAATCTATCCCCTAGTTCTGAGACGTTGACAGGAATACTTGGGGGCTCGAATCCGTTTTGGCAAGCCCAAGGAAACTAGATATTATAAGTTTACCATTTAGAAACTAAAATCAATACAATGACGGTTCTTGGCTTTGCCAAGTAAAAATTTAAAAATACACACGACAAATCTTAGACAAGTGACAATTGTTCTTCTGAATATCTGTTCTGTCTATCTTTCGCTAGAAGCGTAACGTTACAATGTTGACTCTCCATTAACATGACATTGACGTGACATGACAAACTGTGACAAAATACTAATGTTTTCCTATCCAACAACAGGTTGTTCCATAAGAAGCGTGTGTATGTAATTTTTCTCCGATCAGAAGTTAACAGCCCGGAGAACCGAACAGCGATAGTACAGCCAAGACTTCATTCAATCAGCTAAGTCCCTTAAGTAATTTATAAAATGTATCTCTAAACGATACTCATATTTTTTCACATGTAAATTTTATGTTTTGATATATTTTGTATGTACATGCAAATTTTGTGTCTGAATAAGAAATACTTAAGTCAATACGTAAAACTAAGGGACATAACCAAGTTTGCTAAGTTGAAACTAATTTTCTAAGGGAATTAATTTCCAAAAATTTAACATCAGTAAAACTTAACAATGTCGACACTAGAAAAGTGCATAGAGTTAGGAATTAAATTAGGATATACAGAAGATAAACTGGCGGAATGGAGTCAGAAAACACACGAAGAAAATGTAGCAGAGGGAAGAACGTGCAGCTGAAAGGGAACAAAAGAAACTAGAAATAGACGCTGCCAACAGAAAACTAGAAATTCGAAGCGGCAAATATAAAGGCAGAAATCGAAGAGGCAAATAAAAGGCAGAAATCGAAGCGGCCAACAGAAAAGCAGAATTAGACGCAGAGACTAAGAAATTAGAAATTGAAGCAGCACTTAAACAAAAAGAAATTGATTCACAAACACAATTAAAAGTGAAACAACTAGAGGTTGATTCAAACATGGAAATGTCAGTCAACAAATTAAAAAGCAAAGAAGAAGAACAGAAGTACAATAAGTACAAAGGGTTAATCAAGCCATTCTGTTCAGGCGATTCAGTGAGTGCATGGTCCGAGAACTTTGAGTGCATCATGGCCTATCACAAAATCCCAAAAACAGACTGGCCCATGATCTACATGAGAAATTTAGCGTTAGAACCATTAAAAGTTATTGAAACGATCCCACAGCATATGAGAACTGATTATGATTATCTTAAAGGTAGAATTATGCAGCATTTTTCGTTAGATACAGCAGGATACCAACTACAATTCTCAAAACTATGTCCAAAACCAAACCAAACGTTCATAGATTATGTCTCATCAGTTCAAGATATTTTCAATAAGTGGATCTCAGCAGCAAAAGTCAACAATAACTTTGACAAATTAAGAGATCTCATGGTAATTAACAAAATCATTTCTTCAATACCATCCTCATTTTCGAAATTTTTACAACAGAGCGACTGCCAGACAATCGAAGAGGTCGAGAAAAAAAAGGGCTGCATTCTATACAGCAAACCGTGATATTTTCCTTCTTAATGCGAGTCAAAATGAGGTAGCTGCTGTCACTAACATAAATAAAGTTAGACCATCTGAAAATAAATTTAGACCATCTGAAAATAAGTTTAAACTCAAACAGAAATGCATGCCTTGCCAATACTGTAAATTATCACACGAACAATATGCGATGTGTGACCAATCGCCGACTTACAGTCACCACCTCAAAATGATGGTGGAAAAGCAAAAAAAAAAAAAAAAAAAAGAAATAGCTTCAGACGAGCTGTTAAATATTTTTGTGTGTGCAAAAGTTACGGCCACTATTCAGCAATTTGTAAAGGACGTAAAATGTTGAAAGAAGCCAATGCAGTATTAGTAGACTCCTCTAGTGAGGACGAAATTGATAATGTAAATCAATGTGAAAGTGCAAATGAGAGTGAAAATGAAATGGCTAACGCCTTAGAACTCATTGACATCTTCGACTATGACGGGTGTAATACATGCAAAAAGTTCCAACTAGACACAACCCTTGAATGTGGCCATACCATTCCAATATCAAATGAGATGGCCAATGCCGCCTTGTCATCAAAAGGCAAACTTCAATTTGTGAATGGGTTTGTAAATAACCAACCATGTAATGCAATGCGTGATAGCGGCTCGACCCTTATTGGGATAAGGAAGACATTGGTCAAAGACAGTGACTATACAAATGACTATGTAACATGTCGAACATTTGCAGGCACAAGTGAAAATATCCCCTAGCTATGGACCGAAATTCGAACACCATTCATGTCAGGACACGTGCTATGTGCCGTGTTGCACAATCCCATGTGCTGATATTATTGTTGGGAATCTGCCCAACGTAAAGCATGTTCTCAGAAAAGAAATTCAAAAATGGGAGCTAGAAAATTGCAAAAATGAACATCAAGCAATAACCCCATAACACCTGAACAAAGTGTAATTTCTCCAACTGTCAAAAGCATAAGAGAGACCACCAATGACAAAATTCATAAAGAATTTAATCAGGTGTACGACACAGGGGCTGTCCAATCTATAAATGAGGCCACATTAACAAACCCTCGAACTGAGTTTACTTTCAACCCTGAAAATCCTGCACCTGCAACTGTACAACATATAACAGAAGACGTTGACGCAGTTACCAGATTAGCAACTGAGAAAACCCATAACGATCAACTGAACGGATCTATAGAAATTATTTCCCCTGAGTCAACCAACAATGATGTCAGGCGAGATAAAAATCAGAAACCAGAAATACTAACAAAATTTCCAAGTGACACTATCATTGACAAAGTACTACTGAAAACAAACAAGTGTCATTACACGTGTTCCACCCAAATTTGCCATCTTGCAATAACGCATAAAAGAAAAACCGAGATAACGAACATATCTGCAGAAAGTTGTACAGATACCAAGATAAGATCACCATATAACTATCATGCAGACAAACAGCATGCAAATAAGACTACACAAACAATTAACTTTAGACGAAATCATAAGGGCAAACGACCGCATACGAACAAACCGCTTAATCGCATAAACAAAGACAACAAACGAGGGTTCTCAACACCCATCGGCACGAAAACAATCAACAAAGTTGAAACAACCTCACTACCTATTAGTCTAACAGACAATTGCATTAAAACACACAACGCATGTTTGCTCTGTGAGTGCACTTCATCCTGTCTGAACCCGAGTCTAATGTATCCCCTAGTCCTGAGACGTTGACAGTATGACTCTTCGCTAACTGTTGAACGAGGGGAAGAAGCACGTATGGGAATGTCCTGAGTGCAGTGATGTCGGTTCTTAACTTAACTCAACTATTCAAGCAACTGAAGCAGAGACGTCCTGAAAATTTAGATGTTATGGAAAATATTTCACTCTTTTCTGTTAACAACATACTTCAGTCAGTAAAGGACATACTTAAATATTGTCAAGTTATGACGGAAGCAGAATATCAGTTAAGCAAAATAAATTTGATTGACTGGACAAACAAAACAGAAACTGAAGCTCTTTGCAGTGAAGTAAGACAATTTAAAGATGCCCCAGGAAACATTCCATTCTGTAAGCTCCTTGTACGATTTCTGCCATGATACTACCCCATTCAAATGCTGATGTGGAAAGAGTTCAGTACTATGAATTATATAAAATCTAAACTAAGAAATCTGATGAAACTTGACCTTTTAAATGCTATCTTGACATTAGGCCTCATGAAAGTAGGAAAATGCTGTTCATCTTATCAGCTCCCTGAACGTGTATTAAATGAAACTGGAACAGCTCAAACATACCAGAGTCAGTTTGAATCTGAAGCTTCAACTTCATCATCCAAGCTAAGTTTATCCTGTGGATCTCGTGAGACAGACAGTGAAGATGACGAAAAGAATTTATAGAGTAAGTCACATCGATAGCTATGTAATTTCTGACTTTTTGCACCTGAATGTTGTTCTAGATCAGTGGTTCTCAACCGGTGGGGAATTCCCCCCCCCCCCAGGGGGGAATTTTGGGGTTTCCAGGGGGGGGGGGAATGAAGATTATTTCAAGATCGCGTTAATACAAGAACCGATTACTTGATCTTGTTTTTCCTTTCATACTTTACGCTTCTGTACGCATCACCCTTCTGAAAATCATTTTATAACGTAAGTAGATCCGCAAATCACATTTTATGTACATGTCAAGACTTGTTTTAGTATATGCTATTAAATTTAGCTTCAATTATTACGTATACTGTGTAGGGGCAGGGGGGAATGTTTAGGGAGGAAATACAAAAGGGGGGAAATGACGTCCTAAAAATATGGTGAAGGGGGGAAAGGACCAAAAAAGGTTGAGAACCACTGTTCTAGATGTTTCAGCAAAACAATCTGGATATTTATAGATGTTTTCTGTCAAAGAAAAGTGGCAACCCTGTACAGTAGAAGTACTAGAGTACTAAAAGTACTGGAGAGTTTTGGCTATTATAGACCATAACTCTAGGAAGGAAAAATCGCAACTGCAACACCCAGCGTAAAGGTTGGGAAATACACCACGGTGTGGCAAACGCAGCCTGAGGACCGAGTATCCACCGGGATAAGTGGACAACTTCATGTTGCAGATTTTAAAAATAGCCAAACCAGAAACAAGAGAGCCAGAGCCAAGGAAACATATACAGATGCCAATAAAGAGCTTATGGGGGCAGATAAACGGCGCTATTTAAATGGAATGACAAGAAAGACAGAAGAAACAGCACTGAAAGAAAACGTCAGAAATCTTTACAAACCCGCGCGGAAGATAGCTGGAAAATATAATCAACCAAGGGATGTAATCAATCAATAATAGAAATGACAGATTTCTCACCAATATAAACAATCAATTGGATAGATGGACTGAATACTTTGAGGAATTCCTAAATAGATCACTGATATCCGGCCTGTAGAAGTGAAATTTGATAAAGGAAGAAACCATCTAAAGAAGAGATCAGTAAAGATACAACTTCTGAAGGACCGGAAAGATGCTGATCTAGACGGTAACCCAGCAGACGCTGTTAAAGCTATATATCAACAACTCAATTGAATTACTCTACAATTTGGTTGGTTATCACAATCTGTGAGACTGAAGAAATACCAGCAGAAAAATAACTGGAGAGGATGATATCTGGTGAAGTTGCCAAAGAAAGAAGACCGGGCGAAGTGTTAAAATTATAGAGAAACACTGTCTATTCAATTGAAAGGAAAGTATTAAACAGTATAATTCTAGTGAGATTAAGAAATGCTATTGACAAAACATGTATTAAATGGCTGGCTTCCGGCCCAACCGATCCTGTACTAACTAGATAGCCTCATTACACATTGTTAAAGACCAATGCATTGACATTAATTTACCTCTTTATATTGCATTTCTGGAAATGAAAGGCTTTTGATAGCATTGATATTGATAGGGAATTTCTTTGGAAAATGGCGAGGTACTGTAATACCCCACAGAAAATTATTATCGTAATAAAGGCAAATTATTAGGACTAAAATGCAGACTGATCCATTAGGGAAAACTAACATAAGCAAATGAAATAAGGGCTGAAGTGAAAGCGAAGTGCCTTAGGCCACCATTATTATTTTTACAGGCTATTGACTGGATTACAAAGTCCAAAATAAGTACCACCAGAAATGGAATGTAATGGATTCCTTTGGTAAATTAACTTGATTATCTGGACTTTGTTGACAACATTGCAAACCTATCCCGTATATTAACTGAGATGCCAAGAATGGGCAATGGTTTGTCACAATGGGGGTGTCAAGTACTCGTTGCATACAGATCTAATGGTTCCCATTGTTCCTTCGGATTCAGATTTTCTTTTCCAACACAATATTTTTCTGGTTTGTCAGGCTCCCTACTTCCCCGACGTGGCTTCACGCGATCTTTGTCTCTCTCTCTCTCTCTCTCTCTCTCTCTCTCTCTCTCTCTCTCTCTCTCTCTCTCTCTCTCTCTCTCTCTCTCTCTCTCTCTCTCTCTCTCTCTCTCTCTCAATCAATAATAGAAATGACAGATTTCTCACCAACATAAACAATCAATTGGATAGATGGACTGAATACTTTGAGGAATTCCTAAATAGATCACTGATATCCAACCTGTAGAAGTGAAATTTAATATAAGGAAGAAACCATCTAAAGAAGAGATCAGTAAAGATACAACTTCTGAAGGACGGGAAAGATGCTGATCTAGACGGTAACCCAGCAGACGCTGTTAAAGCTATATATCAACAACTCAATTGAATTACTCTACAATTTGGTTGGTTATCACAATCTGTGAGACTGAAGAAATACCAGCAGAAAAATAACTGGAGAGGATGATATCTGGTGAAGTTGCCAAAGAATGAAGACCGGGCGAAGTGTTAAAATTATAGAGAAACACTGTCTATTCAATTGAAAGGAAAGTATTAAACAGTATAATTCTAGTGAGATTAAGAAATGCTACTAACAAAACATGTATTAAATGGCTGGCTTCCGACCAAACCGATCCTGCACCAACTAGATAGCCACATTACACATAATTAAAGACCAATGCATTGACATGAAGTTACCTCTTTATATTGGATTTCTGGAAATGAAAGGCTTTTGATAGCATTGATGTTGATAGGGAATTTCTTTGGAAAATGGCGAGGTACTGTAGGACCCCACAGAAAATTGTTATCGTAATAAAGGCAAATTATTAGGACTAAAATGCAGACTGATCCATTAGGGAAAACTAACAGAAGCAAATGAAATAAGGGCTGAAGTGAAAGCGAAGTGCCTTAGGCCACCATTATTATTTTTACAGGCTATTGAATGGATTACAAAGTCAAAAATAATTACCATCAGAAATGGAATGTAATGAATTCCTTTGGTAAATCAACTTGATTATCTGGACTTTGTTGACAACATTGCAAACCTATCCCGCATATTAACTGAGATGCCAAGAATGGGCAATGGTTTGTCACAATAGAGGTGTCAAGTACTCGTTGCATACAGATTCAATCCCTACTTCCCCGACGTGGCTCCACGCGATCTCTCTCTCTCTCTCTCTCTCTCTCTCTCTCTCTCTCTCTCTCTCTCTCTCTCTCTCTCTCTCTCTCTCTGTGCTCCCCCCCCCCCCCCCCCCCCCCGTCTGAAAATGTCACTGAAAGGGACATGATTTGAGCCTCGAGAAGACATGAAGCGTTATCCGACGGCCCCACTGTACTCCATGTCCAAAGAGGCTTTCATGAAATGCTTCCTCATTGGCGGGACAGCAGGGAGAAGTCAGCAGTCCCAAGGAGAGTACTTTGAAGGAGATTAGGGTTTCAGACCTCCAGGTGAGTAATTGCATTTTCCCCGGGTTTCGCGCTGATTTTAACGTGTTGGTATGGGAGCCGGTCGTTCAGAAAGCAATGGCAAACTATTGAACATAACAAACTTGCCAAGACATCAACAACGGCAGTAAAATGTTGGTGTTGACTGCAACATCCTGTAAAGGATATGCAATTTAAAAAAAAAGATCCGACACTATTTCCGTACATGGAAAGCTCAAACAGCTGGTCAACAAATAACAATATAAGCAACATCAACTCAGGATTAAAGTATCACATGACAGAGATAATTGGACATCTAGCTTCTGGGTGTACGATAAGGTAGTTGTGGTCAAGGCCTTTGAGATGTAGAGTATGGTGTGGAAGAACAGGTACGTCATCATTGCTTGGAGAGAATGGTGTGGCAAGGGGTGACCAGCGGATTTGGCGGAGACTCGGTTCTCCGAGGGACACAGAATCAGATTTCAACTGGTACCATTAGTATTCGGACTCTTCACTAGTTGTTGAAGATGTGACCTGAGCACGCATGGGAATGTCCCCAGTGTTGTGATGTCGTTTATTGACTCAACTCATCTCAGCTTTTGGAGTTATAGCAAAGAAGACTGCCTGAGTTTGGACAGTTAGCTGCTTAACTTAATGTCCATGTAAGGAATGTAATCTATCAACACAGGGCAGACATAGTCAGTGTGGAGAGAATATGACAATTGTTTAGATGTGTAACTTGTACCACACATGTCACACCACACATTCAGTGATTGTGATTTAATTGGATGTAATCTCTGTATTTGTTAACATGTATATAACCCACATTCACATGTACCTAAAATACCCGTTTTCTTTTTGAAAACCGCATGATCTGTTCTAGAATGATTCAGTTTAGAATAACTAAGAGTGCATATACAGGGTGTATTTTTAATGACAGTGGGATTTTTGAAAATATTGCCGTTCCAAGTTTTGTATTTACCTTTTATGTTGCATGAGTTCACAGAGGGTGAATACACAACTTGGAAAGGCAATATTTTCAAAAACCCAGAGTCGTTAAAAATACACCCTATGGTACGATTCTGTTTAGAATAACAAAGATTACATATAGTATTAGTCTGCTTACATTTATTAAGAGTGCATATAGTATTATTCAGTTTGGAATAACTAAGAGTGCGTATAGTATGACTCAGTTCAGAATAACTAAAAGTGCACATAGTTTGATTTTCTACCCCGAATCACAGTGTTACTTTCGACAGAACCGGTCTACCATTGATATGATATTCTCATTGCGACAAATGCAAGAAAAATGCCGTGAACAGAATCAACCACTGTTTATTGCCTTCATCGACCTCACAAAGGCATTTGATTTGGTCAGTCGTGAGGGTCTGTTCAAGGCACTAAAGAAGATTGGCTGCCCACCAACTCTTCTGTCCATTGTGGAATCGTTCCACACAGGCATGAAAGGTATAATCAAGTTTGATGGTGCAACTTCTGAAGAGTTTGAAATCAAGAGTGGAGTTAAGCAAGGTTGTGTACTAGCTCCCACCCTCTTTGGAATATATTTTTCACTTCTATTGAAATATGCCTTTCATGATCAGGATGGTGGTATATACATTCACTCACGCACAGATGGCGGCCTCTACAATGCTCAGAGATTGAAGGCCAAGACCAAAATTAGGAGGATACTGATCAGAGAGTTGCTTTTTGCAGATGATGCTGCAGTTACGACCCACTCTGAGGAAGAATTGCAATATCTACTATCTGCATTCTCCAATACTTGTTCTGAATTTGGTTTAACAATTAGAAAAAAGAAGACACATATTAGTCACAAGGTGCACATGGGGTACCATCAATCTTTATTGACGACGCCGAACTAGAGATGGTAGATCATTTTACATATCTAGGATCAGTGGTAAATAGCAAATTATCCCTAGATCAGGAAATCAACATCCGATATTGGTAAGACAGCAACAACAATGAACAGGTTAAGAAAAAGAGTCTGGGAGAACAGGAAGCTTACTGCCCATACAAAAGTCCTTGTCTATCAAGTCTGTGACCTTAGTACTCTTCTTTATGGCAGTGAAACCTGGACAACTTACTCACACCAAGAGACACGTTTAAACAGATTTCATATGCGGTGACTGCGAAGAATTCTTGGTATTAAGTGGCAAGACAAAATCACAAACACTGAAGTATTAGAAAGATCAGGTTGTATGACGGTGTATTCCATGCTCAGTCTTCGTAGACTTAGATGGATGGGACATCTTAGGAAGATGGTTAATGATAGAATACCATCTTTTTTGGTGAGTTACAGATGGGTAAGAGATCTCAGGGTCGGCCTCTACTACGATACAAAGGTGTGTAAGCGGGACATGATTCATACAGGCATTGATAATGCACACTGGGAACAAGTCGCCGCTGAACGTGTTGCATGGAGGGCAAACATCAGAAATGGAATGAAGACAAAAGAGAGAATTACTGCAGATAAGTCACACACCGAGCGTGTGAGACGTAAGATGGTGCATGATGGTGGAAATGACCATGTGGTCACATGCACCCACTGTGAACGGACATTTATAGCGCGAATTGGCTATATCAATCACATTCGCTACCGCTATAGGTAAAAGTTATTATGCCTTTTTAAAGCACAGACTATCGTCTGTCAAGACGACAAGGTGCCAATATATATATATATATATATATATATATATATATATATATATATATATATATATATATATATATATATATATACACACACACACACACACACACATATATATATATATATATATATATATATATATATATATATATATATATATATATATATACAAATATACTTGACCACTACATCGTTAATCTAAACTAAATCAAACTATATATATATATAGTTTGATTTAGTTTAGATTAACGATGTAGTGGTCAAGTATATTGTTTAAGGTACAATTCACAAGCGAGATTGTCATGGGAGTAACAATTTATGAGACGGGTAAGTAAGTTTGTAAACAAGCAAGTACGTAAGTAAGTAAGTAAGTCAGTCAGTCAGTTAATCAATCAGTACGTCAGTCAGTTAATAAGTAAGTAAGTAAGTAAGTAAGTAAGTAAGCAAGTAAGTGAGTAAGCGAGCAAGTAAGTAAGTAAGTAAGTCAATCAATCAGTACGTCAGTCAGTTAATCAGTAAGTCAATTAGTCAGCAAGCCAGTAAGTGATGTGGTCAGTATGGCACCAGGCGACGTCACTTGTCAAGACATTTCCAAACATTTCCTAGCTCAGGTTTTAGGCTGGGTCGATCTGGCAATTATACAAATGCACCTCGATGCTATATGAACCCACTACCACTGGACCGGCAGACAGACTACGCTGGTGTGGCTCCCATACATAGCATAACATTTCTCACGTAGCAGTTTCTTGCTATGGGTTTGTGATGTGATAGCGACGTCACAATTTGTAGCGCTGAATGCACGAAGGAAAAAGTGGTCTGTCTGTCCTTCACTTTCGCAGGAGACGAGCCCAGGCGTCGAACACGGCTCATGACATTATCAACACAGTCCACTATCAACTTCGCCAGCGTGCCCATTCATACATTGTATGCGAGTAAGAAAAAGCTGTGCGCGTTGGCTTGTCTAAGGAGAAACAATTTATATGAGTTATCGTTTATTTCAATAATAAGATAGTTATGTCCCCTAGAAAACTGAGTTTTATTTGCTGTACTGTAGTGTGGCGTCTCCCTGGCCTAGATGTTAACGTCTTTCTCCGTAATCCATATTCTCGTGAGTAACGTAACCTGCTCGAGAATCGGTAGCGGTTCTCACCGCGTTGGTAACTTACGGAGTATGTGAGCCGATTTGAGTAACTTGAAGGCTTGTATGCAATCTAAGTAAATACAGTTTTGAACGTCTATTTATTGTTTACATAGCGATTTTATACTCAGTATTGATGCCTTTGCCTGATGGCTTTGTTTCAACCCGAACTGCCACATTGAGTGACTGTCGATTCATGCAGAATTCTTTCCTGTATAATCTTCAACAGTATCTTTATTGCACGTTTCATCAAGCTGATTTATGTTACCCCTGCTTTTGAGAGTAATTTCTGACTCTCAGGACACGTGCTCACTCCACTCGTGCGTCTAGGAAGGATGTAGCCACTTGAGTGAATTAATGTGATTTACCGAACAATTCTTGTTCACGCATGGTGGCCTTGAACTTCGGGTTCTGAAATTGAGCACTCTGTTGTTTCTGGCTATATCGACAGAGGTATAAATACCGATGAATGGAACAAATCTGAAACAATTTAATGTATTCATTCAAGCATTTATGGATTTCAATAATAGCTGATTGAAGAAGGAAGCTAAATGTGTAACAACGCAAGAAATGATTTTACAAGATGGACAGTATTTTCTGCAATGTTTCTTTGTCAATGGAGATGGGGGAAGAGTTCTTAAGAGTTATTTTGAGCAAATCCTGATATACCAAAGCGATTCAAGGACAGTTAGCAGACAATTGAGAAATGATGTGGAAGCTTCGGGGTTGTGGTTTTGTAGAAGAATGACGAGAACATCGTGGACGAATAGAAATTGTAGTGAGGATATCTTGAAAGAAGTTAACCCACAAACAGAAATGGTTACTCGCGTCAGAGGAAGACATTCCACATGCTTTGAGTATGTCACGAGAAGAGGAAAGCTAAGTATGTCGTCACAACGGGAAGGCTAGGTGGGAAGAGAGGCAGAAGGAGACCAAGAGAGAAGATGCTGGGCAATTTGACATCGTGGCATAGAGAAACTTCGGTATCACAAGTTATCGACAGCACAAGAGACAGAAGGTTGTTGACAAACATGATCACCAACGCCTCACGGCATGGACTACAAGAATACATACAGAAATTCCACGTGGTATAAGATGAGAATCATTTGGCGGTGGGCAAACGCAGCTCCGAGGACTGATAATCCACAGGGATGAGTGGGCAACTTTGCAGCAGAGCAAGGCAAACCTTTGTGCTCACAGCCGGAAATTACTGCCAAAGGCAGAGGTAACCGACTTCCAAGTGGACGTGGAAATCAAGAGGAAACCCCCACATTATCTTCCCAAGATTCCACGGAATTCTACAAATTACGTAGAATATCATCAATAGAATATAATGTATTACAAACACCGAGGGTAGAGATCTGTGGAGATGTATGAACGTCAACGCCAGATCGCAGCGCACGTGATGATGATAAATACTAATGATTCCGTGTCTTGTGAGATGCACGCTGTATTGTGAATATCGTTGTGTAGCTTGGGTATTTTGTTAGTGTTATATTCTATAATTTCTATAATTCTGGGATGCACCAGAGACACTCCAGTAGTGTGTATGCGTTACATCCTTGGTCTGCCTACTGTTGCTGGTAGGCACAAGGTGATGCAAGCGAAGGCATACCTCAGAGTAGCTGCAGACACAGATCACCCGTTGCATGAGGCGCTGAACGTAGTTAAGGGTCAGAGACTGATAAGAGGGAAATCATGGATGGCTCAGGCGGAGGATACGATCAGACAGGTGTGCCCCTTGGAGAACATCAGGCGAGGAGAGGAGTGGGTCAGAGTGCCAGCCGTGCAGTCAGACTTGTGCAGAGTTATAATCACATTGAACAGGGAGTGCAGGGAATGGCCAGCAGGGGCCACGGAAGTGGAAATTCAGCAACTAATTCAGGAAAATTCTAGCCCGGGTGATGTGATTATCTACACGGATGGGTCGGTGTTGAGAGGTAGGAGAAGTGCTTGGGGGTTCTTGGCAAATACTAATGGTCGGCGTTTGGTGCAGGAGAGCCTGGCGTATGATGACACTACATCTAGCTTAAGAATGGAGGTGGAGGCGGTCAGTGCAGCTTTCCGCTGGATAGAAAACACGATACATACACATATTGTGATTGTAACTGACTCAGAAAGCATGCTGAGAAGGGTGAGAACAGGCAAGCTTCGTGCAGAGTGGCTTGCTTCGCTTCGGAGGTCACGGGTAGCAAGCATCACCTGGATCTTTTCTCCTGGGCATGCCGGTGTGCTGGGGAATGAACAGGCGGACAGATTGGCTGGCTCGGCAGAACTTGGTGGAGTATTGATGCATGACAAGGCAGATGTGGTTGCGGCCTTGTGGGAGCACGTGTACACCTCGGAGGAGCAAATGGATCACCATAGTCTGGTTAGAATGAGGCAGCGAGGAGTGACGAGGGGATCTGGCCGACGCTCGACTCTCAGAGGAAAGGCGAGACGGACATATAATCAGATTGCTACTGGAACTATTAGTGTTGGAACTCTTCGCTGGTTGCTGAGGATGGGGACGGAGCGCTTATGGGAATGTCCCGAATGCTGTGATGTCGCTTCCTAGATCAATCAATCAATCAATCAATCAATCAATCAATAATTTCTTTCACTGTCGAAAATGAAAGATTTATTAAGTTATCATGTTTACTGCCTCTAACATGTGTTCCCAGGAAATCGTTGCTAGCTGTGATTAGAATAGTCTGTCATCACATCAACATTGTGGTATAGGAGAGAGTCGCAGTCAGAAATGATTGGTGGGCGCACCAACAAGCTATGCAAGAGTTGATGTTCCTGTGCTTAAACCAGCTAGAGGTCTGCATGGCCGGATTGATAAGAACTCTTGTTCTTAAACTTCCGGTGTGCTGATGTCGGGGTAGCGGGCTCAACCCCTATACCGTTCAGATGGACTCAAATGTTGACTTCTTGTTCCTTGACTTGGGGAAGTAAATTAGATTGTACCTCAGAAGTCGGAGTGGGTTCGCTTGAAGGCGGGGGACATGCATGATAGAGAAAGCTAATCCACACGCAAAAATCAGTTTAGTGTACAAGAAGTGTACAAGAAGTGTACAAGAAGAAGAAGCCCGTGTATGGACTACACTTAAGTTCAAAGCGAACAAAAGCAAACAAACAAACACACAAACAAACAAACAAACAAACAAATTCTGCACTGAACAGGAAAACAATAGAAGATGTGATGGTTCGAGTGTATTTTAGCTGCGAAGAACGACAGCTGGGGAATATATACAAACTATTACAGCCGTCTCTGTACTGACATTTTATGTTGAACACATTCTAAGGAAAACATCTCACTACACGGTAAACAATGGCTGGAATCAATACAACATGTCCAGACATCTGAGGAATAATTCGCGAGTTCCTCCAGGCAACGAAATGTGAGAACTTCGCTTCTAGATCTTGCAGTGACATTTATATTGGCCAAATAGTCTGGATGATTTCCCCAACCTGTAGTGATCTGTTCAAGTAACTTTGACAAGTAACGTAAGAATGTGAAATTATCAAATGCCAGTCTGCGAGACCGACATTTATTTCTGTCAATTTTATTCTTCTTGCAGCCATCTTAATGTTTCCCACACGCTTTACGGAGCCATCTTTCTTTTACACAAATACAGAAGGCATAAACAATATATTGCACGATGTCTTGCCTGGCATATTCTGCTGCATCTCGTCAGGTGTATACTGCATCATCATCTCATCTCATCTCATCATGTTCCTCTTGTACCTTGCGGTGTCGAGGTGAAGTATAAACTTCGTGAGAGTGCCCGGTTATGGGCTTCGTATATCGACATTCCCATGGATTCTGTTATTCCCTCAGTCCAACGTTTACGTGGTCGGCCTCTTCCTCTGTTTCCATCTGGTCTGTACATCATTGCTTGTTGTGGCATGCTGTTGACTGGTAGCCTACTTGCATGGCCAAACCATTTGACTTGCTGCTTTCTAATAAAATCTAGAGCAGCTTTAACCCCTACTTTAGTCCTGATTTCTTCATTTCTGATCTTATCTCTTCTTGATACGTTGAGTATTCTTCTCAGAAACCTCATTTCTGTTGTTGTGATTTTTCTTTTCTCTTTTTCTGTCATTGTCCAGGTTTGGCATTGGTAGCAGAGAGTTGGTAGGAAGATTGTGTTGTAAAGTGCTTTCTTAGTAGTTATTGATACATGTTTGTTCTTTAGTATTGGTGCCATTTGTCCAATGAGTTGATTTGCCTTATTGCACCTATTTTCGATCTCGTCTTCTGATCTGCCATTTGATGATATTATACTTCCTAGGTACTTGAAGCTCTTTACTTGTTTCAAGGGATGTTCGTTTAGGTGAATTGTTGCTGTTTGTTCTTCTTTAGTTATAGTCATTACCTCTGTTTTGCTTGTGCTAATTTTCATGTTATGTTCCCTACACATTTCGTTTAGACTATTCATGTGGTCTTGTAATTCAGCTTCTGATTTTGCTATTATACAATGTATAATATGTATGTATACTGCAGAGTGATATATTACATGAAGTGAATAAAAGAATAATACTGTGGCTGAAATACTAAATACAAGGTCACTAATATTGTTGGAATGTGGATAATCTTATTCCCACGGCAGTCTAAGATGTAAAAGAAGGTATTTCTTTCACTGATATATGTTTGGTCACTCGATATGCTAGCTGTCTATCCGCTCTACTTATGTAAGTCGCTTGGCACTCACACTTGAATTGAAAAATGCGTTTAAATTATTTTGTACTGAAACAATGGTTCTTTCACAGATGAAGTAGTTATCGATGTGGTTTTATAGCTGATCATTGGTTCAGCGGTAAAGAACGTTCGGTTTACAGCTGTTTTAAGTGGATTGTCTATTCGTTTCATTATATGGTCTCCTCTAAATTTTATCTAAAAACAACACTTGAACTTTGTAAACCGTTGGTTCTGTGGGAGTAGGTTTGGGTGGTTTGCAGTGAGGTTTGATGAAAGCGACTGGATATCCATCAGATGTCAGAGTCTGGTAAGGGTGTCTAGTTCTTCTTTCAGTGGTCGTCGGAGCAAATATCCCAGCTCGATTAAATAGGATCAGGCGATCATCTCATCTCATCACGTTACTCTTGTACCTTGCGGTGTCGAGGTCAAGTATAAACAGCGGGAGAGTGCCCGCTAATGGGCTTCATGTATCGATATTCCCATGGAGATCAGCGTGGCCAAATGGATAAGAGCGCTCAGTTGTGCTGATGATAAGACAGTGGGTTGAACCGCTACACCTGTCAGTTGGACTAGCATGTTGATTTCTCCATCTTGACTTGGGGACGTAAATTGCAAACACCTCTGAAGTCGGAGTGGGTTGGCCTGATTACGAATACACTGGTAATAGGAAAGCTAATCCACGCGTAAACATCAGTGCAGTGCAGTAGTAGTAGTAGTAGCACGTCCATGGACTACGCTTGAGTTCAAAGCGAGCGAACGTAAATGGGTCCGTACCAAGCCATGCTTATATTGGATGGGTGCACAGCTATTAAATGCATGTACTGGCACGCCCATGTTCCTTCTTGCCATACTGTGGTTCACGTTAAAACAACAACTGCAACGATCCAACAGCATGGATAATTCTTCGGCTCATAAAAAATTACAACAGCAAGAGCGAAAATGTAGTTTCAACTTGTAACTGAAGGACGAAGCTGACTCCTGGCCTCAATTATAATAATGCTGTTTAATTCTCACACACAGTCCAGTTCAACAAATACGATAATTCATAACTTAAAGGGCCTGTTATACCAGTCTGGCATTAAGTGAAGGAAACATGAATATGTATTTCTAAACTACGAACCCTGTTTCATACATGTCAGCCATTCGTTCATTCTGTCCATCCACCAAGTGTTCGTCTCGCTGCTCTATAAATTATGTCTAATTTTCTCTGCCCGCAAGTCCCTTAATCTGTGGCGATATTCTGTAGCATTTCGGCAATCTACTCTTTCGTCTGTTATTATACTTCCAGCCACTGATCTTATGCCAATCCAATCCTTAGCCACGCCAATTCTCCAATATCAAAATTGTACGTCCCCGCAAGTCTGCTGTTGCTATTGTCCTCCGTGTGACGTTTTTGTTGTTGTCAACTCGTCTCTTAGATTTTATGGGATTTTAGGCGTACAGGATTTCTACATAATTTCTATTTCGTCATTTTGTTACACTCGCTATATGGCACTTCTCAATAGACTGTCAGCTGTCATCTACCGCCTATAGTACCATGCAGTATAGGACAGGGGGTCTTGAGCCTGCGGAATTAAGGCCGCCTGGCTAGTGCAGTAGCCGCGAACTGTGCAGGTTAGGATTTTCTGTTTTCCCCCAACAGAAAAACTTCCACAGCTTACCGAGGAGGCGAACCCGGATCTCCCGAAGTAGAACCCGGCGGTCTTAGCCATTCGGCCAGCCACTTCCCTTTCAATAGGCTGAACTTTGTTTTTCCTAATACTATCACAAAATTGCTAAATGTAGAAAAGGTCGAATTATTTTTAAAATGTTCGCGTCCTGCCACTTATGTAATTGCTCCACAATCAACGACGTGCACCAGTTCCACTTGAGGTAGACGTTTTCCCATTATTTGAGTATAGTTAGGTTATAAGGAAGAGTAAGAGGGACATAAATTCATTTATAACCGTCTTTATTCCTTTTGTTTTTTAGTGTGCACTGAAACCGTTCTATGTTAAGCAACTTACCCTACACTGAACATTAACTGCAACCAACAGCTTAATTCATTTGGTTTAATAATTTGGAGTTAATCTCTCTCTGTCTCTCTCTCTCTCTCTCTCTCTCTCTCTCTCTCTCTCTCTCTCTCTCTCTCTCTCTCTCTCTCTCTCTCTCTATCTCCCTGTCTCTCTCTCTCTCTTTCCCTCTTTCTCTCTCGCAATCGTTCTTTTCTTTGCAAACACACTTCTTAAGTAGTTATAATTTAAATTCGTTTCATATTTGTGTTCTAGGTGAAATGTTCATGGATCAATACAATTTCATAATGCTTCTTGTTCTGGCTTGGTTTCGTTGATCATATATTGCTTGGTTTGTAAACCGCATTGGCTATGCTCATGTGTCTTTGCAATTTTTTCCTCTTGTGAAAATATGGCTTTGTTGCCAACAATAGGTGATGTATGAATTTAACTGGATAGTCTTCGTCTCAGGAAGTATCTCTTTCGTGAGTTTCTTCATCTATGACTGCTAAAAATGTCATTATTTATAGATATGTTGTTCTGATGTTTGTCCATAAAGAATGATGATGACCGTTTATTTCATCCAGTGGGGTTGAATGTATGGAGCCGTGAGTTCTAAAATGGCTGATAAGGCCTAGTTTGGCTCGAAATGTTCTTTGACAATCTGGACAAAGAATGCTTGACGTTTCTGGAGGATTTTCTGCAGTGGTTTTTCTGTTCTGTCTTTTCTTCAAAGCTCTTGCAGTCCTGGTTGCCTCACAAGTGACGGCACCCTTATGTAACGATGTACGCCACGAATTACGGTCTTTAGCAGCAGTCTCCCAGGTGTCATGATGAATTCCTAAAGCTTTCAATTAGATTTTCAGAGTGTCTTTAAAGCGTTTCCTCTGACCGCCTTGGGAGCGTTTACCACAACGCAGCTCGCCGTAAAAAAAAAAAAAAAATTGTTTAGGGAGCCTGTGATCGATTTATCGATATTCAAAGTGAAGGAAAGTCCCCTTTTCATGAATGGTCCTAGCCCAATATTGTTGGAGCGATCGGCTCGCGGTGGCTGACGTGTTCAATATCACGATGACCGCTTTTACTTATCACAAAGGTCCTGGCAGTTATTTAGGCCGGTGGACCAGAAAGCCAAGGTCACAGGGAAAAATTCCCCAACATAAATGGAAGTCAAGAACCTGACAGTTGGGACGAAAGCTACCGTGCTACCGCCGCTCAGATATACACATATCTGCTCAATAGTAATGGAGGCAATACGCCCTGTCGGCTTCCTGTTGTTGTGTGTAATGCTTCAGCGTCCATTGGTTCTAACTGCCATTGACACTTGTCGCATAAAACTGGCGTTATCTATCATCTGTTGCTGCAGTCCAAATTACACCATCACTGCGCCTAGTTTCTGTGTATTCCCTCTATCAACGGCGTTCCCCTGATCTATAAATGCTTTAGTGAGCCGTCTGCCAAGTTCAACACATCTTTCAGTTGTTTTAAGTGGAACAGCTCAACGATATGTCCCAAGCCCTTTTTGGATTAAAACTGTTTTTTGCTGTTAGCAGTGGTTCGACAATTGGTAGCTATTCTTTTCTCAAGTGGTCTGGCATACTTTGTTCTGTTTAAAATAATGACATATGTCTGTGTATGCTACTGACATTTTTCTTCTCCATGTTGTTCAAATTTGACATCATTATAACTTGCTGTCAATCATTATGAACTTTTCTTATTAGTGAAGGTTTTATGAAGACACCTGACTGTAGTCTGTCTGGCAGTTTGCGTGGCTCATGTGGCAATCCAGTTCACTCGTGAAGAAATGCACGCGCAAACATTCCAAGTTTATTGCAACAGGATCCCAAGAGATCCAATTACCTAATCCCAGATAGTAAGGTAATTATCCTGATCTATCCGTCACTCTCTCAGAACAGACGATAACACAATGACAACACCTAGCTAAGTGTGGATCACTGAATAGAGAACAGTGAGATAGACAGATGTTCCAAACAACCACACACATCAAGATATGATTCAAGCCTAGGCCAAACTGATAGGGACACACATTCCCACTCGCTCAATTAATTAATAAAGACAGGGTCAAATGTATAAAAAGATAATTTTATTCAGAAAGATTAAACACTAGCGAGAAGAATTGTGAGGATCTTGTCGGTAACATTCCCTGAAGAAATCTGTCGGAAACTAGATGTGATAGTACCTGGGTGTAGAAATCATTATGAGGAACTGTTAGAGTTGTATGGTTTGAGTGCAAGTCATGGAAAACTAGCAAACCATCCAGAAGGTTCCCGTTCTTTGACGATAACGAATATGTAGACGAAGACGACGTTGATTTTCTGCACGACACAGGGTACATATAGGCAATTGGTGATCAGTTCTCCCAAGTTTAGGGTACCTGGCTTTCAGCTCCCATTCACAACGGTTTTAATACTGTCAAATGTTGGTATCTTCCATTCGCATGTACAACTAAACAAAATGGATAAATCTGTAAGAGACACAAACAGAGAAACCGGTGAGTAATCCCAGCTATATCCTACTGTTCATCCTCATCTCTCCGTCTTCACTCTCAATTTACGCAACACCTCCTTAATATCTAAAAGAACAGATCATAGACGATCTGCCACAGCGAGATCATATCTCTCATGACACTTCATAGTTTTCTAAGAATGATTTAAGACAAAGAATAATTGACTTTTGATAGAAGTCCTACTCAGAATCGTAACAGTGATAATAATTCATACTACTCTCAGAACCAGTCCTCATAGTAGATGATACTCAAATAAGAACAGTAGCTACCAAAGTACAACAAGGAATAAAGAAGATATTAAGCTCCGGGTTACGGCACGCCACAAGGTGTTGAAAGGATTAAATTTTTTAAACTCCTCGAGAAAGAAGTCAAACGATTTCTGTTCGCCTGTAGAGGTAGATTTCAAGAGAGGTCTTGTGATAAACTACGTCTTACAAGCTTCAGGATATTAAAAAAAGCTTAAGAAAACTACATGAACAGAATGTTGAAAAACCTCTAGCCATTTGTCCACCCGGCCTATCTAACAGCGGACCCTGAAGGGCAGAAATGTAATGACAGCATTTTCATTCACATGGGAAAAGATTTAGCTATTATTAGGGATTAGGTATGGAAATAATCTTTGTTAGACTCTTGGACTGTCCATCCCCTGCTGAAACTTTACAGCAAATGACATATGTAAGCACTTGACAACCCTGACGTCACGCATATCGAATTTATTCAGCGTACAGCAAAGGTAGTAAAGAAAAGAAAGACACACCAGAGATTCCCTACTCTATCAAGTTAGTTAGTTAGTTAGTTAGTCGAGGTTCCAACTTCACGCAACGGGTCGTCCCCATTATGCTCCGTTCCTGTGCCAGTGAATATTACACAAAATGCTCCTCACTGCCCTATGTGAAAAGTGGAATAGACAGGAGTTTCGACAAGCCAACAGCCAGCACAGGTACACTGTGCATAATGCCACCACCAGAATGTCAACATAAAAGTCCTCCACGGAAAATACAGTTCATCTTCGATGGAAGCAGAAGTCACTATGAAACCAGCAGCCACCATTACTGCATTAAAAGTCGAGAGTATCGACTTAATTGCCCAGATTGTATCCCATATGACTCGGTTCCTTTCCGCAGAGCGGCTCGCTGAAAGCATCACACAAAGCACGAACACCGTACCTCCAGCAATGACCCCCAGAAGACTCTTAGAAAAATGCACTCGTGAACCGAAAAGGCAATCCAGTCAATTCTGCGACAGGTCGACCGCCATCGTTCCGAACATTCAGTTCACGCTGCAACAACCACGGACAGATGTAAAAAACATTCCACACGAAATCCACAGCTCACAATGTTGTACCTCACACTCAACTCAGTAGCAGGGCGACGGAACCATGCACTACCTGCCCAACATGAGGAAAATGCGACTGCAAACCGTAGCCACAAGCATAAACACTTCAGGGGCTTAATGGTTCAAATGCCTATCCGCCATGTTGGAGACCGGAAATCAATTTCTTACTACTGAATCTACTGTAGATTTAAAATGTCATAGTCCTTAGCCAGGGCAAAGAGGAGAAATCACTCACTTTAGGAATTTAAGATGGTGGTGTTTAAAATACCAAGGCCAAAACAATTCTCTTTTTATCTGTATCTACCAATATATATGTGTCAAACAAACAAAAAATAATAAATCCTCTATTGCTTACAAAGGACTCCTAATGAAAAAAAAAAAAAAAATTATCTGATGCTAAACTGCGAGATTTAGTACAACAAAACAAACTTCACCAAAAAGAACAGTTACACTGAGCAATAAAAAAAAAACCGTGCATTTATCACTAATTAGGCTTTCCTTGCCCAGTAAAACACAATTCAAGTCCTTAAGAAAGCAACTCTCAGGCCACAAACATGACGACAATGCCTATAGTTGTCAGAATGAATATCACAAGTATATACATAAAATACATACAAGACATTTTACTGCAGAAAGAGATTTGTACAAAATGACATTTAGAATAGACACATAAATCAAAATCAGATGTCAAAAAGCAAGTGCGCTTATATATAACTATTACCCGCACTGAAACATCCAAATATATCTATGTTCTATACTACCAATGTCAAATGTGAACATTATCCAAATCACAGTGATGAAAAATCAACACTTGCTAGATGAAATGCTTGAGGAGACCTGTAACTTACTATCCAGACCCAGTAAGAAATGATGGTATCAGACAGGCAGTGGGATCAAAACCTTGTGCCATATATGCTGAAGGCAGAAGATCGAATGGTTCGGCCATCTTGTTTGAATGCAACACCATCAATCATAAACTACGGTCATAAAGATGACAAAGAAAAAGCGTTTCGTGTTCTGGATTCGATGAACAATAAACAATTGCTCAAGTATGGTAAGCAATTCGCAATTAGGCAGTTTCAGCCAGTTTTGTGCAAACCAAAAGAGTTCGTTTTAAATGTGAAATTACAACGGGGATAACAAATGCTCCACATTCGAACAATACCCGTGACTATGTGTTTGAAGTATTTCAGCCTAAGTATTATTCATTTATTTACTTCATATGATGTATGACTGCAGCATGCACCCGACGAGATGTAGTGAAATATGCCAGGCAATAAATCGTGCAACATATTGTTTGTGACTTCAGTGTTTACATTCACCAATGGGAAAATTCCTTGTTTGCACAGGAATGAAAACAAGAGTAAACACAGCAAGTTGGAAATCAAAAGGAAGAAAGGTATTAATGAAAGCGGTGCTATAGTAAAAAGAGGAAACGGACACACGAAGACGAAATAAAAATATAACAGAAGAAAGTAATTTAGACGGTACACCTATTCTAAAAGAAATCAACGAAAAAAAGAAACGAAAGAAAGATCAAAAAGAAACTTGAAAAAAGGGCTGATTCCAAGCCAGGTTGTAATATAAACACAGATAACTACAGATTACTATTGATAGCTGGAAAGCCAAGAGATGTGCATCAGTTATTTGACATTGTAGTAATAGAGAGTGCAAAACAGGATATTCTTTGAATACAGCTAGTGCTCGACTTACGACCTATGCAACTTACGACCATTCGACTTTACGACCACAATCACTAGCCATATTAGATTTCAGATTTATGTCTGCCTCAATTATCAGTCGAACGGCGTTGTCTGCAATCATCGGCGGTCGTTAACTAAGGAAAGGGAGGCATGATGCTATGATGATGCAGTGCTGCTAGCCAGCGTCATCAATTTCTAAGAAATAACACGGTCACACTCAATAACCCCCTCTTTAATAAATAAACTTCTTATACATTTCGAAGCAATGGACCCAAACATCGAACGATTTGCAAGGATTGAACGGATGTGTTTCGCTCGTATCGTGAAATTTAGGATGAAAAAAAAAAGAAACATACAATTCAGACAAAGCTCACCATGTTTATGAAAAAACCAACTCCGGTACCCCCAACTGCTGCCTTAAATGACGACATTAATGATCTGCAACCAAGCACCAGTGGCCAATAAAATGTTTCGTACATG
>JACEFZ010024167.1:292500-297500 GCA_014155875.1 Cepaea nemoralis | reverse complement strand
GGTCTGATGGTCACATTCCTTGCATGTCAAACACAGTGTTCTGATTCCGTCCTCTATATCGTCTAACTTCTCGGTATCGCCAGCAGTTTGTCTCCAACTATTGGCAAACAGTCAGATATGACTGAGCTAGAGTGTGACTATAGACGGTGCTACTTGCTTCCTGTTAGCGCCGAATGTTGGACGGCGCATACCAAACCCGGCACTCGTCATTGTACCAACGGCTTCAGATTGAGGAGCGTAATTGGGAGGGTAAAAAAGGGGTGAGGGGGATGGTTATCTGTAAACTATCCTTATGACGTCACTGTCTTCGTCAGTACCGTGACGTCACGTGTTGAACACTGTTGACATCCTTAACAACAACATTGACAGATTACAAGACAATGGCTTGGTTATTGTAATTTCTATAACACTTTTAAGGCTTTTATTTGAAGCCCCCTCATAATTTGAACTCATTCGAATTCCAATACCAGCTCAGCAGCAGTCATTCCCTTTTCTCGAAACTCCACTCACACAACCACATGTGAAATACGCCGTGACGTGAATAAAACCACTCACACAACCGCTTGTGATTTACATCGTGACATGAATAAACTCCACTCACACAACCACATGTGAAACACGCCGTGACGTGAATAAACCCCCCACTCAACCAACCACTTGTAGAACACGTCGTGACATGAACAAAAGCACTCACAACCGCTAATAGAACACGTCGTGACGCGAATAAACCCACTCACACAAACGCTAATAGAACACGTCGTGACGTGAATAAACCCACTCACACAACCGCCTGTGAAACACGTCGTGACATGAATAAACCCACTCACACAACGGCGCGTAGATAATGTCGTGACGTGAATAATTGCATCTTAACGTATTCCCCAGATCTTGTACAGGACAGAATACGTGATGATGAAAAGAAATAAAAAACAGAAACGGGTGGGGTATTTGACGCGATTCATTATGCATTTCCTCTGGACATGATAACTGGGCTCTTGTGACAATAATTGACACTTATTAACTCATCATCACCTCGACACTGACCAGCGCCTAAGCTAAACTAATAATATATCACGTTGACTGTGACAGCCATCAGGTATTGCAGAATAATAGAGAGAGGACGTGTCGTCACCTTCCAGATCATTCCATTTCTCTCTCTCCAACTCCATGTAAGTCTGTTGCTGATACCTGGCGATGCATGTCTGTTTTATGTATTTTCTTTGGTATAAATACTCCTGTCTTGCCCAGTATAGTGCTCTCTACCACTATCTTTGGTGTTTCTTACTGTATGCTGTGACCAGGCCACGAGCGTCTTCGTTGTCTTGTTAGATTAGAAATCGCGTTTGCTCTGTTTCATTTTCCAATACTTTTTCGTGTGTTAATTTGTCATGTTCAGCCGATTATTGTCATTTCTCGATACCACGTCATCCAAAAAATCTCGAATACGTTGTTCATTCCGTTAATTCATTGTCGATATTTCGAAACCATATAATGCCAGAGCCGGTCTCCCTGGCCTAGGTTTTAACGGCGTTGTTCGTAATCCCGTATATCAACTTGGGGGGTAAACAGCTGCACGAGATTCGGTAGCGGATCGCGCCGTGCTGGTAACTTACGGGGGTATGTGAGCCGGTCGTTCAGAAAGCAATGGCAAACTACTGAACGTAAAACTTGCCTGGTACATCAACAGCAGCAGAAAAATGCTGGTGTTGACTGCAACGTCCTGTAAGGGATATGCAACATAAAATATAAAAAAAAAATAATGCGAGAACAGTAAGTAAGCCCAGCCATGAGAAAACACTGTCAAAACCAGGAAGCGACCCTGGAAACACCGCAGTTACAGAATCTCACCCTACAGGGGTTACAAGACACAATGTTGCAACAAATAGTGGCAACGAAAGAGATGTACGTCTGGAGAGTAGATGAATGCTCCCTAGTATTGGCAGAAATAGACCACCGGAAGACAACGCCGAAATATTTGCATGCAACATATAACATACACTAAAGGCGCAATCTATTATAATATACTATTGGATGTCCATTTACAGGTTGATGCAGTCAAGCCCAGCCTTTACTGGCTGTTCGTGATTTACTCAGCACATGTGACGTTTACCATCCATCCATCATGTGCCATGCCGATAAGCGTGGGCGGTCACATTTTGCCATCTCACTCGATCACCAGAGTCGTGGATCAGCTCCGTGTTCCTGTCTCGACCATGCCACGTGGCCAAGCCATTCAGGTATTTACTTCTCGGTCTTCTCTTCGATCTTGCCAGTTGTCACCAAGTTATCCAAGTCATTTCTTCTCATAACATGCCCAAAAATTTTTGACTGTCTACGTCTAATGACTCTAATCAGTTTACGATCTTCATTTGTTTCTTGAAGGACTTATTCATTGGTTTTTCTGCCTGTCCATGGTATTCTTTGCATTTTCCTCAGAAACCACATTTCCACAGCCATCAGCTGTTTTTCAGCTTGACTGCTTATTGTCCACGCATTACATCCATACAAAAGTATAGGTTCTATGTAGCACTTCAACACTCTTTTTCTCGTTTCCATTGATATATTTTTATTAGTCAGTATGTTTTTCATCTTGCAAAAGGCTACCTTCGCAATGGCAATTCTTGTTCTAATCTTTACGTTTACCAGTGTGCCACATAATCCAACTGTTCGGTGTGTCACATGAATCCACTACCCCGCCGTCAGCACAGACAGTTTAACGTGAGCATGTTAAACCTCCCGGCCACGCCGACCCGTGCCTGACCTATTAGGAATAAAACACAATAAGAATGTTGTTTTATTACATGATAGTTTCATTCAGTAACATAGGAAGGTGTATAAAACAAAATAATAATGTTATGGTACAGGGTGTATTTTTAATGACCGTGGACTATTTGAAAATTTTGCCGTTCCAAGTTTTGTATTCACCGTATGTGGATTCATGCAATATATACTGCTATAATGTGACTTATTTTCGGTAAAGTTTTCACATTACAGCTCTATTCACAAATTCACAAAACGTGATTATATGTTGTGTTTTCTGTATGTATTTGTTTGCTGATGAAGGCCAGTCGCATCAACGTCATTATATTGTTCGTAATTCTATGCTGTAAACCTGCACTACTATGTTTGTGTTATTTTATATTGTCTCTATACAGAACAGTTTACCTGGGTTACAGAGTAACACATAAACATTCTCTGTTGAATTCCAAGTGTACCCGGATAAATTGTCCCCGGACTTTAGAGGAACGAGTAATACCAGTCTCATTCATCATCTAGGCTTAGCAGACTTGACAATGAGCTACGGACATTCATCATGATTATTTTCCGTCGCTGGCTGTTTTTCTTTGAGGTATAATCAGACGGAATTTAACTCCCAATTGTAAAGTTGCATATTCTTCGCAGGACGTCGCAGTCAATGCCATACGTTTTTAGCTGTTTGGGCAATCTAGGAGGGGGCATTATGCCATATGACGGTACACTCCACAAAAGTCATGAATGGGATTTTCCCAGTTCTGCACAAAAATGGACAAATAGGAAAGGAAGATACCATTAGAAACGAATATAACGTCACAGAACAACAAAGGACTTTCTGTGTGCGTGATTCGAAAGGAGAGGACGTCTCTTCCAGAGAGCCGTGTGTGAAGCGCTGTATGCGACTGATTCCGAGCTTAGGCGAATAGAATTCAGGAGGAAAGATCGATTGGCAAATGGATACTTAAGACAGGACTCGAAAACCCTAGACGCGCTACAACTCTGAACTGTGAAATGGCAAGTTTGCACCTCAAAGAGGACATTGGGGCAAGGCAGGGAGTTTCGTGTGAAACATTTATTAATTAAACGCCGCTCCTACATCTCGGGGGCAGTTTAATAACACCCGATAACTGTACGCTATTATTTGTTCCGCTCGACTCGAAATAAAAGAGTGAGTATTGTTTTCATTTTGAAGTCGCTTAATAATTCGTCACATTGTTCAAAGCGTAACGAGTTGTTTATCAGTCAATGAGAGAAATTACCTATTGGATTGCCCAAACTACAACATATCCAGGCGAACCTTCTGGCCTAGAGAGACAACAGTGGAAGATAAACTCTATGGACCGCTGAATGAACTAAAAAAGACTGTTAGATTCATACAAGAGACGACATTGCAGTTGTAGACATGTTTCAAGCGAACGAAAGAAGAAGAAGAAGCTGTTTGTGATTTCTTGGAAAATTTACGCTCAGTAGTTTGCTTTCTTCGTCCGTAACACCCTCGCCACTGAGGCGTGTGTACAACACGAAAGTGCAGCCACGAGAACTGCAACAGTGCTGATAGTGATCGATAGGGTAAAGGTGTGTAGTGTACGGGCCATGTACCCCTCTTGTATGTTTCCAAGTGGCATTAGCAAGCCCTAACATACTTGTCATAGACCAGACTTTGGTGCTCACAGATGATCAAGATATCGTATGAAAGGGAATGTAAAGCGAAAGCTCACGGCAAAAACTGTTGGTGATCCCTTACGCCAACATTCACTGCTGAGACAACACTTATGATGGTGGAGTACAGGTGAAAGGTTATTCACGAATGTTATCGTAAATGGACATTATTCGTTCAGAAATGGAGACTTGCAGATGGTAGATTATAACGATGCCACTTTTCTATTGTCAAAATCTTATCTTGGTGGCCTGTTGTCTGTCAGAGGTATGCAGGACTTTTTCTGCTCAACGACGGAAGTTCCAATGCCCTGTTATTTTTATAATTCCACAATTTGTCTTCTGGAATTATCTAACCTTATTGTAGCGTGTTGAGAAAGAGAGAAGAATACACAGGATAGGCGGATGAATGTACACCTCAAAGTGAAGGCCTCTTGGGGGATATGTTTGTTTACAAAACAACAGCCTTGAATAAAAAATGTGGACCACGGCGCCACCAAAAGAAGTCGAGAATCAATTACGACCTTGACTTAACGGTTCCGGAGGTCTACGCTGAGTGGTACGCATTGCCAGTCTGATTACGCGGGAAC
>JACEFZ010024167.1:180000-290000 GCA_014155875.1 Cepaea nemoralis | reverse complement strand
GAAGAAATGAATTGGAGAACTTGGTGACAACTGGCAAGATCGAAAGGAGGAGACCAAAGGAAAGACCAAGAATTAAATGCCTGGATGGCTTGGCCATGTGGCATGGTCGAGACAGAAACATGGAGCTGATCCACGACTCTGGTGATCGAATGAGATGGCAAAACGTGACCGCCCACGCTTATCGGCATGACACATGATGGATGGATGGGGTGGAAAGCAGACCACACGGAGACCTGGGGCCGATATTCATGTAAACACCCAGTGTCATCCTTGTAAGAGTTTATCATTGTGTGTTTCAGTTTCGTTCCAAACTGTAAACAACGGTTTTCATAATCAAAACTAGTCCAATCCCCTGTATGTTTATGTTCCATTACTCCGTGAGTACATATAAGTGCTGGTATGTTTTATGTTATATATTAATGTTATTGTTAGTTAGTTGCGGGCCCTAAGCCTTGGGTAGCAACTGGTCTAGGATCGAAGCTCCGACAGGCGGACAGGTATGGCCGGCAGCTACTGCATGCTTGCCTTGTTCCAGACATGTTGGTGCTATCTTTCCTCTGGAGTAAACTAGACAGACCAAGAGAGGGATCATGCTGCATGGGCAACACATGGTCTCTACAATTCAGCCCAGGCTTTGTGCCGTTTGTGAAGCACTATGTAATAAACTATCGTCTGTCAAGATGGCCAGGTGCCAGTAAGTAAGCTAGTTGCTTGTCCTCTACAGGACGCCACAATCAACCCCATCATTGTTTACCTCTGCGTGATTTACTAGGTGTTGTGTACGATCATTTTTTCTATTGCCTTCTGAACGACAGACTCCTCGAACCATCGAAATGAACACAAAGCGGTCTGTTTCCAAATCGGCTGCAGGGAAACACGTTCACTGCCCTTAAGCCACAACACTAGCCTTAGTTTCATGACTCAGCACAGATGTGTTCCAGGTCAGACGAATGGGGGAGTTGGTGTAGTGTAGTGGCTAGAGAACTTGCCCGTCTCTTGCTGGTCATATGTTTGAATATTCTTGGAAATGGCAGAGGGAATTCTGCCAGGTCAACCCAGCCTAAAACGGGTATCATGACATTTAGTAGAAAGTAAAAGCTGGCGGTAGGATATTGACTACGTCACTAGTCGGGTGCAGATCGGTGCTAACACCATGTACCCAATACGTTTCGTGCCTTAAAAAGTGGTCCATTACTGGCTTGACAGAAGATTGGGTTTGACGATAGCAGCCGATGCCGCTCATATAAACATTAATCGATATCGACGTGAGAAGACAGGCACGGCTGTAGTTATTATTGCCCTGATGGGGGAGAAAGTGTCGCAGCATCGGCGCCTGTGCAGAAATTACCGGTGATAGCGTGTCATTTATGTCATCGTTCTGACATTTCACAGTTGTGATATTACAGCTAGGCTAGCTGCTAACAGAAAACCACAACGAGCAATGATGTACAGACAAAACGGAACCAGAAGAACCCTGGGAAGGTTAACCCGGTCAACAAATGCCCGCAGAAGTCGGATGTTTCGGTCTAACGGCGCAAGAACGCAGCTCTGCTTTAAACAGGCACAACGCAGTCCCGACCGAAAAAACTCTCCGGATGAACGCAGCAGCAGAAGAAGAAGAAGAAGAAGAAGAAGAAGAAGAAACAGATCGCCACTTTATGGCTGATGATGTCAATACTATGTTAGACAGATGCCATTTTATGGCTGATGATGTCAATACTATGTTAGACAGACCGCCACTCTATGGCTGATGATGTCAATACTATGTTAGACAGATGCCACTCTATGGCTGATGATGTCAATAATATATTAGACAGATCGCCACTCTATGGCTGATGATGTCAATACTATGTTAGACAGATGTCACTTTATGGTTGATGGTGTCAATACTATGTTAGACAGATGCCATTTTATGGCTGATGATGTCAATACTGTGTTAGACAGATCACCACTTTATGGCTGATGATGTCAATACTGTGTTAGACAGATCGCAACTTTATGGCTGATGATGTCAATACTGTGTTAGACAGATCGCCACTTTATGGCTGATGATGTCAATACTGTGTTAGACAGATCACCACTTTATGGCTGATGATGTCAATACTGTGTTAGACAGATCACCACTTTATGGCTGATGATGTCAATACTGTGTTAGACAGATCGCCACTTTATGGCTGCTGATGTCAATACTATGTTAGACAGATCGCCACTTTATGGCCGATGATGTCAATACTATGTTAGACAGATCGCCACTCTATGGCTGATGATGTCAATACTATGTTAGACAGATGCCATTTTATGGCTGATGATGTCAATACTGTGTTACACAGATCGCCACTTTATGTCTGATGATGTCAATACTATGTTAGACAGGTCGCCACTCTATGGCTGATGATGTCAATACTATGTTAGACAGATGCCACTTTATGGCTGATGATGTCAATACTATGTTAGACAGATCGCCACTCTATGCCTGATGATGTCAATACTATGTTAGACAGATCGCCACTCTATGGCTGATGATGTCAATACTATGTTAGACAGATCGCCACTCTATGGCTGATGATGTCAATACTGTGTTACACAGATCGCCACTTTATGGCTGATGATGTCAATACTATGTTAGACAGGTCGCCACTCTATGGCTGATGATGTCAATACTATGTTAGACAGATCGCCACTCTATGGCTGATGATGTCAATACTATGTTAGACAGATCGCCACTCTATGGCTGATGATGTCAATACTATGTTAGACAGATCGCCACTCTATGGCTGATGATGTCAATACTATGTTAGACAGATCGCCACTCTATGGCTGATGATGTCAATACTATGTTAGACAGATCGCCACTTTATGGCTGATGATGTCAATACTATGTTAGACAGATCGCCACTTTATGGCTGATGATGTCAATACTATGTTAGACAGATCGCCACTCTATGGCTGATGACGTCAATACTATGTTAGACAGATCGCCACTCTATGGCTGATGATGTCAATACTATGTTAGACAGATCGCCACTCTATGGCTGATGATGTCAATACTGTGTTAAACAGATCACCACTCTATGGCTGATGATGTCAATACTATGTTAGACAGATCACCACTCTATGGCTGATGATGTCAATACTGTGTTAGACAGATCACCACTTTATGGCTGATGATGTCAATACTGTGTTAGACAGATCACCACTTTATGGCTGATGATGTCAATACTGTGTTAGACAGATCACCACTTTATGGCTGATGATGTCAATACTATGTTAGACAGATCACCACTTTATGGCTGATGATGTCAATACTATGTTAGACAGATCACCACTCTATGGCTGATGATGTCAATACTGTGTTAAACAGATCACCACTCTATGGCTGATGATGTCAATACTATGTTAGACAGATCACCACTCTATGGCTGATGATGTCAATACTGTGTTAGACAGATCACCACTTTATGGCTGATGATGTCAATACTATGTTAGACAGATCACAACTTTATGGCTGATGATGTCAATACTATGTTAGACAGATCACCACTTTATGGCTGATGATGTCAATACTATGTTAGACAGATCACCACTTTATGGCTGATGATGTCAATACTATGTTAGACAGATCGCCACTCTATGGCTGATGATGTCAATACTATGTTAGACAGATCACCACGTTATGGCTGATGATGTCAATACTATGTTAGACAGATCACCACTTTATGGCTGATGATGTCAATACTGTGTTAGACAGATCACCACTTTATGGCTGATGATGTCAATACTGTGTTAGACAGATCACCACTTTATGGCTGATGATGTCAATACTGTGTTAGACAGATCGCAACTTTATGGCTGATGATGTCAATACTGTGTTAGACAGATCGCCACTTTATGGCTGATGATGTCAATACTGTGTTAGACAGATCACCACTTTATGGCTGATGATGTCAATACTGTGTTAGACAGATCACCACTTTATGGCTGCTGATGTCAATACTATGTTAGACAGATCGCCACTTTATGGCTGACGATGTCAATACTATGTTAGACACATCGCCATTCACTGGCTGATAAGATCAATACTATGCAGGTCCGCTCCATTCGAAAGAACATTTCCTGGAACGAATTTTAGAATGGGTCGACCTGGCAATCCAAGTTAATTTTAAAAAAAAACATGTCGCCTTGACGGGGATTCCGATAAGTAACTAGCGCGCCGGCAAGCTATGGCTTTAGCCAACAGAGGATACCTCGGTACTCAGAGAAATTGTTCTTCTACTTCGTACACCTTCAGACAACAGCCGTCATATTATGTTGTTTCTTATCTCTAGAGAATGTGTTCTCAAATGTTGCTGGCGTAGACCAGAATAAGTTATCATTAACAGATGATAGTAATGACATTTAGCAGTGGGGATAGAAGAAGATATAGATAGTATTAGCCGTACTAATCGTATTATTATTATTATTATTATTATTATTATTATTATTATTATTATTATTATTATTATTATTATTATTATATAGCATTATTATTATTATTATTATTATTATTAGTAGTAGTAGTAGTAGTAGTAGTAGTCTTAGTAGTAGTAGTAGTAGTAGTAGTAGTAGTAGTAGTAGTAGTAGTAGTAGTAGTAGTAGTAGTAGTAGTAGTAGTAGTAGTAGTAGTAGTAGTAGTAGTAGTTAGCTGCAAATCCCCTACGGTACGTAGCATACTCAGCAATTAATGAAAGCTGTCAACTACAGTGAGAAAGAGTGTTACATATAACCTATACTGTGAACCTGTTATATGCATGTCATACGCATGTCAAACATGGCCAGTGAGTAGATAAGCTTAACAACTTCTAATGGAAATGGAAATGGAAATGTGGTTTCTGAGAAAAGTGCAAAGGATACCATTGACAGACAGGAAAACCAATGGGGAAAATTCTTCAAGAAACAAATGCAAATCCTAAATGGATTAAAGAAGTGAAAAGTAGACAGTTAAGCATGTTTGGGCACGTTGTGAGGAGACATAAACTTGAACTCATACTGACAGTTGGCAAACTTGATATGCAAAGAGAGAAATACCTGGATGTCATTGCCACTTGGCATAATCGGGAAAAGAACAAGACCTGATTCAAGACTCTAGTGATCTAGTGAAATGACGAACCATGACCGCACATGCTAATCAGCACGACACATGATGATGATGTATTTATCGAGTTTCAGCTCAGTTGTATTGATGATCAGATGTGATCTGAATCTACATGTGCACTACTAAGTATTTATGTCATGTAGATATGATATAAATTTCTTGTTAATACAGATATGATAACTGTGATATTTGTGTTTTCTTTATTGTGATGCTCACACTGATTTATGTATTCTTCTAGTTGGAAAAATATGACATATGAATTCAGTACTCAATATTGATAAATGAATCTCTATTTTTGTTTATTATACCGAGTCCGTGTTTTCATACGATCCCTCCATAACTCGTGGTTTTCGATCCTGTCTTGGCATTTAGGTGACCCTTCGGAAACATTATATTATTATTTGTTAGTACTTAGAAATATCACGTAGGATGTCTCCTTAATTGGTTCGTCCTTATCATTTGTTGTGTGTAGCACTGTATCACATTCATGTTCACTTTCTTTTGTGTGGTTCCAAATGCTGCTTTGAATAGCAATACGGCAACTCTTTTACTGATAGGGTAATTTCCCTCTGTATGGTCTGAGAACGCACTGCTTCACTTGTGTTCAGAAGCTTTTTTGCTTGCTCCTTAGATGTTGTTTCGTATAATCCCAAACTATAAACCCAAACTATGTCTATTGTCATATTAATTTTTTCTACGATATTTGGTGTATTTCCTAATGCATTCAGTTCTAACATTCCAGACTTTGGGGCTGGGGACGGTTTCCTAGGCGAGCCAGACTCCTGACAGCTTCCCAGGAGTCGCGTGATGCCTCTTCTAAAAGAGCTTCCTTTCAGGATGTCTGAGTTATTCGTCTTTCTCTAAGTTTATCCAGCAACTAATTCAGGATAATGTTCACCTGGGTGATGTGATTATATACACAGATGGTTCGGTGTTGAGAGGCAGGAAAAGTGCCTGGGGGTTCTTAGCAAAAGCTAATGGTCGACGTTTGGTGCAGGAGAGCCTGGCATATGATACCACAACATCTAGCTTAAGAATGGAGGTGGAGGCGGTCAGTGCAGCTTTCCGCTGGATGGAGAATACCACACACACACACACACACACACACACACACACACACACACACACACACATACACACACACACATACACACACACATTGTGATTGTAACTGACTCAAAAAGCATGATAAGTAGGGTGAGGACAGGCAAGCTTCGTGCAGAGTGGCTTGCTTCGCTTCGGAAGTCACGGGTGACAAGCATCGTCTGGATCTTCTCTCCGGGGCATGCTGGTGTGCTGGGGAATGAACAGGTAGACAGACTGGCTGGCTCTGCAAAACCTGGTGGAGTACTGATGCATGAACGTGGATACGGCCTTGTGGGATTACGTGAACACCCCGGAGGAGCAAATGGATCACCATGGTCTGGCAAGAATGCGACAGCGAGGGGTGAAGAGGGGATCTGGCCGACGATCGACGCTCAGAGGAAAGGCGAGATGGACATAATAAGATTGCTACTGGTACTATTAGTGTTGGAACTCTTCGCTGGCTGCTGAGGATGGGGACGAAGCGCTTATTGGAATGCCCCGAATGCTGTGATGTCGGTTCCTAAATCAATCAATCAATCTCTAAGTTTAGAATTGTTCGTATTTGTGTGTGTGTGTGTGTGTGTGTGTGTGTGTGTGTGTGTGTGTGTGTGTCTGTGTGTGTGTGTGTGTGAACATAACAGCAATAGTTTTCTGATGGACGAGGTAGCCAATTCCACGCCAATCTTCTTTGCAAACTCTTTCGACATATACTGTAGTTTACAGTGTTACTATTCTTTGCTCTCATTCGACATGAACAGTAGTTTACAGTGTTAAAATTTTGTGCTCTCCTACGATGTGTACTGTAGTTTACAGTGTTACTATTCTTTGCTCTCCTACGATGTGTACTGTAGTTTATAGTATTAC
Source organism: Cepaea nemoralis (assembly GCA_014155875.1). NCBI lineage: Eukaryota > Metazoa > Mollusca > Gastropoda > Stylommatophora > Helicidae > Cepaea > Cepaea nemoralis. The sequence continues at coordinate 282,919 of JACEFZ010024167.1, read as the reverse complement.
TATTCTTTGCTCTCCTACGATGTGTACTGTAGTTTATAGTATTACAATTCTTTGCTCTCCTACGATGTGTACTGTAGTTTATAGTGTTACTATTCTTTGCTCTCCTACGACATGTACTGTAGTTTATAGTGTTACAATTCTTTGCTCTCCTACGGGCAGCAGTAACACACGGGGGATCTTTCTTTTTCTACTTTACATAATTGAATTTGCAGAAACAACGGACAGTATGTGAGCAGATGAGGGAACACTCAAGCCTTGCAAATGTTACAATGTCGGTTAATAGAAGGTTTGTCCTATCAGGAGAAGAAAGCAAACACAGAAGCATTACAAAAACTTAAATGCGAGTTATCGGGACTGAATGAGAATAAGAGCAAGCAATGAAAATAACTTCGGCCAGTTAAGACACACAGCTCTGTGTTAAAGGAAATGCTGACCGGGAAGCTGGAGAAGTTTGCAAGATGATTACAATGTATCAGTGTGGACAATGTTATGAGTTGAGCTGGAAGAAGCCGGTATGACTGCATCATGCAGAGGGTGTTAGAAACTCGTGACATCATACCTTCAATACGAAGATGACGAAGTGTTCCCGTGATAACATTGTTTCAAGACTGCATCGAGTCTACTGTGTACGCTTTCAAACTGTCGAGGGATTGTAACGTACACACGGGAAATCTATTTTCCACTCTCGCTCGATGACTAGGGTATGCAATTCTATACCCATGAATCACGAGAGAGTGCTGGCAGGTTGCCACTTAATAAAGCAAGCATATCTGTAATACAGCTGCTTCTTTCACAACATCTGTTAATCAGGTACAGTTATCGTTATCATAACCATCATCCTCACCACCACCATCTCATCTCTCATCTCAACTCATCATGTTTCTCTTGTACCTTGCACCACCACCACGACAGCACCACCAACGTCATCCTAAAATTATCCAGACTTGTGATGGAATCGTCAGATTATGTTACTCCACTGGTCCCATGTTGACATCATCTGTCGTCAGTTCAACATACGCCCGAACTACGGCGTTTATGCTTGCCTGTGTGGTGTAGTTGTTTCCTCAATTCCTCGTTTTTTATTTTGTTTCTCTTCCCCTGAATTTTGTGTTTCAGTATGTAGAATAGTATTTGGGACGTTCGCCACTCATCTCGTAGCCCGGTTGGGACACTCATCATGGACAAGGCACACAAATTAAACGCTATGTGTGAACGACTATTAGTTAAGTAGACCAAAACGGATGGCAGACATATTTATGGATTCTTGAATTTGGAATGAAGTGTATGTCCAGTATGGGTGGGGATGTATGAGAGAATACACTTAACGTGTTTACAACCGGCGTGTCAGTGGGGCCATTAGCATCTACACCGGGCATGTCACACTGACACGTGCATGATGGACACATTATTGCTGTGTGTTGACATTGTGGCCGCATGCATGATGGACACATTATTGCTGTGTGTTGACATTGTGGCCGCGTGCATGATGGACACATTATTGCTGTGTGTTGACATTGTGGCCGCATGCATGATGGACACATTATTGCTGTGTGTTGACATTGTGGCCGCATGCATGATGGACACATTATTGCTGTGTGTTGACATTGTGGCCGCGTGCATGATGGACACATTATTGCTGTGTGTTGACATTGTGGCCGCATGATTTTGACTCAACTAAACGGTTAACTGCCGGTCTCTCTGGCCGAGGGGTTACACCACTTTCTCCGTAATCCCGTTTATCACGCAGAGTCTCGTAGCGGGCGAGAACTGGAAGCGGTTCTACCCCTGCTGGTGACTTGCGGGATAACTGAGCCGGCCGCTCAGAAAGCAATGGCAAACTACTGAGTGTAATCTTGCCAAGAAATCAACAGACAGCTGAAAGATACTGCTGTTGACAGCGATGTCTTGTAAAGGATATGCGAATTTAAAAAAAAAACGGTTAACTACACGCTCCTATTGATTTATTCAGAAGAATACAACAAACTACAAACAATACCTGCCAAAATGTACTTTATCCATTATAACAACATGTACAGTAATTATGCACAAATTGTATACATAACTGCCAATTAACATTTAGATTTTCCGTGATTAGCTTAATTCTTTAAGAAAACCGCTCGATGCCCAGCAGCCCATGTTTTACTCACGTTTGTCAACATTAAGCCTTTCCTATTTTAATTATTGAGGTTAAAATATTTGTCAGCCAGCCTGAACATTTCAGCAGTTGTCTTCTGTGTGTGTGCGCGTGCGTGCATGCGTGCGAGCGTGAGTGAGTGAGCTGAGCGTGCGTGCGTGCGAACGAGAGTGAGTGAGTGAGTGAGGGAGTGAGTGAGTGTGAGTGTGTGTGTGTATGTGTGTGTGTGTGTTTGTGTGTGCGTGTGCGTGCGTGTGCGTGTGCGTGCGTGTGCGCGCTTGCTTGCTTTAATAAAGCAGAACAGTTGTTTACACACATAAGTAAAACCAAATATTGTCTAAGCTGCAGAAACTTGCGGATTTTCTCAAATCGATCAGAAAGGTAAGGGGAAAAAAAGGGGAAAAAAAACACCGCTGAATTTTGCCCTGACAGAAAGATTCGATTACAGCTCCGACAGCTCCATCTGTGCATGATCTTACAGCTCCGACAGCTCCATCTGTGCATGATCTTTAGCTTTCGCAGCATCAAAGGAAACTGGTGCTCGAAGAAGTTAAAGCAGTCTACGTAGTCTGAAAGATCTGTACATCTTTGATGAAATCTTCTGATAGGGATTTCAGCAAACTTTCATATGTTGTGAAGCGCATGTCGAGTTCTCAGTATTTGGGTCTCAGCTTTTTGCAGCTGATGGGATGAACCAAATTTTCATTTGAAATTTGTGATCTTCATAGATTTATTGTGGCTATGAAATAATTTACGTTATCGTAAAATGTGTATCATTGTAACAATTTTTGGGAGTCTTGTAACTTCAAATTCAAATTGGACAAATGTCAGTAATGTCCACTACAAAAGCTAGATCCTGGATTAAATTCCCATCTGTCAGGCCCTCTGTTCCTTCATCTTTAAAAAAAGAATAATTTCATCGTTCTGAATGTTAACATTTTTGTACACCCTGTGACATGAAAACCAAAGTAACTTCAGCGTAACTTCAAATACACTATCCATGCCACCCACAGCTTGTGACATTTTCTGGAGTACCATTGTGTGACACGATTTAACTACAGCTTGTGACATTTGCTGCAGGATCAGTGAGTGACATGCCTTAACCACAGTTTGTGACATTTTTTAAGGACTTGAGTGTGACATGCCTTAACCCCAGCTTGTGACATTTCATGAAGGACCAGCGCGTGACATGCTTTAACTACAGCTTGTGATATTTATTTAAGGACCAGTGGGTGACAGGCCTTAATTACAGCCTGTGGCATATGCTGCTGCACCAATGATTCACTGTCGAACTGTCATTTACTGCGAATATGGTACCTTGCGGTGTATGGCAGAGGAGTCTTTGAGCCAGAGGAATTAAGGCCGCTTGGCTAGTGCAGTCGCCGCGAACTGTGCAGGTTGGGATTTTCTTTTTGCCCCCGACAGAGAAAACCCCCACACCTTACCGAGGGATCGAACCCAGGTTCGCACGCGATCGATCGATAAATCAATTGAGCAATCAATCAATCAATCAAACTATTGCAACTCAGCAGAAACAGAGTACGTTGTCTTATATCTTTAATAAGCTGACTTTCCATGATGTCTTTAAGAACATGTTCACTATATTTCTGTTCTGATACTGTCTGACGCAGATCCAAATACTCAGATCATAGTTCGTCAAACCCTTCCAGTCTGGTTCTATTTCGTGTCGGTATATTATAACCAATTCTAGTGTTGTATAAACCAGAACCATCTTGTAGTGATGCTAACTTGTGTCTGGAAGCGGAAGAACAGGTCAAAAGGGCACTGGGCGCCAATACTGTCGACTCATGCATGGTAATCAGGATGTGGGTTAGGAGATCAGTCGCTGGCAAATAGCAGTGTACGTGCCAACGGATTATTCATTGACCTGATCTGCTGCCCGTGGGGGTCAATCACGTGGCAACAAGACGTCGTTGCATAGTTAGTAGTAGAGCGGGAGAGGTTAGCATTTCAGAATATTGCATCCTGGGAAGGTATGTTCATTTACTAGGTAGGGCTCGAGGTGGATGTCTGTCACATAATACATAACTATATTGACATGCGCAATTAACCATTTATTTATAGACTGCTGTTATACTTCGGGCTGGCATCTGTGGCGAAGGGGTAGCGAACACAATGAGTAATCTCAAAACCGACTGGTGTTGATTTCTAACAAAGGTATGAGTGTCGGTAGTTCAGAAAGCAATGACAAACTACTCTACGTAAACTTACCTAGTAAATCACAAGCAGCTAAAATATGCTGGGGTTGACTGCGAAATCCCATAAAGAGGTGCAACTAAATTTATTATACTTGAGGGAGACGCGGTAGCCCAGTGGATAGCACACACCCCCCCCCCTGCCGACCTGGTGGTCCTGTGTTCGAATCCATTCCAAATGGGATTTCTTTCATTGACCTGGGCTGCAAGGTCGACCCAGCCTGAAATAAGTAGCACGACATCTTTTGGGAATTAAACACGTTACACGTAATATTGCTCACATCACCTGCCCATCTGAGATCGTGTAACAAAATCTTGGTTTACCACCATACATCAACACAGCGTAAAGATGGATCAGTTAATTCTTGCACTTTTTTTCCGCACATCCTTTTACAGGACACTGCAGTCAAAACAAGCAGTTTTCAGCTGCTGTTGATGTCTTGGCAAGTTTTACGTTCAGTAGTTTGGCATTGCTTTCAGAACGACCGACTCAATACCCTCCGTAAGTAACCAACGCGACGCAACCCGCTGCCGAATCTCGTGCAGCTGTGTTTTGCACTAGGGTATACGGGATTACGAACAATGTCCTTAACACCTACGCCAGGGAGACCGGTTATTGTATGTTACTCTACTGTAATGTACGTTATTTTAAATGTATACCTCAGTTTAAACTGTCTCAGCTGTCATCAGTCAAGTTATAAATGTGGTTATTATAGCTCTCTCTCACATATACGAGCGCGCGCATACAACACACACACACTCACACACACGCACGCACGCACGCACGCACACAAGAGGGGAAGTCATTAAGTAACACGAGGTTTACGAATAACTTTGTTTTACAATAGTGCTAACCAGACATTTTATGTGTGTTTGTGTGTGCTATTTCTCAACACTGTCCCCCTGCCTGACACCACACTTGGTCCATCTATCCACTAGCTTGTTGATGCCTTCTAGGGAATAGTGTTTGGTTGTGGCCAATTTTTACCGCCTCAAGTGCTTCGTTGTCATCTGCAAATATATGACCCCACACATGGTCTTGCAAGGGTCAAAATTAGCAAAATTGTAAACCTAGAAGCACCAGGGGTTGGAAGGATACTAACATTTTCAGATGATATTCTTGCATATAGGCGGGGGAGAGATAGGGAGAAAACAGCCCAGGAGCTACAGGCGACAGTAGACAAAGTGATTGACTGGTGCACTGAAATGGGTGCTGTCATCCACCCGGAAAAGGCAGCTGTTTTGTGGTGCTCTCTGGACAACAGGATTGTGAAAGCTGATGTTCCAAGCTGTCACGGAACCACTGTAATGAACGATAAGATGATAAAATAACAGAGACAACTGTATTCACAGCTGCAATGGTTTGTTACTAGTGGGGACACACTCACGGCGGATCAAAGGAAACCGCCAGTCTTTGAGAATTCCCTAGGAAATGGGAAAATATGTCGGCCTGTTGTTTTGCCGAATCGCAAGTTGAAAGGAAAGACGGGTGCGTTAGTTGTAAGAAGAGAGACAACTCTTCTTGTGAAGTTAGGGGCGGATTGTCTGCCCCTGGGGACACGTGTTGTTGACATCGAATGACGTCACTAGGACAATACCAGGCTGTATGAAAACAAACTTGTGCCGCCAGTGTGAAGAATGTGTTTTAACTAGACTGACGTGTTAGCTGGCTCGGTTCTAATATTGAAAAGAATCTCGTGTGTTCGGTATCAATTAACGTTGAGGAACATGTGTCTTTCATGGCAGGGTGTGGATTCGATTCAGGATTTAGCTAGGATTTCATAAGGTATTTAGAGATAGCCTTTGGATGTAAGTGATGTAGAACAGTCTAGTGATAAATCGAGTGTAGGACTTTAACATAGTGTTGTTGCGTTGTGGTTAGGTATTCAAGGAGTGTCGGCGACAGTAGGAAGTCGCCTTGTTAAAATTAACTAGTGTGCGACGTCAATTATCTCAGCTGGTTGGAAATAGTGAAGTGGGATGATATTTAGAAGATTGAGGATGGTTGGGGGATAGGGGAAATGCCCAATCTTCCAGGGGGGCGGGGGGTCTACTGGGGTTCTGCACTTTACATTTGGTCTTTCCTTGTCTTACCCTGATTCGGACCGATGTGATGAGCTCCTCTGTTCTATGTCAGAGTTTGGTTCACTGTATATATCTGAGTGAGGCCATCGGCCTACACTCATCTAACAGGGATCAGTGTTCGGTTGCTCTCACCAGGTGTGTGTTCTCTCTCTTTCACAGGTTCCCTCAGGTTATCAAGAAAACCAGTTGAAACATCACAATATTCAGATCATGGATAAACTAGTGCAGGAAGATGTATTCAGTGGCCTTTGCACTGGGCCTATAATAGAAAGGGCCTGAAGAAACAGGGCTCTGTTGAGCCGATACATATAAGTATCCGACAGGATGAACTTCTTAACGATAGTGATTGTTGTTTCATACCACATGTGAACAGAACGATAATGATTGAGTTTTCACACCACATGTGAACAGAACAATAGTAGTTGTTTTCCACATCACATGTGAACAGAACAATAGTATTTGTTTTTCCACATCACATGGGAAAAGAACAATAGGGAGCATTTAGGAAATTAGTATATTCCTATGAGACTATGTACAATAACTGTGTAAGGGTGAAAACTTTAGGACATTTTTTAGAAGGAAATAATATTATTTCAAGGGACAGTGTTCCATGTTTTCACGGTGCAGGGATTGTGAAGTCTCCGACTCTAAGGACATATAGGGAACATTGTGTATGATCAATCTGGGATCAGTACCGAACTATATCTGAGATTGGTGATCAGGTATCGTGGTTATCAAAAGCTACTGGAGATAGTCAACATCTAACAGTAGGGACACATCGTTTGGTGAGGTCATTTTGTGCTGACTCTGATGATGTTGTGTAGTCCTTACCGGGATGATAGGACTTGGCTCCTGAGCTGTTCGGTCTGATTCTGCAGACACACTAGAGTATACGACATACATTCTACTCATACACTTCTCACATACATACACTTTTCTTCATTAAATTAATGTGTTATTAATTTTTAGAAGCTAGAGTTGTTTAGTATGTTGTCTTGGGGAAGTGTGAGAGGGGGCATGATCCAGGGGTGAGAGAGAGAAAGAGAAAGAGGCATCCATTGGCTGAAGGAGTGTTGTGGACGGAATCTGGTGGATTATCCAGAATAATGATATGGGGTTAAAAATAATGTGGGTGTTGATTCCCCTCACTCCAGGGACGACACTATAAAGGAAATCCACGACACAAGCCTCACGATAAATGATGGAAGCGTCAACAGAGAGAACAAACTGAAGTATCTGGAAAATCACATTTGACAGGAGCCTGTCCTTCAAGGATCATGTAGAGACGGTTGTGACAAGATCTCAAAAGGGACTCAACACACTTAAAACTATGGCTGCAATGGACATAGAGCAGAGAATGCTTTTCAGACTATACCAGCACTTGATCCTCTCAGCGATTGATTATGGACTGGGACTGCTCACTGTCTCAAAGCGTCAGCTGGTGAGATTGGAGCTCATACAGAACGAGGCTATGCGGGTCATTCTGGGATGCACCAGAGACACACCAGTGGTGTGTATGCGGTACATCCTTGGTTTGCCGACTGTTGCTGGTAGGCTACAAGGTGATGGAGGCGAAGGCATACCTCAGAGTAGCTGCTTACACAGATCACCCGTTGCATTAGGCGCTGGACGCAGTTAAGGGACCAGCGACTGATAAGAGGGAAATTATGGATGGCTCAGGCGGAGGATACGATCAGACAGGTGTGCCCCTTGGAGAACATTAGGCGAGGAAGTGGGCCAGAGTGCCAGCAGAGCAGTCAGACTTGTGCAGAGTTATAATCACATTGAGCCGGGAGTGCAGGGAGTGGCCAGCAGGGGCCACAGAATTGGAAATCCAGCAACTAATTCAGGATAATGCTCGCCCGGGTGATGTGATTATCTACACAGATGGTTCGGTGTTGAGAGGTAGTAGAAGTGCCTGAGGGTTATTGGCAAAGGCTAATGGTCGACGTTTGGTGCAGGAAAGCTTGGCATATGATACCACACCATCTAGCTTAAGAATGGAAGTGGAGGCAGTCAGTGCAGCTTTCCGCTGGATGGAGAATACGACACACACACACACACACACACACACACACACACACACACACACACACACACACACACACACACACACACACAAACACACACACACACACACACACACACACATCGTGATTGTAACTGACTCAGAAAGCTTGCTGAGTAGGGCGAGGACAGGCAAGCTTCGTGCCGAGTGGCTTGCTTCGCTTCGGAAGTCACGGGTGGCAAGCATCGTCTGGATCTTTTCTCCGGGGCATGCTGGTGTGCTAGGGAATGAACAGGCAGATAAATTGGCTGGCTCTGCAAAACTTGGTGGAGTATTGATGCATGATAAGGCAGACGTGGTTGCGGCCTTGTGGGAGCACGTGTACACCTCGGAGGAGCAAATGGATCACCATGATCTGGCAAGAATGCGACAGCGTGGAATGACGAGATGATCTGGCCGATGCTCGACGCTTAGAGGAAAGGCGAGACGCACATATAATCAGATTGCTATTGGTACTATTGTGGTTGGAACTCTTCACTGGCTTCTGAGGATCGGGACGGAGCACTTATGGGAATGCCCCGAATGCTGTGATGTCGGTTTCTAAATCAATCAATCAATCAATCAATCAATCAATCAATCAATCAATGACTGTATAGAGCACTAACCACAGTTTCACCCTGTTCCTGGACATGCACCAATATGATACCTTTGATATCCCTAAAGATGATAAACTTGACTTATGAGCAAATTCCTGCGTCTTGAATTATTGTTCTTAACCAGAGACAATGGGTATTTCCTCCGCATCGACTGTCTTTTACACTCTGGTTCGTATTGACTAGTTTCCTATCAGAATTTGATCTTCTTCTCTGGTGGCGCGGTTTGTTGTTGATGATATGCAATGCTGTTTTTTTAATTGATGATATCTAGGGTTGTTATCTAGTGATGTTATGTAATAATGACATTTAATGATGTTACCTGATGTGTTATCTAGTTATGTTATTAAGTGATGATATCTAGTAATGTGATCATATTATAATTTCTAGTGATAATATCAAGTGATGTATATCTAGTGATGTTATCTAATTATGTTAGCTAATGATGTTGTCTGTCATTGACTCACTGCTATCAAATAACACAACACAGTGGTCTAGGACAGATTACAGCTTATTCGTTCGTTCACAAAGCGCACACTAAGGCAGGCTCATACTTTAGTCCAATCCGGACCTTTTAATTCAAATGATGGCGAGCGTTACAACACCCCAACGTGGGTTTGTTTACTGCGCAAAGGACATTCCGACTTCACAGACCAATGTCGGAATGGCCAATATGTTAATGCAACATCAATATATACAGTATGGCATTCATATATCAACATTCATTCAGTTATACCAGCTCTCCGTAACATGTAGCTATCACACAGTTCGCATACACTGTCTCTCTTAGTCGTGCCTGCTCGCCCACTATCTATTATGCATTCGTCATATGCTAAGTCAGTGTTTCCCAACGTGGGGCCCAAGCCCCATAGGGGGGCAATTTGATTGTTAAGGGGGGCAATTCAAAAATGGAAGAAATCGGCTGGATATAACAAAACGGGGAGACTTGAGACTGAAGTTAACTAAATTGGAACCTGGCATAAAATCTCTTTGCAGCAAGCATCAAGCGCAAGGATCTCACTAAATTTAAATAATTACTAATAATTAAAATAATATAGAAAAATCTTTCGTTAAAATTATTTTGTACTTGAATTTCAGTTCTCCATTGTATGTTTTGAAAATTTACTTACTGTGTTTGCTCACTAATTTCCTAGTGATTTCTTCCTAAAACCTATAGGTCCTTTGGCTAGGATCGGGTGCATTTGCTGCTCTCCCTCCCCCCACTCAGTAGTGCGCCTGGTCTGGTCGGGGGCCGGGGTGATCAAATAAACACCCATCACATATCTTCACCTTAGATGTGGGCCAGGTGGACCACTGTGGGCTATAGCTCACAATGAGACTAAGGGTCCACAAAAAAAAAAGGGGGAGGCGGGGGAACCAGCTTGTCTGGGGTAACCGCCAAACTTAAAATAAAAAAAAAAATGTCACTCAACACAACCGACACATAGGGACGCGGGACCTGGGGGAGGGGAGGCGGCTCTGGCCCCTCTGGGAACCGTGAGCCCTTTTAAAAAACAATTCAAGTTTCTTTAGTGAACATTTCAATTTTTTAATATTAAAAATGATGCATACGTTGGGGGGGGGGGGGGGGGGAGGAAATAAGAATTTTAGAAAGGCTTAGGTGGGGCTTAGCACAAAAAAAGGTTGGGAAACACTGTGCTAAGTCATTTTCATACGTCTGTCCCGGTCGCTATTCAAACTCCGTCTATCTGAATTCGGGTGTTGCTCTCCCATGTCACGGGTTCTCGTGCCCCCGTGATTCTCTTCTCACCTGGTCTGGCCGTCGTCCTCGGGTCTGGTCTGTCCTGAGTTACAGTCTCACCTGCCCTTCACCCTAGGTTGTCGTCAATAGCCGTAACCTGTCTCCGTATTTCTCCCTACCTGTCTTATCTTGCGGTCCATGTCACCTGCAGTCTTGCCTGCATACTGTCCTGTACGCTGCCAGTACTGTCTATAACCGCTTGGGTCTCTGACACGCTCCCCATCGACTCTGTTGTGGAACTTTACTATTTCATTGGGAAAGTGACACAATTTGAATCTGTGTCTCTGTGTCTCAACTGGATAAACTATGTTTATCTGTCAGAGAACCAAATGTGTTCCATGGTCTTCTATTTTCTGGATGTATGTCGTTTAATAGTCTTGATACTTGGTGAGGTGCAAGATATCGTTGTAAAATAATGTATCTTATATCATTTCTTCTGTACTGTATTATGGCTAGTTGGCACCATTTTGATATTCTGTTTGAACTTTCCCTGTTCACACTGTACTTAATTTACTTACGAGACTCGGCCCAGACCGAAGGTTACGTCGACTTACGTTATCTTTCAACCATCTGTCTACACCATCAGGGAAAAGTTTACATTTAATCCCTTGTCTCAGCAAATCTCTGTACCCTTTGTTCAAATCACATTTATCATATTTGGTACGTCTTAGACATCTTTAACAGTTATAATTTTTAATAATGAGTTACACTTTTACACTGTATCTTTTAAGTTCCTTTAGTTGTTGTAATCTTTATGGCCTCCGAACTTAATTTACGTTCAGTATATTGCCTTATAATTTAAAATGTTAATTAAATTATTTATGTGTTATTTCTAAGCGTCATTGCTTGGCTTCAGCGCATTCAAAATTGTAACAAATGTGACAAATCTGAATGTTAGATACCGAACGATGATTCTTAAATCACAATAGTAAATTTCTTTCATTCGAATACACACATTCAAATTTAATGTCGTATATGTCATTCACACTAGCTTTCATACTTATTAGAATAATGACTATTTTATTATAGTTGGTGGTTATAGTTCTGCTAATAACGCTGGAAAACTGGTCTATTCACAGCGCAAATAAACACACAAGTTCGAATATAATCACAATATTCTTAAATGGAATAACCTACTGTAATATTAAATGTCACTAGCACAAGCTGTGCTGTCGGGAAAAAAATGCCTTTGTTGTTTCCATCCGAAATAAGCACAATGTTCACTTTCTATCCCACTAATTTAACATGCATAAATATAAAATATCATAGATAATACGTGTTATATGCGCTTTCAGGTAATAAGTTAGTGTGTTGCGCTAGAGCATTGGAAACAACGGGACAATAGGTCTGCAAGAGTGTTGTCGCTTCCACTTATGTGCTCTATAGTAAAACTTAAATTCTGAAGACTAATGCCCATCTCGATATTCTGTGGTTTGTCGACTTCTCCTGACGTAGAATCAGGGGAGGGCTGTTGTCGGTCTGCAGCACGAAGTGTTTTCCCCAGTAAGTACTTTGATAGCTTGGTTATAGAAAAAATTACTGCTAAACACTCAAGTTCAGGTGTGTTGTATCTTTTCTCACAGGGTGACAATTTACGGCTGACGTAGATGACTGGATGAAGGATCTCCTCGTAGCTCTGGAGCAAAACTCCAGATAGGCCAATTCCGCTGACACCTGTTCTCAATATAAAATTTATATTTGCGTTAGAAATGTTTAGAATTCGGGAGGGGAGGGGGGGGGGGGGGGTTCGAAAAATGACTTTATTCTGCTAGAGCTATAGTTAGATCCACACTCTGTACAATTTTGTTTGGTTCGCTCTTTGGTCAACACTTTTGTGAAAGCCTCTGTGAACTCTGAAAATTTTGGAAAACATTTTCCATAATAATTTAGCAAACCCAATAAACTCCAAACTTCCTTCTTTGTTTTGGTACCTCCAAATTAAGAATTTTGGACAAAATTTTGTCGTCACTTGATATATGTTCTTCGGAAATCTTGTATCCTACAAAGTCAATATCGTCATAGCCTATCTCTACCTTATTGGGTTTTATTTTCAGACCGTGTTGTCTGATCCGGTCAAAGATTTGTCGAAGTGTTGCTATGTGTTGTGTTATGTTGGTTGTGTGGATGCATATGTCGTTAATGTACGTCTCAATGTTCGGTATGTCGTGTAGCAAGTCTTGTCATTCTAACAAACGTCGCTGGGGAGTTGACTAACCTGAATAGAAGAAATAACCATTCGTACAAGCCCCAAGGTGTGGCAAATGCTGTGAGATCAATAGATTCGTATGTCATGGGTATTTGCCAGTACCCCTTTGTCATGTCGAGTTTTGAGAACAGTCTAGAGTCTGTCATGTTCATAATAAGGTCGTCGTAATTTGGAATCGGTTTAACGTTTCATAATCTGTCTATCGTGTCTATTGTTGGAACTGGTTTTCCGTCAGTTTCGTTAGTGTCTGTATGCTGTTCTTATGCTGTCAGTACTGTCTATAACCGTTTGGGTCTCTGACATTATCCCAGTCATGGCATATGTGGTATTACCTAGTGATGATATCTAATGATGTTATCTTATCATGCTCTCTAATAATGACATTTAGTGATTCTACCTACTCATGCCATCTGATGATGATATCTAGCGAAGTTATCTAGGTATACTATCTAGTAATGTTATTTAATTAAAATTTATGCTGACGTTATCTAATTAATGATCTTATCTAGTGATGTTTGGTAGTCATGTTATCTAGTGATGTTATCTAGAGATCTTTTCTAGTGATGTTATCTAGATATATTATATAATGATGTTATCTATTGATATTATCTAGTGATGTTATTTAGTGACTGACATATGCCTGGGTCATTGACATTGAGATGAGTGACCTGTGTAGCGGGACTACGAGAGAAACAATCAGCCCTGAGAAATAATGGGGCGGGTGTGAGTGGATACCCCTAGGGTGGGTGGGGCGAAAGACAGTTGAGTGTTGTGTGAAGTCAGGAGACTTGAAAGTCAGGGAGAGAAGAGACCGACTGCGGGTCAGGTCGTTTAAGACAGTTGATGTTTTGACTCCGAACGGGTCGGGAGTTGAAGGATAAAAGCGGAGGTAGGACGGATAGAGCTCCGTCCTGGATTGTGTTGTCCTCCGAGTTTGAATGCAGGCCTAAAACCCAGAGTAGGGTGGATAGTGAGTGTAGGCCTATACCCATTGTTTGGGTTGTCGTGTGTGAGGTCCAGCTGGGGCTAGTAGCTGGATACCTGTCGTGTACATTCGAGAGTAAGGAGGCCTTGAGAAGGCAGTGATGTGTGCGGATTAAGTGTGAGGAGGATATACTTATTCGGTGGAATTATATTGTGTCTGGATATATAAGGATGTTCCGTTTGTCCGTGTTCTTTCTGTATTAAAGGATTATGTGCGCCAACTCAATCTTGTTTACTGACTGATGGATGTGTATTACTGGGGTGAGTTGCATTGTGAGACAGTGAGATAGCTCAATTGACACACCAGGAGCATCGTTACCTAGACAACGACCATCGCACGCACTTATCATAAAGAACGTCGTGTGATAGTGACGTTATCTAGTTATATCTAGTGATATTATCTAATTATAACATCTACTGACGTTATCTGATTATGATATCTAGTGATGTTATCATGTAATGTTATCTCCTGATGTTATCTAGTAATGATATCTAGTGATTTTATCTAGTTACATCTAGTGATGCTATCTAGGTGATAATATCTAATGATATTGTCTAGTGATGTTATCCAGTAATCATATCTAGTGATGTTGTCTATTTATAACTAGAGATGTTATGTATTGATGATATCAGTTATAACTAGTTTAGTTTAGTTTAGCCGACAAATCAACATCACGGCACACGGGTGTAACCCATAAGTGCTACGTTCTACTCCTTACTCAAGCCTGAGTCCGGACAATCTCAGCTCAGTGCACGAACTCCGTAGCACCGGCGAGGATCCTGAAATTTAGTTATAGCTAGTGATGTTATCTAGTGATGATATCTAGTTATATATAGTGATGTTATCTAGTGATGATATCTAGTTATAGCTAGTGATGTTATCTAGTGATGATATCAAGTTATTTATAGTGATGTTATCTAGTGATGACATCCTGTTGTATCTAGTGAAGTTATCTAGGGATGGTTTCTAGCTACTATTTGCGAATTAACTTTGATCGTTCAGCTGTACATGTAAAGACAATGATAGGGTTGGCAGTCGCATATAGATTATCAAATCGTGTTTTGCTTCGAGAGATTTCCTTCTCTCGTTTTCAGGCTCGGAAAATGATTCATGAAAATCAAATAAATGAAACAAAATACGAAAATCACAACTCACTGAAGACTCCATTGAAGTGTGGATTGTAACACTCCCGTGACCATTTGTGAAAGTCCGCGAGAATATATCTTTACCCCCGTATGCCCTCTGTATTCTAGAAGTGTTGCTTTATTAATGTCTATCTCCACCCTGTCTGAGCCAACATTAGTTGGCCTAGCCTCTTTGTAAGAAAATTATTAGAACTCATAGCGTCAGGTTGAAGACAGAAGTGACAGTGTCAGGTTGAAGACAGAAGTGACAGCGTCAGGTTGAAGACAGAAGTGACAGCGTCAGGTTGAAAACATAAGTGACAGCGTCAGGTTGAAAACATAAGTGACAACGTCAGGTTGAAGACAGAAGTGACAGCGTCAGGTTGACAGTGTCAGGTTGAAGACAAAAGTGACAGCGTCATGTTGAAAACATAAGTGAGAGCGTCAGGTTGAAGACAGAAGTGACAGTGTCAAGTTGAAGACATAAGTGACAACGTCTGGTTGAAGACAAAAGTGACAACGTCTGGTTGAAGACATAAGCGACAGCGTCAGGTTGAAGATAGAAGTGACAACGTCATGTTGAAGACAGAAGTGACAGCGTCAGGTTGAAGACAGAAGTGACAGCGTCAGGTTGAAGACATAAGTGACAGCGTCATGTTGAAGACAGAAGTGACAACGTCTGGTTGAAGACAGAAGTGACAACTTCAGGTTGAAGACAGAAGTGACAACGTCTGGTTGAAGACAGAAGTGACAACGTCTGGTTGAAGACAGAAGTGACAACGTCAGGTTGAAGACAGAAGTGACAACGTCTGGTTGAAGACAGAAGTGACAACTTCAGGTTGCAGACAAAAGTGACAATGTCAGGTTGAAGACAGAAGTGACAACGTCAGGTTGAAGACAGAAGTGACAACGTCAGGTTGAAGACAGAAGTGACAACGTCTGGTTGAAGACAGAAGTGACAACGTCTGGTTGACGACATAAGTGACAACGTCAGGTTGAAGACAGAAGTGACAGGGTCAGGTTGAAGATAGAAGTGACAGGGTCAGGTTGAAGACATAAGTGACAGCGTCACGTTGAAGATAGAAGTGACAGCGTCAGGTTGAAGACATAAGTGACAGCGTCAGGTTGAAGACAAAAATGACAACGTCTGGCTGAAGACATAAGTGACAGGGTCAGGTTGAAAACAGAAGTGACAGCGTCAGGTTGAAGACACAGGTGACAGCGTCAGGTTGAAGACATAAGTGACAGCGTCAGGTTGAAGACATAAGTGACAGCGTCAGGCTGAAGACAGAAGTGACAGCGTCAGGTTGAAGACAGAAGTGACAGCGTCAGGTTGAAGACATATGTGACAGCGTCAGGTTGAAGATAGAAGTGACAGCGTCATATTGAAGACATAAGTGACAGCGTCAGGTTGAAGACAAAAGTGACAGCGTCAGGTTGAAGACAGAAGTGACAGCGTCAGGTTGAAGACAGAAGTGACAGCGTCAGGTTGAAGACATAAGTGACAGCGTCAGGTTGAAGACATAAGTGACAGCGTCAGGTTGAAGATAGAAGTGACAGCGTCATGTTGAAGACATAAGTGACAGTGTCAGGTTAAAGACAAAAGTGACAGCGTCAGGTTGAAGACAGAAGTGACAGCGTCAGGTTGAAGACAGACGTGACAGCGTCAGGTTGAAGACAGAAGTGACACCGTCAGGTTGAAGACAGAAGTGACAGCGTCAGGTTGAAGATAGAAGTGACAGCGTCATGTTGAAGACATAAGTGACAGCGTCAGGTTAAAGACAGAAGTGACAGCGTCAGGTTGAAGACAGAAGTGACAGCGTCAGGTTGAAGACAGACGTGACAGCGGACAGCGTCAGGTTGAAGACAGAAATGACAGCGTCAGGTTGAAGACAGAAGTGACAGCGTCAGGTTGAAGACATAAGTGATAGCGTCAGGTTGAAGACAGAAGTGACAACGTCTTTTTGAAGACAAAAGTGACAGCGTCAGGTCGAAGACAGAAGTGACAACGTCAGGTTGAAGACATAAGTGACAGCGTCAGGTTGAAGACAGAAGTGACAGCGTCAGGTTGAAGACATAAGTGACAACCTCTGGTTGAAGAAAGACATGACAGCGGCTGGCTGAAGAAACAAATGACATCACCGGGCTAAAGAAGCTAATGAAATCACTAGGCTGTCAAACTGTCATTAAAGAGATAGCGGTGAGAACGATTAGTAGTATGACTCTTCGCTGGCTGCTGAACGAGGGGACGGAGCACGTAAGGAAATGTCCTGAGTGCAGTGATGTCTGTTCCTAACTCAACTCAACTGTCATTAAACTGTTATTTACTGCCAATATAGTACCGGGCGCTGTATGGCAAGGGAGGTGGTGGTGGGGGGGGGGGGGGGGGTGTCTTTGAGCAGTCGCTGCGAACTGTGCAGGTTAGGATTTTCTTCTTGACCCCCCAGCCGACAGAAAAAAAAATCCCACACCTTACCGAAGATTCGAATCTGGGTCTCCTGAAGGAGAATCCGGCGTTCTAGCCACTCAGCCAGCCGCTCCTCCACAGACTCACCAGGCTAAAAAAGCACACGACATCAGAAGGCTATAGAAAAAAAAAATCAGTATCTGATTTAAAAAAAACAAACAAAGACGACAGCGGCTGGCTGAAGAAACAGACGACTAAGCTGGACTAGCTTCGAAACATGCTAGATATAATCACATACAGGTGACGGGTTCGAATCCAAGTGTGCATATAGCTTTCAGGTTTTCTTCTAGCGTGTTCTCTTATTTCTTATTTTCCATATGTCTCCGATGATGTAGGATACTTATACGAGGTTCTTTAGTGCAGACACAGAAGGGTGAAGTAGAAATCCTGCAACAGCAATAGTATCCCCATTTTGGGAGCCGTAAAAGACAGCACAGTAAGGTTAATGAATAATACCTTGATGGAGAACTATTGGGGAAGAGGTAAAGACATGGAAATAACTTCACAACATTACGGGCTGTACGAAATGTAGACTATTTGTTGGTGCCAAACCGACTGCCATTAGAGGTGAACGGAAGCTGTTTGTTTGCTGTGGTTACGCGCATTAAGAGAATGCAATTTATTCGTTGTGTGATGTTTCAGAGGATCACTTTAACTGCACACGTCCATACCCGCTCAAGATTTCACATATACGTCAGCTAGGAGGGTCTCAACAGTGCATGGAATCTGTAGCGGTGACGGTGATCCACATTGGAACACCAGAACCACGCTTGCTTTACTCTTCTAATATAGTTTGATATGTTGTCTCGGCAGCCAGCTTTTACTCCTCCTTTCCATTTCGATTTTCAAATGGCGAAGAATTTTGTATATACGCTAGTAGTGTAAGTGGGGCTCCATCCAGCGTATTTTTGAGGTGGGAATCGATATTCCACCTCAAAGGGCGATAACTCTTTTTTTCCCCAAAAATGTAGGCGTGGTCTAGTGACTCATCAGAGGTGGCGTGGTCTAGTGACTCATCATAGGTGGCGTGTTCTAGTGACTCATCATAGGTGGCGTGCGTGGTCAAGTAATTATAGGTACGACATAAAAAATACGACATGAAACATCAATAAAGAAAACAAACAAAAAGGTAACATTTTTCACACAGATTTTATTGGTAGACAACATCTATTCGGTTACAACATCTAAAGCTTGCGTCGTTTACGTCCCAAAGGGATCAGCGGGATTTGATTACTGTAGAAAGCTGTCTGGTCATTCAGTGGCATGTCTTGACTGTAGTCATAGGTGGGCGGATCTGGTACGTCTAAGTTGTAGGTAGACTGGTCTTGATAAAACGTCACGGGGTCTTGAGTGTAGGTAGCCTGGTCTTTACTAGACACCTCGGGTGGTTGGTAAGTTAGTTTATCGAAATCCGCTAGAATGTCATCCTTCATTGATAGGAGAGACTCAAACTCGGCTCTCGTGAGTGTAATTCCCACCTTGGTCGGGTACTTGAGCTCAGAGACACCGAAATACTTGCGTAAATGGAGAGTCGTAGTGCCTCGGTATTGAGAAACTGTCGCCGCTTTCAAACCGTTGGCTAGTGGTCTGGGCATTTCAGCAGTTCTTGACATGAATATCCAGGTAGCTGTAGACATCTTGAGGGTGGTGGGCACGAAACACGAAGGTGGTCAGTTCGTCTCGTTTTATAGGACATAATTTATCGATTGATTTTAAACGTGTCTGGACTTGTCTTTTTCAACCACGGGCTAACCAATCGAAACACGAGGCGGTCATTCACGTGTTGTCTGTGACCAAACGGCTGCAGGATACGCGACAGGCTCGCGCCGCGGCATTTCATCACCAGAAAATACAGGGCGTACAGCCCGCAAGTGGCGTTATTGATGTCTTGTAACATACGGGTATTGTACATAGGTGATTGGTCCGAGTTACGTCGTATAAAGCGGATAATGTCGGCGTGTAATGGCGGCAAACCAAACGAATCGAAATATTCAAACTGACCTAGGCCATCGAAATATAGGGCGATCCAATGTGACCCAGAGTAAACACTGGTGTCGGTGTTGACGATAAAAGCGGCTGGTTGTGTTCTATCAATGTGTCTAGGCAATTGATCTCTAGCACATACGTTGACTAGCGAAAGGCGTCGAACAAACGGGTCAGACATGAGTAACTGTCTTAGGTGTTGGGTATCCATTATGCTACGTAATCGGTCAGCACTTGCCTTGTCTTGGAAATTTCTAGAACCGAATCGAGTTCCGCGTATATGATGACTTGTAGAGGTGCATCCGTTATAACGGCAAACTTAAGTTCCAGTGACAGTGGACCGGATTTGGCCAGTTCAAACTGCTCACCGTCTAATATACTGGGAGTCAGATCAAAAGCGTACAGAGCGAACCCTTGACTGAAACTCTCAAAATTGATACCATTCCCGACATCCTTACCGGTCAGACCGAGGGCCAAATTGGTACCATGGAAAGCTCGCGCATACTGACCTGTGGTATAATTCATGGTTAAGGGTTTGCCTGTGACACTACGCCCATCTACCATCAAACTCAAATAGTTTAACTGATAATGATTGAATATGAAGGGGTTAGTGTTTAGCTCGCCGTTGAAACACGACGCATTCACTAAACCGATCACCACCCGGGTCGGCGTCTGGCTGAGGAAGAGGTTATCTTGCGTGTGGGAAAACATACCTTTCGGGATAGAAAAGGTTTTTACCACTACCCTTTTAATGGGATACTTGGCATTGGCTCTCAATAAGGCTTTTTCATGAGCCAGAGAGATAGCTGGATTTAACTTAGCTTTCCTCACCAAGAGGGTGGCATGAGTAATGACACTTTTGTAACCACCGTTTACATCCGTGGCAATCAAATTAAAGACAGATTTTGAGGGGGTTAGTTTGATTTTGATATCGATCCCATTCAGCATGTACCTGTCCTGATTGAAAATATCGGAATGTAGACGGCCCATCATATCCATCGCCACACTAGAGCTGGCTAAAGATCGTCTTTTGGCTAGACCTTTATTGGTTTCACCCTTCGTGTCTGTCATATACAAAGGAGTATCTGGGTAGTATAGTGCTGAAGTCAGATGACTCTTTTTGGCCTCTGCACCATAATTCAGAAGAGCTTCCAAGTAGGCCCGGTACGGATACGAATTTTCACTCGGTGAAATAAGAGTGTCATTCAAAGACACGTCTACTTGAGAAAACAAACTATGCAAATAATAATTTATGGGACCGACTTCGGCGGTGCTCGGTAGGTCGTCACCATTGGGAAGTGTAACTTTGGCCCTCACGTGCAGAAAAGTATTAAACAAATCTATATAATCCTCTCCCACGCCAGAGATGGAGAACTCGATGGGTGCCCCATAGGCTAACGTGGCCAACGGATGAATCTCCACAAACTGTCCTTCTTCCACGGCCGTCTGGGTAGGTGGCACGCTAAACAAATCCAGACCAGAATGTAGGCACTCACACGACTTGGGATGTATTAACGCCATTACGAGAAAATATCCGAATGTCCCCGCTGGTGTTGGTGGTTCTTATGAGCCGATCGCTTTCTGCCGGCTGGTTTTATTCTTTTACTGGGCTGACCGGGCGGGGCGGCTCGTTTTCGTTTCCTGACGCCGCTACCTGATTGGCTGATATGTTGAGCAGCGCCCTGGAGCAGTCGTTGACCGGCGTCCCTGGCGTGTTCTTTGAAGGACTCGCCAACATTCCGACCGGCTAGGGCGTCTTGAGCCACCTGCAAACCCGTACCCAACCCTTCCCGCAAAAGGGCTTTGCCACCAGTCTTCAACCAAGGAAGAATTGTTCGACCAAGGCCACTAAAGAAACTACCAATTCCATGACCTCGCTGACTCCGACCACCCACAAAAACGGGTAGACCGCTGCCGGCTTGATTACAGAAATATTCCTCGTATAGTTTGGGATTGCGTCGGATTGGCACGTGTCTAACCATGGTTAAACCACCTCAAAACGTTTGTTGGTTCGAAAATGCAGCGTCACTACCGATGTCCCACCTGTGAATGGGATAGGTTTCCCCTGTTCGTCGGTTATAAGAGGCTCAATCGTGTCAAAGGAGAACCGACAGAGTGGAACGTAATGTGGTTTATCGTACAGCCTAAATACAGAGGTGGTGGATCTGTCTAGGACAGATAGAATCCGTAGTAATGGTACCAGCACAGCGCCGACCACACGCGAGGTGACAATGTCGGAATAGATAATTTGCTGGTCCAAATCTACTTCACCCAGGCCGGAAAGAACGGACGTCAGTCTCGCTGACGAGGGGACTTGTAAAATATCCACCAACTAAGTCTAATTTCAGCACCCTGTTCGTCTAGTGGGAAACGCGTCGATAGCACATAAAAACACATTTTAGTCTATTCGAGCTTCTGAGAGTTTCCGGGCTCGAAAATGTAAAGTTAGCACTGAAGTCCCATCGTTGAGTGGTATCGTTTTTCCCGTCTCCGTAGTTAAAAGTATTTCCACCGTGTCGAAGGAGAATCGACTTAAGTGAACGTAGTGTGGTTTATCGTAGACACGATGCACTGACGGCAACAAGCGATCCAATATAGGGACAGTCCTTAGTAAAGGAACCATGGCGTCTCCGACTGGTCTGGCAGCTACGAGATCAGAATAGACGTAGATATTTTTAACGACGCTATCCATCTCCAATTCCACATTACCGTATAATAAGGCATTCTCGTCTGATAGAGTCGAGGTTGGAAAACCCAACATTTTTTTCAACCTCTCACTAATTTTAACGTGGGCGCCTTTTTCAAGTAGTTTCATTGCGACTTTGTTCCAAGGTGTACGTAGCGTGAATTTGATGTTTACTTTCTCGTCTACTTGGGTTTCGACACACAACTTATTCAACTCCTCGATGAAAGCTTCTGGGGTGGTGAACGGACCCGGTGGACATTCAAGGGTTACAGGTTCCAGACCACTACCTTTGGGCGGAAAGTACTGGATCCAAATTTCCCCCGACAAACCGTTAAAATACGTATTGGGGAATTGAATTTCGGCCAGGCCCACTTCGTATTGTTGACTCACCTCAATAGTCTGCGGCAACTTGACGAAAAAGTGACCTGGGTGGTTGTTCGGGAACACATCCGGGGCCGTAACACTCGGTAACACCAAATAAAAACTCATTGTTTATCTAGCTTAGGATTAGGTAGCATATAACCCAAACAACTACTCATTAGAGCGACCCACAGTTTGCCTTCTGCTGCGTCTGCGCTGCCTTGAGTCAGATTGAATAGTGACACAGCAATTACGCTATATATAACGAGGGTTTGGCAGATGAATACAATCTCTGGCCGCGGCACGCGTTGTCCAAAAAACGACCAGAACGAAGTTCTTTCCCCGTCCCTAGTCTGTGGACGCAACACCATATTTTCCAGGTTGTCTTCGGCCATACCACTAGTCTCCATAGCTGGCTAGTTGTGTGTCGGCTATCCAACTGTTGAATGAATTGGGATAACCAAACCACTTGACTAAATACTCTTTACCACTACCTTTCCTCCACCTTTCTTGTAAGATGGTTTCGATACGATAAATTTCTTTATCACCCACCAATTGTATTTCTTCTCGGTAGAATGACCCTTTAAGTTCCTCCCCTGAATCGTCTTTTAGCACATACGTCACCGGACTAGTCTGGTTTATACGACTAACGGTAAACAGTTCTTCTGTCCAACCCGACATATAACCTTTTTTAAAAGGTTGTTGGCTTTGAGCTAACCTGACACGATCGCCGGCTGTGAAATACACTTTTCTTGATGCGTCTGTTTTACGGTATAAATTATTCCACACTTCTTCTTGATTAGTGTTGTTAACTTGCACAGGGGCCATGCGAATACTCCGGTGATACGAACCATTGTAGTTCTGGATCAATTTAGCTATCACGTCGACGTAGCGCAGTGTATTGGTCTTGGTAAAATAACGCCACATTTTTTCTTTAAGAGTTCGGTTGAATCTTTCTACCACGGCGGCTTTCACATCTTCGTTCTCAGTGGTAAAGAAATGCACGCCTCGGTCAGTCAGAAATTTTAAGAAGGTCCGATTGACGAATTCTGAACCTTTGTCGGTCTGAAAGTTTATCGGTTGGCCCTCTTCAAATATTTTACTCACGACCGCCACTAGTTCTTTGCCCGTTTTCTTCTGGATCGGGATGGCCCAGGCATATTTACTAAACACATCGATACACGTCACTAGGTAGCCCATACCGTCATTGTACCTTCGTAATTTTTGCATATCTATCAAGTCGGCTTGAAACTGTTGATTTATACCCCCGGTAATGGTCTGACGTCTCTGAAATCGGCGACGATTCGGTTTATGTAACGTGTAGGTATCCTGATGACGTAACCATTTCTGAATGGTTTTAGCTGGAAGTTTGTTATTTCGATGTAAAGCGACAGCACCACCATAGGCTCCCGGTTTCTCTGGGTCATAGTAATACTTTCTTAATTGCGCGGCCATTTTTCCCATCGGGGTGTAGGTATTCTACTCTTCTTCTTCCGCAGTTTATAACCGGTGTAGCCACAGGTGTCTCTGCTGGGGCTTTGGGTTCGTCTACCTTCGGTGTTAGCTGAGCAGGCGGTGTCTCGACTACTGGTACCGGTAAGGCGCTGACTTCGGGTTTTTGTTCCTTGATATCCACCAGACCTAATGGTTTGTGTCTATGCTGCTCGAGGCGATTCAGATACCGCTGTAAGGTTTGTTGATATAGTCTGGCTTTGTCACGGGGTGGTAGATCTTCTGTTTCCAGGACTTGTTGCATCTGATTATCCAAGTCTTGTAGGCTATCGGTTAGTGTGTCGGGTGGTACGTAGGGTTTTTCCAACACCCGAGGATCGACCAGGATCATTTTCTTCATTATAAACCCACAATACCTTTCAAGACGTTAAGGATGGGTCCGAGCAGGGCGCCGATGAATCCACCCTTTTGCAAGATCTGCTTCCGTTTCTTGAGTGATAGTTTCTTACGAGTGAGCGCTCTCAGACTGTTTTTGTGACGTTGCAGACGCCGCTTCTGAGCTGGTGTCAGGGGAACATTACCTTTTAATACGTTGTGACAGCATTCGCAAATTGATTGGACGAGGTCTGGGGAAGCTGTTTTAATAACAGCTTTTACGGCAGGTGGCTTGGCTTCACCCAAGTACCGCAACATGGATTCGTTGCGTTTAAGTTGACTAGACATGTTATTTAGGGACGTAGACGACTTGTCTTTGGTCGGGAAATATATGACTTCGTAGACGGAGTTGATCCGGTGTTTCCTGGCGGAGGTCAAATAACAAATACCCGTGAGGAGCCGATGTAGCGTCCTTAAAACTCTCTTGGACATATGACACCCGCCCTGGAAAAATTTGTTTTCCCAAATTATTAACTTGTGCACCGTCTCGAGGGTTCTTAAATACTACTAGGTAATGTGAATTCAAACTAATGGTTCTTTGTTCTTTATTCTTCCCAAAGAGGTTCTGTACAATATACATGACGCTGAGGTTGCGATGATGACTGCCCTTAGTAAATAGTTTAGTTACCCTATCATCTGTCTCGGCCATTAGATCATCTATTACCACTAGCCGACGTCTATCGCCGGTCCACTGTTCCATATCAGGCAGCCCTTCATTAAACTGCACTCCTTTCATATTCTCGTACATGGATTGCCATTCCCCATAGCACCATATAACCTCCTCTGGAATCGGGTCTACCATGGCTGGAAGATGGGTCAGGAAGCGCTGGACAAAGACGGTTTTACCACTCGCTGTCGGTCCAGCAATCAAACAAGTAAAAGGGTGTTTCCAACGAGGATCCATGGCCACTAAATGACCGGATATGACTCGCACGCCCGTCTATATATTTCAACGATTAGTGACCCGACAACTCTTGATCCTAATGTTTAGCCAGGGCGCCACCTGATAGTGATTACCTACGCCGATGTTTAAAGAATTACTCCCCCTACGGTTCTGGTAGATAATGATCGCTTATCGGCACGACACACGCTGACAGATGCCATTTCCACACACCGCGACGGCTTATCGCCGCTAAGCCTTTACAGAACTTAGCTGTATGTTGCTCGCTTGGCAAGGTTACGCTCAGTAGTTTGCCATTGCTTTCCCGGCTCAGTATCCACCAAGTCACGAGCGGGGGTCGAACCGCCTCAGCTCTCACTCCGCTACGAGACTCTGCGTGATAAATGGGACTACAGAGAGAAAGTGTTGTAACCCCAAAGCCACAGAGCCCGGTATATACAAAGAACACAATTGTTTTAACCGGCGCGTCTTTGAGGCACATTCTGTGATTCTATATTTCTTGCGTCTGGTGAATTAATCAAAAAATATTCTTATGTTAAATTTTCCCCCCTCGCCAGGCAAAAAACTACCAACACACAGACAAATCAATACGTCGTGATTCATTGTTCGGTGTAATTTCAATCGATGAAAACAAGGCGTTGTTCGCATTGCTTTAGAAAAAGTTGTGAATGGCGGGTATCTTCTGCTATGAATGAACGTTGTGCGTGTATGAGAATTTAATATTTGCATGCAGTCGGGTTTGTTGACAATTATAATGTTGCCGTTTGGTAAACCCTGGCGGTTCTTTTTAAAAAAAAAAACCCGCGTCTTTTTTGTAGTAATGTCTTTGTAAATGTGTGTTGTTTTATTAAATAATAGCTTTCCGTATAATGTCTTTTGTGGGTTTGTAGCAATGTTTTTTATATTAAAGAATGTCTTTCCGTATAATGTATTTTGTGTTATTAAATAAGGCGTTTGTAGCAATGTTTTTGTCTGACGCAAACAGGCAGGTGAGTTTTTTCTAGTAAAACAAAGATATATGACTCACACAAAATGACACTAAGCTGAAGACGTTAGCAATCTGTTAAACAAAGATATATGACTCACACAAAACTGACACTAAACTGAAGACGTTAAATTATCGTGCCTCGGGACTCTGACAATTATGATGCTAGGAAATTATGTTTAGAGAGAGACATTTTTATAATTTTCGTGTCAGAGAAATTAACATCTTACCGGGCAATTACGCCGGCAGCAAAAACTGTTTGAAGTAAGGACAGCATACTTACAGAACTGTCTGTGTTTAGGTGCACTGCCATCAAACCTAATTATCTTTCCCTCCCGGAGATAGAAAAACGTACGAAAGAGATGCAATTACGAGTTGACACAAAGTACCTAGGTACGTAATTATGGTGGCAGACAATGTATAGTCGATGAAAAGTCGTGGTTCTTTCTGCGTGATTATGAATCTATACTCGAGTGAGATGTGCCAGCCACAAACCCGCCTTTTGACAGTTCGCCCGCCTCCGTGTGACAGTGGCAGAGTATCGGTCAAGCGATGTGGTTACTTATTTTCCCGACATCTGATTGGTTGATTCAAATGACAACTTGCTTGTTTCAAATATACGACAAACAATCACGACAAGTAATTCTTGAAACGCCTGTGAAGTCATTTGAGTTCTGGCAGTTAACGAGGAAGGATGTTTTTTATTTAACGGATAATAATTTCAACATATTTTCTAATTCCCGGGACGTTAACAATTGTGCCTTCTGAAATATATATTTAGCGGCTGAAAGGCTGAAACTGGTGACAATTTCCTCGACGTCATCATCAGAATTGTACAACGAATCAACGAGATTTTGCTTCATATATCTGCTCAAAGACATTAAAACTATTATCCGCCCGGCGTTTATGCGGGCATCAGAAAATAATTCGTCTGCGATATTCTCAAAGGTATGATATGCTTGATCACTTGGTATATTGCCTACAACAGACTCAAATAACATTGCATGTTGACGAATCAACCCATCTAATAATTGCGTCATCTCACAAACTTCATCTGGCTGAATAGCATTCACAAAGAGGTCGGCCATTTTATCAGAGAATGTCAGCGACGCAGAGGCACGGATGTACTCTGTGTAATAAAACCTTCACACGACCTGATGCTTTATTACGACATCGTACAACTACTCATTCTACACAACAATTTACATGTGATTTTTGTGATTACAGTTACAATAGATATGATAATTTACGGAGACATGTAAAGACCGAACATGAACTACTATCCAGTGCCGTGTCAACCACTCAATCATCATCTAGCGCTGGTAATAATTACCAATCCACAAGTCGCAAGCGGCGACGAGAACCGAATACAGACGAACAATCTACTGGTAAACGTCAGAAGTCAACCACACAACAAACATCGAATGACAGAGTGTCGTCAGTTACAGAAACTGATATACCGCCAAATACCACATCAACACAAGCAGCAGCATCCACGCGTTCTGCCGCCAGCCGTAGCGGGCAGACGTTATCAACATCCGGTGGCTTGTCGGGTGATCGTGTTTCGCCGACCACCGATGAACAGTTACTAACAACACGTACTTTGTCGGCCGAACACGTGTCGCCGCTCAATAATAAGCAACAAGCCTCTAGTACCACAGTGAGTAACGTTGAAAGCACAACTTCTATTTTTAACGCATTATCACGTACCACAATGAGTGACGTTGAAAACACAACTTCTATTTTTAACGCATTATCACGTACCACGCCGAGTGACGGATCATCACGTACCACGGCGAGTGACGGATCATCACGTACCACGCCGAGAGGCGCAGCCGATGATGTATCGCCGACCACAGATGAACAGTTATTAACACCAGGTGCCATGTCGAGTGACACGGCCGATCACGTGTCGCCGACCACAGTGAGTGACGGAACAACAGATACTTTGTCGGGTGGCACGGCCGACCACTTGACCACTACTAACAATATGCAACAAGTATCTAGTGCCTTACCGAGTGATGCAGCATCATCAACAACAAGCGTGTTGCCAACAGAAGAGCAACTATCACCTAGTACCACGGCGAGTGACGCAGCATCATCAACAACAAGCGTGTTGCCAACAGAAGAGCAACTATCGCCTACTACCACAGCGAGTGACGAATCACCAGGTGCCTTGTCGGGTGGCCCGGACGATAATGTATCGCCTACTAATAATACTCAACTATCATCACGTGTCACGGCTGGCAACGAATCGGCGGGAACCTCTGGTGTTAACACAACTACTGAATATTTGTCATTACAAAAATTACCCCCGGATGTTCGAGGTGTGTATAACGAGCACTGGAATACGATTAGATCACACATACGACACGGTCGGTATCTGTGTGAATGGACATTTTTTAACCGACCAGATACTGACATGCCGACAGATTGGAGTTCTCGTTTATTCCGGCTTTTTAATGTTCAAAACTCCCGCTTCAAAATAATCGCCAGTCTGCACACAATACTAAGACATCGAGAGACACAAGCCCTACGATTATACCATGCCAGTTCCAATAACTCTTCCTTGTTCCCTACACCATTTTTAATAAACCATAGATCTGATTTTGAGGCCTTTGTGACCAAACTAAACAGTGTAGATTTGGTCAATTCAGCGACATTAACCCGACCAGATACAAAGTATTATGTAGAAACAATTCCCAGTATAACTTTTTACGTTTACAAGTTGATAGAATTCCCTGTTGGTTGTTGTTTGGAATCAATCCCCGACTTTATCAAACAAAACAAATTTATTAATGCTCTTCAAACCGACTCAAATGGTAAGCCGTACACAGATAACTTGTGTATATTTCGCTGTATATCTGTGTTTAAATCAGGGGGAAGCTCTGTTAGGGATGTTAGAAAAGATACACGGACACTATTCAAAGAATGGGTGCGGTATAAAGGGTTGAAATCAATCAAAGCCTTTCCGGGTGTTAGTTTAGTTGATTTACCTGCCCTGGAAGAATGTTTTAAAATACAGATAAATGTGTTTGTCTTTACAGAGGAGGAATATCTGGTTCCGAAAATTAGAAGCACTAGTACACATCCAGATATAGTGAATCTTCTTCTGCATGAAAACCATTTCATGTATATTGTTGATGTGGCCAAGGCCGCTCGGTGTTTTTCTTGTGGGAAATGCGGTAAGCTGTTTAAGATGTATATGTCGACTTGACACCCACGAACTTAGGTGCAAAGGCATAGCCACTATCGAAACGTATAAAGGTGGGGTTTATCGGCCCGACCGAATCGATCTTGGACTTGCTCCGTGACCACGGGTTTGACGTAGAAGAAAATTTCATTTTCCCTTTCAGAGCGTGCTACGATATGGAATCTTTCTTCTCCAATGAAAATTTACCGGCTGATTCAAAGTCGACGACCTTCATGGCCAGACACGTCCCTCTCTCGTGTGCGGTCGCCTCTAATGTCCCTGGGTTCGACACCCCTAAATGTTTCATCACCACCGGTGATCCACAGGTCCTCGTAAATGAAATGTTGGACTATCTCCATGACATAGCTGCTAAATCGTATGAGCTTTTACTCAAAAAGTTCGAGTCAGTCTTTGCTAAATTAGGTGACCACCCAAAATTAAGTGAGAGGCTCGACTTGTATTTGTTCCAGCTCCCTCTGTTTGGAATGAATAGCGGTAAGTATGACACTAACCTTCTGAAACCTTATTTGGTACGGTATTTCCTTGATCGGGAGGCTAACCCGTTCAAGTTTATAGTCAAGAGAAATAATAATTTTATGTGCATAGCGACAGAAAGACTGAAATTCCTCGACGTCTCCAACTTTCTGGTCCCGGGCGTAAGTTACTCTCAATATTTAGCCTCGTTTGGGATAAAAGAGACAAAAGGCTTTTTTGCATATGAGTATCTGACCGACCTCAGTAAGCTAAATGAGACAGCCCTACCACCACACGGTGCTTTTTTCTCAAAGCTTAAAAACCGTAACATTTCCGAAGCAGAATACGCCGTTTGTCAGAAAGCGTGGACCGATAATAAAATGACTACCTTGCGGGACTTTCTAATTTGGTACAACATCAAAGACGTGTCTCCTTTTCTACAAGCCCTGGAAAAACAAGTAGCCTTTTATGCCGGTTTAAATATAGACATGTGCAAGCAGGCCATCTCCGTCCCCGGCATTACTTTACAGTACTTATTCAACACTATGAATAAAGATGTTTCTTTTGTTTTGTTTTCGAAGAAGGAGGAGAAGGTGCACAAGTTGTTACGAGATAACGTCGTGGGTGGACCGAGTATCATTTTCCATCGCTACCATCAAGTCAATGAGACCTGTATCAGGGGTAATAAGCTGGTAAAAAGCATTAAAGGATTTGATGCGAATGCATTATACCTTTGGTCTCTTATGAAAGAGATGCCATCAGACTTCCCCATATATCGAAGCCGCGAGGATGGGTTTAGAGCACACAGATTACACAAGTACACACGTCAGAGTCGAGAGTGGTTAACCTGGGTGTCACACAACAACAACATAGAGTTAAAAACCCAATTCAATAGTCACGAGATGCAGCTCGGCGACCGACATATTCGCGTAGATGGGTGGGATAAAAAGAATACGACAGCTTACCAATTCCATGGGTGTTTGTTCCACGGGCACCCCTCTTGCCGTCTAACTGCTGGGAAAACGATTAATCCCGTCAATAAAAAACCGTTAGTCGAACTATACCAGAACACGTGCGAGATCCACGAGTATCTAGAAAAAACTGTTGGGGTGACCGTTAAGGTTATTTGGGAATGTGAGTGGCAGAGATTAAAGAGGTCAAACACAACCATCAAGTGTTTCTTGCGGGAAACATTTCCACCATCAGAACTTCCTTGGGGATCGTTGAGTGAAAACCAGATCATCGACGCTGTAAAAAGTGATACATTTTTCGGGTTGGTTGAGTGCGATATAGAGACCCCGACTAATTTAAAAGAGTCATTTGCCGAAATGCCCCCTATTTTCAAGAACACGGAGGTGTCGAGAGATGATATTGGGGAGTTTATGCAAGAATATGCCATAAAAAATAAACTATTGAGTACCCCACGACGGACATTGATTGGTAGTTATTTCGGGAAGAAAATATTATTAGCCACCCCTCTTTTAAAGTGGTATCTAGCGCATGGATTGGTCGTTACCCACATCTACCAGACAATAGAATATCGACCGGTTAGTTGTTTTAAACAATTCGGGGAAGCAGTCTCTAATGCCCGTCGCCAAGGGGACAAAAATCCAGCCGAGTCTATTACAGCCGACACAATGAAGTTGTTAGGTAACGCCGCTTACGGGAAAACACTTACCAATAAGGCCAAACATACTGATGTCTCCTACTGCCAGGGAAAAGACACTACCAAACTAATAAATAACCCCAGGTTCAAAAGCATGACTGCTGTTACAGACGATCTTTTCGAAGTAGAAACCCTAAAAAAGAAAACTGTCTGGGATCTACCTCTACAGATTGGGTTCTTTGTCTACCAGTATGCCAAGTTGCGCATGCTAGCTTTCTATTACGACTTTCTCGACAAATTTATCGCTAAAGAAGACTACCAACTCACTGAAATGGACACTGACTCTCTCTATTTGGCCCTTAGCGCCGCCTCACTCTCTGAGGTGGTTAGACCACACCTTAGAGCAGAGTATGACAGAGTCTATAATCACTGGTTCCCATCTGAAACCTGCCCTGTTCATAGAATTACCCCTAGTACTGATACCTGTCAGGATTGCCAGACTATCAAAGCCTATGAAAAGAGAACCCCCGGGCTTTTCAAACTAGAGTACGAAGGGGAGGGGATGGTCTCATTGTGTAGTAAAACATATATTTGTGTGGGTGATTATGATAAAATCAGTACCAAAGGTTTGACCAAAAACCACAACACCCATTTAAACAAGGACACGTTTTTGGAAGTATTAAACACCCAAACACCGAGTGGGGGAACCAATATAGGCTTCAAAACACAAGACTCTTCTGTATATACATACACACAACATCGTAATTCACTGTCATATCTCTATATAAAAAGAAAGGTTGACAGTGATAATATCTCGACTATGCCATTACTTATTTAATATGTATTGTTTGTCTATATATGATTTAATAAAATTATTATATACCTTACTTGAGTCGTTTGTTTTTTATTTTTAATGTTTTATGTCGTATTTTTTATGTCGTACCTATAATTACTTGACCACGCACGCCACCTATGATGAGTCACTAGAACACGCCACCTATGATGAGTCACTTGACCACGCCACCTATGATGAGTCACTAGACCACGCCTACATTTTTGGGGAAAAAAGAGTTATCGCCCTTTGAGGTGGAATATCGATTCCCACCTCAAAAATACGCTGGATGGAGCCCCACTTACACTACTTACGCTTCTATATTTTATATAAACAATATAAAATAACATAGAGTAATGTGGCGTTACAGAACAGAATTATGACACATACAGGACGTTGCGCCGACTAGCCTTCATCGGCAAAAAAATACATGCACGAAACAAAACATATAGTACAGGAGAAGATCCTCCGGTGACTACATTACGGCATAAGGACGGGGTGAGAAGAATAAAAAGATGAAAAAATGAGATCAACGAAGAGAAAATGTAAATATGAAAAGAAAAATGTTGTTACTTATCTCAGAGTCCCATTATAGTACGCTTGTAAATAATTCCCCCCTGCTTGCTCTCTCTCTCTCTCTCTCTCTCTCTCTCTCTCTCTCTCTCTCTCTCTCTCTCTCTCTCTCTCTCTCTCTCCTCCCCCCCCCCTCCTTTTTGGTCCGAGTTGTTAGGCCTCTGGTCTGAAAGCCGTGTGTGGTTGGTAATCTTGTTTTTCCCCAAGCTTTCTGTCTCGTGTAGAACCAATCATTTCTGGCACCCATGTTCCCCCATGTCTTGATGTCACTGTCCGTATCTTCCCTCCTCGTCTCTACCTGACACTCATCTCCTCCACATTTCCCGGCTGTTGAAAGAAAATTAATTACCTAACCCGGGGAGGGGGAAGTGAGCAAGAGAACATTAATTATCTAACGCGGCGGCCTGGAATAGAGGAAATTAATTATCTAACAGGAGAGGAATGATTGAGACGAACGTGTTCCGACTTTAATTTGAAAATCGAACTGTGGATTTGTAGAAAATAAGCAGCCTTGTGTGTTAACATTGCCTCGGCAGCAGGAATCTCCCGATGCCTAGGTGACTTAACAGGCCGCAGTCCAGGACAAATGGGAAAACGCAGAATACCTACGCAGATCATCATCATGTGCCATGCCGATAAGCGCTGCTAGTCATGGTTCGCTATCTCAAACTCTCGGCCAGTCTTGGATCGGTTCTGTGTACTTGTCCCGTATATGACATTCACCCTATCCATCCAAGTTCCCTTTTGCCATTTGTCACAACATTTTCTAAATTCTAAGGTGCCCAAAAGATCATGATTGTCTGCGCCCATTTTCTCTCACCAGTTAACGGTTTTCACTGTGTTTCCGCCCCAGTTAGTTAAAATTGTATGATGGTTAACTGACAATGGGTGTTGGTGCCCGTCTCGTGATGCCCCTTCCATTTAGAGCAAGTTTATTTATTAATTTGATTGATGTTTTGAAATTTATTACCTGTATTGGCTCACCAGTCTCGAAACTGAAATTCACTGCCATATTTAATGCCACAGTGGTTAGGAGAAAACAGTGATGGAAGGCATGGTCTCTGAAAACAAAAAAAATGCTGGTAGTCGGCGAGCATGAAGATGGACACTAGGTACTGAAAACACCTTCTTATAGTCCATGCTATGTGACGTTGATGATGGTGTCTGTCCACAAGCCTTCTGTCTCTTAAGCTAAGAATAATAACTGATACCGATGGTCTCCCCATACCACGACTTCAAATTGTCCAGCATCTTCCTCACTCTCAAACTGCCTTTCTAGGGGAGACGTACCTAGGACAAGAACATGCTTGCAGCGATGGAACTGGCAGAAGATCAATACTCATTTCATTTGACCGTGATGAGAGCCACGTTCTGCAAAGGACCTCCTACCTGATGATGGTAATTCGTTGAGCTAAGGGAATCACTGTATTCCTCGTCTAGTGCACTCGCCCGGCGGCCAGATTATCCAGGTTCATCAACTCCCTCTAAGAGGCGGTTTCTTCTACAGGCTCCAGCGTCGACCCAGAGAGGTATAAACATTGGCACCGGGACATGTTGTGGCAAGTTAAAGGCCACCGACACAACACTGACCACATGGACCAGCCAGTGCCGAGCGTTCTAATAATAATATGACCTATGACCCGTATTCCCAATAAGTGCTATGGCACGAACACCCGGTTTGCAACTGTTATAAAGTCGGAGTCTGTGGCGAAGAGGTATCGAACGCTATACGCAATCTTGCAGCATACCACATTCGAAATCAGCTGCAGGCGATTTGGAAGCAGACCGTATGGTATGAGCGTCGGTTGTTCATAAAGCAATGGCAAACTACTGAATGTAAACTTGCTAGAACACAACTAACACTGCTAGTGTTGGTTGCGATATTCTGTAAAAATAATGCAGCTAACTTAACTTACTATAAAATTAAAGAAAAATGTTATGTTACGGTTCTGCAGGGAAACAACCTAACACTTACCTCACAGCGGGAAAGTGAATACAAATACCATTACCACTGGCACCTTGCCGTCTTGACAGACGATAGTTTGTTACACTGTGCTTCCAAAAGGCATAACTACAAACCATGGCGGTAGCGAATGTGACTTATCAGGCCAATTCGCGCTGTAAATGTTCGTTCACAGTGGATGCATGTGAACATATGGTCATTTTCACCATCATGTACAATCTTAAGTCTCGCACGCTCGGTGTGTGCTTTATCTGCAATAATTTTCTCCTTTGTCTTTATTCCATTTCTGATGTTTGCCTTCCATGCAACATGATCAGCGGCGACTTGCTCCCAATGTGAATTATCAATGCCTGTATCAGTCATGTCCCGCTTACACACATCTTTGTATCGTAGTAGAGGCCGAACCTGAGATCTCTTACTCATCTGTAATTCACCAAAAAAGATATCCTTTGATATTCTACCATCATCCATCCTCCTAACGTGTTCTATCCATCTAAGTCTATGAAGACTGAGCATGGAACAAACCGTCACACAACTTGATCTTTCCAATACTTCAGTATTTGTGATTTTGTCTTGCCACTTAATACGAAGTGAACTACGCAGACATCGCATATGAAAGCTGTTTAAACGTTTCTCTTGGTGTGAGTAATTTGTCCAGGTTTCACTGTCATACCAAGGACACAGGCTTGACAGACAAGGACTTTTGTTTTGGCTGTAAGCTTCCTGTTCTCCCAGACTCATTTTTGTTAACCTGTTCATTGTTGTTGCTGATTTCCTGATCTTGGGATAATTTGCTATTTACCTCTGATCCTAGATATGTAAAATGGTCTACTATCCCTAGTTCGGAGTCGTCAATAAAGATTGATGGCACCCCATGTGCACATTTGAGACATAATTTGTGTCTTCTTTTTGTTAATTGATAAACCAAATCAGAACAGGCATTGGAGAATGCAGATAGTAGACGTTGTAATTCCTTCCTCTGTGTGCGTTGTAATTGCAGCATCATCTGCAAAAAGCAACTCTCTGATCAGTACCTTCCTAATTTTGGTTTTGGCCTTCAATCTCTGAGCATTGTAGAGGCCGCCATCTGAGTGTGAGTGAATGTATATACCACTATCCTGATCACGAAAGGCATATTTCAGTAGAAGTGAAAAGTATATTCCAAAGTGGGTGGGACCTAGTATACAACCTTGCTTAACTCACTCTTAATTTCAAACTCTTCTAAAGTTGCACCATCAAACTTGATTATACCCTTCACGCCTGTGTGGAAGGATTCCACAATGGACAGAAGATGTGGTGGGATCTTCTTTAGTGCTTTGAACAGACCCTCACGACTGACCAGATCAAATGCCTTTGTGAGGTCGATGAAGGCAATAAACAGTGGCTGATTCTGTTCACGGCATCTTTCTTACATTTGTCGCAATGAGAATATCATATCAATGGTAGACAGGTTCTGTCGAAAGCCACACTGTGATTCGGGGTAGACTTGATCTCCCAAGACTTGAAGTCTGCGCAGAACAATTCTGGCAAATACTTTCCCAACAATATACAAAATGGAGATACCCCTATAGTTGTTACAGTCTCTCAAATCACTCTTGTTCTTGTACAATGTTATGATACTTGAGTCTTTTGAAATCCTCTGTGGCTTGTCCTCGCCAGCATATCTCTATTAGCTGATGGATCTGTAGAGAGAGGAGTATGTCTTGCCCACTCCTTATAACCTCTATTGGAAATCCTTCCTTACCTGGAGCTTTGCCAGATGCAAGTTCATTTATAGCTCTTAACTTCTGTTATGGTGTGAAGTGTGTCCAGGTGGTCAAGAGTTGATGGGGCCTGTATGGTGTTGAGAGCATCATCCGCTAGTTTGGACGCACTTGAGTAAAGCTCCAAATAGTGCTCTACCCATCTATCCATCTGCTGTTTCTTACCAGTGATGATTTATCCAGTCAAGGTATTCAGCTGTGCACTTCTTTTGATTATTGGACCACGCGCTTTCTTTATCCCCTCTTACACGCTTCTGATGTTTCCCGTATTACTTGCAGTTTGAATAGACTCACATAACGTATTTGATCCAGTAGTCATTTGCACACTGCCTGACAGCCTTTTGCACATCCTTCCCAGCTTGCTTCAGCTCACTGGGAGTGGTAAGCGCTGTTCTTTCATTGTTTCATTAGAGAGCTATCTTCTTTTATCAACCAAGGGTTGCAGTGTCTGGCTATTTACCGCAAACGAGTCCTGCCTCTTATGAACCACAGTTCCGTAAACCCCTACCTCTGTTTTATAAAGAGTTTCATTAAGTTTACCCCGCTTTTCACTTGCTGTAAAATGTCCTGGTGTTTCAATGAAAGCTTCTTCAAGTAGCTATTGGAACTCAAAGCACTTACCAGGTTCATGGATGTTAATAATATCAATCCTGGGGTTAGATATGTATTTAGTCGCGTAGATTCTCTTTGGTCTCAGTCTAACCCTTGCAAAAACCAAAGAATGATCCGTATCACAGTCAGCACTATGGTAACTTCGAGTTAATGATGTTTGGTTCAGATGTTGTCTCCGTGTGATTATGAAGTCCAGCTGATTCCAATGGCCAGATTTGGATGTTTCCATGTGACATTATGCAATTCGTTTGTTTTAAAAAAAGGAGTTTGTAATACATATGTAATTTCTTGTGCAATGCTCCAGCAGCCTTCGTCCATTTTCATTCGTGCGACCAATCTTGTATTTTCCAAAGCACACTGGCCATGAACTCGAGTCCTTGCCCACACGAGCATTGAAATCACCGAGCATATAAATATAGTCGGATTTTGGAACTGCCTTATCACAGAGTCTAACTCCTCATAGAACAAATCCTTCATATCATCAGAAGAAGTGAATGTCGGTGCATATTCAGTGATAATGGTGGCAAAACCACAAGAGGTTGCCAAGCGCATGGATAATAGTCTTTCATTACCTCTAGCTGGAATTTCAATCATTCCCAGTAGCGAATTATTCATTGCAAAGCCCACATCATGTTGTCTTTTTTTTGCCTGCCCTCTACCCTTCCAAAAAAGATGTAATTGTTTTCCTTGAGTAACCCTTCCTCAGCGAGACGAGTCTCCTGCAGGTCAGCAATAACAATGTTAAGACGATTGAGTTCGGCATCAATCACAGCCGTTTTTCTCACATCGTCAATATTCGTCAGGTCAGTGGAAAATCCTGGAGCCATGGTTCTTACGTTCCAAGTTGTAAGCCGTAGCTTGAAGTTTCTATTTTCCTTTTTAATAGTGCCTGGTACATTGGTTTTACAGCCTGCGATTCAGAATTTGTCCTAGCCCAAGCACTCATTGAAGCAGGTAGGCTGTGGTGGATCAGCACCCAGTTGGCCGGGGGCTGCCAGCTTGAGGAGGGCGGTAGTTGATCAGTGACACCTGTAGGTGTCTCCCACCGTCAGAAGAAACTCGTGGCGCCCCATGTCTACGCCTATTGACAAGGACTTAGAACCCGTAACTGCTACCTCTCGCTTTGATTCCGAGACCGGTTAAGACCAGGGATGGAGTTATACATCCCCATAGCACAAAGCTTGGGCTAATATATAGAGACCATGTGTTGCCCATGCAGCATGATCCCTCTATCGGCCTGTCTAGTTCACTCCAGAGAAATGGTAACACCAATACATCTGGAAAAAGACAAACTGCAATGCTCTAACTGTTCGCCTATCGAAGCTTCGATCCTAGACCAGCTGCCAACCAAGGCTTAGGGTCTAGTCTGCCTTGCCATGACATTTTGTCTTTAGGTTGCCATTTCCTCGCACCAGGATAAGGCTTGTACCTTTCGAATTGCGCTCTTCCGCTAGCAGCCACTGGCATATTGTGGGGTGTCGGGTTTGGTAAGCACCGCCCAACATTCGCCGCTTACAGAAAGCAGGTAGTACGGTCTACTGTCATACCGTAGCTCAGTCATATCTGACTAAGACCTGACTACCCAATACCTGAATACAAATAAGGTGTCTATATATAGTTTAAACGTGACGCGACGAGAATTAGCAGTGGTTCGAATCGCAAAAGTGACTTATGAGAGTATGGAGCCGGTCGCTCAGAAAGTCGTGGCGTGCTGATGAGCGTAATCTAGCCTAGGAATCAAAATACAGCTGAAAGATGCTGGTGTTGACCGCAATATCCTGAAACAGGATGGAAACGCGAAATAAAAATATATAGTTTAAACAACCTACCACGGACCACACAGCGGGAAAGTGAATACAAATACGGTGTCTATGTAAAGCTGATAGCGAACAAAACTGGTAATGTCATGAGCTCGGTCACACGCGGGTTGTCCACCTGTGCTCGTCGCTTGCCAAAGTGAGTAAAAGATTGACCCACCATTCCCTCTCACTCCTGAGGCCTAGAAAATGTGATAGTGCTTATTACATAACTGACCCATAGTCAGACAGGAATCATGTTTAAAAATCGACATTTGTTAGTTCTTATTTTTTGTTTCTCCAGGTTATGTTAGAAACAGCTATGTTGTTTCAGTGTGTATTGTCATACCCTGCTGCGGGCACCATCTGCCTGATTCTGTCACTGTTGACCGTTTCTAGCTGTACTCTATATTGTTTGAGAGCCGCGGGAGCGACGTTCTGACTGTCTGGTGGTCATCTGTTCGATTCGCTTCTGGGAGGATTCGAATTTGTAAAGTAGCCCTGGGCTTTCAGATCGACGCAGCCTAAAAGTGGGTACCAGGAAACGTTTCGGGAAGTAAAGTAGGCTGGGTTGACACTGGCCTCATCACCCACAGAGTGCTGCCGAGTGGTCTATACAATATGGGCTAGGCAAAGTATGCCCAAAACTCCTTCAGTCGTAAACACGGAGTCGTGAAATAATTTCAGTTGTTATCATTACATAATGAGCATCCAAGCACATGCCACCAGTGTCTCCTACTGGTTTCTAGCTATACACAGTTGATTCACTGAGCCTTCAATCATGGTCAAGTTATAATACAGCCACAATTTCATCTCCCCACAATCATCTCGGCATCGGCAGCTGTTATCATGCACAAAGCGTGCCCGTCTGTAACCACTACTGCCTGTTTCAATCACTTGAGTAGACTGGGATTTCTCTTTTATAACATGCACGAGCCAAAACGTTACTATCATTTACGTTACAGAGAGAGGAACTCTGGCAGGGATCCAGAGACCTTTACAACATAAATGATTTTTGCATTATCAACAACAACAGTCTGTAATCTTTCCTCCAGAATACACACAGACATACTTGAGAATGTGGGGTACTTGAGTGTAAGACTTTACTTAAAATCTGCATACTCTATATTGTAAAATACACATTTAAGAGAGGTGTGTCAGAGAAGTGTAATGTCTCCAGTGAAAATATCTATTAGAAATTTAGAAGATATGAAAGGAATCACCATTGGGGGAAGTAACATGAATAACATTAGGTGTGCGGATGATACAGTATTGATTGCAGACAATGAGCAGGATCTGCAACATTTAGTAGATGAGGTTGTTGCACTCAGTGAACAACTAGAGTTAGAATTAAATTGTAAGAAGACACAGATTATGGTCGTCACTAGGAATAAAGAAATAACACAATATAATATATAGGTACATGGGATTATTCTTAAACAAGTGAGTCGGTAAATCTATCTCGGAACAGTCATACAATATGATGGGAGATGCCTTGAAGACATTAGAACAAGAACGGCCATGACAAAGGTACCCTTTTGCAGGATGGAAAACATACTGACCAATAATAAGATGTCAATTGCAAATAGAAAAATAGTAGTCACGTTGAAAAAAAAACAAGAAAAAAAAAACACAAACATCCAACGGCCGTGAAAATGTGGTTTCTGAGAGAATTGTAAAGAATACCATGGACAGACAGAAATACCGATGACCAAGTACTACAAGAAACAAATAAAACCGTAAGCTGATTTATAGCAATAAGACGTAGACAGTAAAACGTTTTGGACATGTTATGAGAAGAAATAAATTGGAGAAGGTGGTGACAACTGGCAAGTCTGAAGGGAAAATAACAAAGGACAGAGAAGTAAATACTTAGATGGCTTGAATAGGTGGTATGGTCGAGACAAGAACACAGAGCTGATCCACGACTCTGGTGATCGTGTGAGATGACGAAACATGACCGCTCACGCTTATCGCTATGGCACACGATGATGATGATGATGATGATTAATATTTACAACATGAGCTACGTGTGATTAATGGAACTAGCGTGTCCTCTAGTTTATCCGCTAATGTGTCCTCTAGTGTGTCCTCTGGTATCCTCTTGTGTGTCATATAGTGTATCTAGTGTGTCCTAGCGTCGGCTAGTATGTTCCAGCGTGTCCTCTAGTGTTCCCTAACGTCCTCTAGTATGTCCTAACGTCCTCTAGTGTATGCTTTTGTGTCCACTTGTGTGTCTTAGTTTGTCCTTTAGTGTGTCCTAGTACGTCTTCGAGTGAGTTATAATTTGTCCTATCACGTGTCCTGTAGTGTGTCCTCTAGTGTGTGTTAATGTTTCCTCTAGTAAGTCCTCTTGTCTGTCTACTATTAAGACTTCTTTACTTTATTTACCTGATGAAAGTATGCATCTTAAGTGACTTTTTATTTGTATAATCGTCTACAGCTAGAAGTGTGTTAGTATTATTTCAATTCTTTGGATATTGGAGATTCGACAACAGACAATTACCAATCGCAGCATGACTATTTAGTTCAGAGAAGCAACGGCTGCAGCAGGATTTAACAATAGCAAATGCTCTTGTCTTATCCGGCTGCAGTCGTTGGGGCCCTTATCTATTATTATTGATTTCCCTGGCTGCTACCTCCATTCGTTATGTGACTTTACTGTTCGTTTCCAGTGTGTTTATTATCTCTCACTTTCTCGCAGGAGTTAACTTGCCTGTTTTTATTTGTATTATTAAGTTCAGTATTTTCTTGTCAGAGTTCAAACCACACATTTGTCGCAACAGCCATTAGCCTACATTTGTTTAGGGAATATTTCTTGTCTTTTGTGGTATGTTCAAAATGTGACCAACATGTTTTAAATGAGTATAAACATGTAATGTACTGTCACAAACCTACCCAACTTTCACCCAGAACTCAGAGGTGAAAAGGCCAGATGGACACATAATCATATTGCAACTGGTACCATTAATACTGGGACTCTTTGCTGGTTGTTGAAGATAAAGACGAAGCACATATGGAATGTCCCGAGTACTGTGATGTCGGATCTTGAGTGATGTTACTCAAATCAACTTCCACAAAATATGTAGAAGTAATTCAAGATTCAGAAAAGAATTACTCCTGTTTTGTTAAATGCAACATATATCTCTGTAAGAGGAATAGGTAATGTTGTAGGCAATTCTGTACACTACATTATTAACATGATGTTTTTATATACCATTTTCAAGTTTTAAAACAGTACATACGTTTACTGAACCAATGTGATATTCCAAATCATGTATATGATTACCCGACCTTCCTTGGTGAGACCTCACTTCAAGCGGTAGAAATATAATTAAAGACTGGAGAGTAGAAAGAGATATTGAAATACGAATACAAAAGATAAACGGAGCTTTCAAAGCACTAGGAAATGCCTGGAACTAAAAAGAAACTATACTTAGCATGAAACTTAGAATATTTAACTATAACTTTAAATAAATATCACTGTAAATTTTGTCTTTTCTCTGGACAATGAGAGAAACAGAGAAAAGAAAAAAATTACAACAACGGAAATGAGATTCCTGAGAAGAATACTCAATGTATCAAGAATAGAGAGAGTCAGGATTAAAGTGAGGGCCTTAGACGCGTTAGATTTCATTAGAAAACATCAAGTTAAATGGTTCGGCCGTATACTTGTAATTAGGCTACCACTTAACAGTATGCAACAACAAGCAATGATCTACAGACCAAATGGAAGCAGAAGAAAAGGTCGACGATGGACAGAGAGAATAACAGTCCACGGGAATCTCGATATATGAAGCTCATATAAGGGCACTGTCCCGCTCTTTACGCTTTCACCTCGACACCGCAAAAGATACAAGAGGAAAAAGATGAGATGAAATCAGACGAGTATCACTGCATGGTACAGAAGCATGGAATATGACTAAAACAATTACTAATAAACTATAACCATTCATTAATTGATGTCTGCACAAACTAGAATGACTAAAGTGGCATGACAGAATGACCAGTGTGGAGAGCGTGGAGGAAACTAGACAACCACTTGTCAATGAAGAGGTGAAGACAAGACGCTGTCGTTCGATAAGACATAGATTTCTAACACATGAGAAATGTATAACTAGTGATACTTTGGTCTGGAATTCACAGAGAAATCGGAATAGGGGAAAATCTAAAGCACACGAAGAAGGGAAGTAGACGCAGAAGTAAATAATATGGAAAGGGCAGGAACTGAGCTGTATGTGATAGCTAAGGACAGGGCGGTTTGGAGTGAGTTGTGTATATGCCCCAAATGGGGGATAAAGGGCAAAGGGGACAGAATATCCCACCTCTTTCATGTCAGCGTACTGTGTGATTGCCATCAACAAAGCTGTGAGCTTCGATTTATTCTCACAATCATGGCCAGAAATCGACCCCCAAATATGGGCTCATAGACAGGCGCTTGCTGAGCGTGGGATAGTGACGTCACCACCACGCGAAGGGCCGATTAGTCTATAGAGATATGTGACTAGTACCCTATGCCAGATGACCTTAACTGCGTGTAAGAAGGGCCCTTACTTTTCTTCACTGAGATATAAATAACTTGTTGATAGGCCATGTGGGTAACAATCACACTCAAAGTAATATCCTCTTTGTGGCTGACTCAGTCACAGGATTATTCATCTGAGAGATATATCCTAACATAACTTTTCTGTTGTTGAACGGGATAGGGGTAAGGGTAGAAAGGATGAAAAGAGATTCTCTTTGCACTGTCTCTGCTATTTAAATCGTGACATCAGAATATCGGAGACAAATATATATATATGAAGGTGGAACTTTTCAGCCGTAAAGTGTGGTAATGAAGGTGTCGACTGATCTTGGTAAACATCACAATGATGAAAGCAAAAAAAAAAAAAATAAGATAAAATTATGATAGAGTCAACTGGACATGCGCCATCCTGGAAGAGAGGTTAAAGTGGCTGGACAAAAGATACAAGAAATGATATGTGCATGGTAATGTCACATGTCATCATGAATAATGCAGGACAAAAATGTTCAAAGTGTATCAATAACAATACAATAATATAAATCATGTTAAAAAAAGTCGCTTAAAAGTCGACAGGGTCGACTTCATTGCACCGGGATTTATCCCTTATGGCTCGGTCTCTTTCCGCAGCGCGGAAAGCGTCGCTGCAAAGCACGAACTCCGTAGCTCTAGCGACTACCCACAGGAGTCTCCGACAAATTTAATTCGTGAACCGAAGGACGCGGTCCGGAATCGAACCAACAACCTTCGGAGCACGAGTTAAACGGCTTGACCACTTCGCCACAGAGACTCCCAAAACAATAAAAGAATTAAAAAAAAAGAATAAAACATGTTGATGTGAAGCAGTAGTCCATCACAGACAATGGGTCTCGATGTAATAAAGAGCATTACACTGTGTCCCTGTCCACCTGTATTGTTTCCTCCAACAAACATCCCAGAGATGTTGTCGTAAGAGGCTGATCTTGATACATTCTGAAGGAGAAAGGACTCCAAGTTGCAATTCCTCAAAACTCCTGTGTGTATGGGGGTTGGGGGTGGGGGGGTGG
This sequence comes from Cepaea nemoralis, assembly GCA_014155875.1. NCBI lineage: Eukaryota > Metazoa > Mollusca > Gastropoda > Stylommatophora > Helicidae > Cepaea > Cepaea nemoralis. The sequence continues at coordinate 238,097 of JACEFZ010024167.1, read as the reverse complement.
GGGGGGGGGGGGTGGGAGAGAGAGAACAATGCCCTAAGACTACATGGTTAGTCTGCAGCTGGCACAGTCAGCTCTCTAAAACAACCGATTTATTGCCTGATGTCAATGAACATGTGCTTATTTCTCCTACGGAGATGCATCTACGAGTGAAGAATGTGCTACGAGAACAACATTGTCCGAAATGTACGCGGTTAATCATTGTCAGTGCAGTGAGCAATAAATCAAGTCAGATTAATTCCACGTCTGAGTTCAGTTCGGTAAACTAGCGTATACATCGATTATTCACACATGCATGGTCTTCCGTCGTAGATATGGCGTAGACAATTGCTATCACTCAATACATGGTGAATTAGAAAGGGTATTCATGTTTTGTCGCTTAGTCAATATGAATATGATATAATTCATAGATCCAGCGTTTACACATCCTGGGGAGTTTTGCATTTCACGAGTGGACTGAATTCGTCGTATCGGCAGCAGTTACTTTTTCTTTCAAGTCGAGGCGTTTTTGATTTCTTGTCGAAGCTTTGAATGAGAAAACTGGTATTTATATCGTTGATCTCGCTGCCATGCGTTTGTCAGATTCAAGTGCTGAAAGAAAACATATTTCGTTGCTTTCCGATGTGTTTCATTTTTTTGATGTCTGTCTGCCTGTCTGCCTATCCACTACCTATATACCTATCTACGTACCCACCTCTCTGCCTGTCTGTCTGCCAGTACCCTACCTACCTGTCTACCTGCCTGTCTGTCTGTCATTTTGTCTGTATGTTCGCCTATCTCTTTGTATTTTTGTCCATCTTACTGTCTACAATTGGGTATATATGTCCATCCAGCTGCCATAATCTTTTCTCCCATGTGTCTGTTGGTCTTGCTATCTGTACGTCAGTTCCTTCTTCGTCTCCATATGTTCAACCATCGCCCCTTGTCTGTTTGCCTGTCTGTCTATTTATCTCTATATCCAAGTAAACATGTTGTTATCTCACACACTGTAATATTGACAAACCGTCCTCCCCACCCCGCCATTACCCATATTGCAATCTGTTCGTGAGTGTCATACCCAAATTACAATATTGCTGCTTCTGCTACCTTAGCTCCGACCGCATTCGTTATTTTTGAGAACCAATTTCGTATTCAGCTCACACTCACAAATCGGTTTGAGGTTATTCATTCTCACGGACTCCAGTGTGAGTGGTAGATCTCATTTTCTCAGCTTCCCATGGTGTGGTTCTTGCACATATTTCCCAGTCGTGGAGTGGAGACCTGGGTCTACTCCAATCATTATATTGAACATATTGAACAGAGGCTCCTGCCCAGAGACACCACCCCAGTGATATCGCCGGTCTGATCAATACAGATATTATCCTGACTGTACACTTGTCCAGGGGCGGGCTTCCTGGGCTGTTGTCTTGTCTCTGTACACGTGACCAAATGTAAGAGTGGCTTTCCATTCTTCTAGTTCCCAACTGTGGCTTTTCTTTGTTTAGGGCATCCTCCGTGCGACGGCAACAATCTGTTGTCTTCAGATCTGGAGTCAGCATCAGAGACAAATGTATTTTTATGTATGCCTTCCTCGCTTTGAACTCAAGGGCAGTCCATACATGTCTTACTACTTATAGTGCATCAGAATAATTTTGGCATGTGATTTAGCTTCACCTATTACCAGTGTCCCTCGCCATCATGCTACCCCACCCCGACTTCACAGTAATTGTAATTTACGTCCCCAAGAAGTCAACATTTTAGTCCAACTAACCGGTATAGAGGTTGAACCCTGTATCTCAACATCAGCACACTGGTTGTTTGAACGAGCGCCCTGGTCCATTTGGCCACGCTGACCTTTTGTAGGTATAACTGACAGCTTCGTGGAATAGATTATTTCTGTATCATATTTACAGAGAACACATAGAAAGTCATTACATTATTTCTGTATCATATTTACAGAAAGTCATTAGATTATTTATGTGTGATATTTACAGAGAACACATAGAAAGTAATTAGATTATTTCTGTGTCATATTTACAGAGAACACATAGAAAGTCATTACATTATTTCTGTATCATATTTACAGAAAGTCATTAGATTATTTATGTGTGATATTTACAGAGAACACTCCGGGAACAATTAGACCCAAGCACTTACACGGCCTAGAAGTAAGCTCGTGGTAGGAATGTCACCGAGGTACAACGTTCGCCTCAAACTCCACAAACCAAGTACGTATCACTGGGTGAACGTGTGGTATTTTAAAGTTAATTGCATGTACTGGTACATAACTTTGCAATCAACCCCATAATTTATTGACCGCTTGTGTTCTTCTAGATAAGTTTATATTCAGTAATTTGCTATAACTTTCTGAACTACCGACACTCATATCATAGTGATGATCAACGCTGGGCGGTCTGCTCCCAAATAACCCCTGGCTGATATCAAACCCAATATGTAGGATTCTGAAACTGTGTTCACTGCTCCTAGGCCACTGCGCCGGCGATATTTTCAATTCTGTATTTACAGTGATGGTATCGGAAAACACTCGACGCATGCACTGTCGGGGCCTATATTATGACTTACGGCCGGGACGCAGAGGTGTTTCCAAGGCACCAGGGCCGGGTTATATACTGGCCAAGACCTATTGATGCGTCCTCGTCGAGCGTCCTGGGCAACAGGTCCCTTCGGGGTCCTGGCTAAAGTCAATAGGATCGCCGATTCCTCCGAAGTCGGAGAGTGTCTGCCTGTACGGCGAGGAACCACCAGTCTGCACACCAATAAGCCAGACATGGGACAACGGATACTCACGCAAACCTCAGGTCCTGTATGACATCACACTGATGTTGGACAACAGGATGCCTTCATCCGACATACAGGACTTCGCGTTGGAGCTCAAGCCAACGAACACAAGCAAGCAAGCAAGCATGACTTACGGCCGGAGTGCCACAGCGGTGCGACGGTCACCTCCAATTCGAGCAGACAGGTCACAGCTCACTAAGAGATCGGTGTGGATTTTAAAAACATACAAAAAATCAATGGGTGGCATGCTCTGTCTGTCTGTCTGTCTGTCTGACCAGCCCGGCTTCGCCCAGTTCCCGGTGTGGAGCATCTCATTTAATTCACATAAGTAGTCACATAAGCTCCCGTTCCCATTCCCGACTGTCTGTCTGTCTGTCTGTCTGTCTGTCTGTCTATCTTTCTGTCTATCTGTCTGTCTGTCTTTCTGCTTGTCTGTCTGTCTGTCTGTCTTACCCGGCCCGGCTTCGCCCAGCTCCTGGTGGGAAGTATCTCATTTAATTCATATAAGTAGTCATATAAGATCCCGTTCCCGTTCCCGACTATCTGTCTGTCTGTCTGTCTGTCTGTCTGTCTGTCTGTCTGTCTGTCTGTCTGACCCGGCTCGGCTTCACCCAATCCCTGGTGGGGAGCATCTCATTTAATTCATATAAGTAGTCATATAAGTTCCTATTCCCGACTATCTATCTATCTATCTATCTATCTATCTATCTATCTATCTATCTATCTATCTATCTATCTATCTATCTATCTATCTATCTATCTATCTATCTATCTATCTATCTATCTATCTATCTATCTATCTATCTATCTATCTATCTATCTATCTATCTATCTATCTATCTATCTATCTATCTATCTATCTATCTATCTATCTATCTGTCTGTCTGTCTGTCTGTCTGTCTGTCTGTCTGTCTGTCTGTCTGTCTGTCTGTCTGTCTGTCTGTCTGTCTGTCTGTCTGTCTGTCTGTCTGTATTTATGTCTGTCTGTCTGTCTGACCCGGCCCAGCTTTGCCCAGTCCCTGGCGGGGATCTGTCTGTCTGTCTGTCTGTCTGTCTGTCTGTCTGTCTGTCTGTCTATCTGTCTGTCTGTCTGACCCGGCCCGGCTTCACCCAGTCCCTGGTGGGGAGCATCTCAATTAATTCATATAAGTAGTCATATAAGTTCCCATTCCCGACTATCTGTCTGTCTGTCTGTCTGTCTGTCTGTCTGTTTGTCTGTCTGTCTGTCTGTCTGACCCGGCCCGGCTTCGCCCAGTCCCTGGCAGGGATCTGTTTATCTATCTATCTATCTATCTATCTATCTATCTATCTATCTATCTATCTATCTATCTATCTATCTATCTATCTATCTATCTATCTATCTGTCTGTCTGTCTGTCTGTCTATCTATCTGTCTGTCTGTCTGTCTGTCTGTCTGTCCTGGCTCGGCTTTGCCCAGTCCCTGGCGGGGATCTGTCTGTCTGTCTGTCTGTCTGTCTGTCTATCTGTCTGTCTGTCTGACCCGGCCCGGCTTCACCCAGTCCCTGGTGGGGAGCATCTCAATTAATTCATATAAGTAGTCATATAAGTTCCCATTCCCGACTATCTGTCTGTCTGTCTGTCTGTCTGTCTGTCTGTCTGTCTGTCTGACCCGGCCCGGCGTCGCCCAGTCCCTGGCAGGGATCTGTCTATCTATCTATCTATCTATCTATCTATCTATCTATCTATCTATCTATCTATCTATCTATCTATCTATCTATCTATCTATCTATCTATCTATCTATCTATCTATCTATCTATCTATCTATCTATCTATAGCCAGGGGACTTAACTTAAGATATAGCAATGCTACTAAAAGTTATGTCCCTTGTTTTATTTTTTCTTATGTTGAGTCATGTAATTACAAAATTAAATTTTAGTAAGTAAATAGATCATTGTACACTAAGAAACTATTTCAGTTGGTTGCACAGGAATGAAAAGAAGACGTGTAGAAAATTTCATCTCAATCGGATGGACCGTTCGCGAACGCATAAAGAACGGACTTACATACATACATACACACACACACATACATACATTGTGTTTTATAGATATAGATTCGCGCTGATATTGGAGACACGGGCTGGTATCTCGTGTTTGTATATAACAGCAAAATAACATGATGACGCGCATGCAGGTTGTTATCGTAACGGTGCCGCTGCAGTTGGGAATCGAAACCTGAAGATCATATAGGCCACTTCCCTGGCACATGAAGACACCAACCCGCAACAAGAGTATGTTTAGCATATGTCATTCTGGGCAGGAAGCTTGCGTCCAAGCTGGGGTTACAGAGTTCTTGCACTGTAATGGGATTTTTGTGTGATTTATTTATATTTTCACTCGCTCGCTATGAACTCAAGTGTAGTCCATACACACTATTTCTAGTAGTAATGCACTGAATTTTGTTTGTGTATTAGCATTAGCTTTTCCTATTACCAGTGTCCCTCGCCATCAGGCGAACCCATTCTGACTTCAGAGGTACTTGTAATTTACGTCACAAAAGTCAAGGACGAGACGTCAACATTTTAGTCAAACTGTCCGGTGTAGGGGTTGAACCCTTTACCTCGACATCAGCACACCGGATGTTTAAGAACTCGCGTTCTTATCCATTCGGCCATGGTGACCTGCGTGTTATTTATATGATGAAATTAAGCACCACTGGCTGTTATCTCTGGCTATGAAATTTTAGTTTAGTTGAGGGATAAACATCACGGCACACGGGTGTAGCCCATAAGGGCTCCGTTCTCCTCCTAACTCAAGCCTGAGTCCGGAGAATCTCATCTCAGTGCACGAACTCCGTAGCACCGGCGAGGATCCTAAAATACTTTAAGTAGATTTTTAACTCTAAATTTGCCCGAGCAGCGCCATTAGGCTACTGTTTTTCGATTTCCAGCTACCAAGGGACTTTTTACGTGCTCAACAATACACACGGGCGTCCGATCTCATTATCTAGAGACCAGGGGAAATTTTGTCACTATAGTCTGTCCGGAAATGAATACCGGCATTCACGATAAATTATTTTGAAAACTGTCTGTTGCATCGTTATGAAATTTTTCCAGCCGTCTTATATTTACCCCCACCCAAGGAATATGTCTTTGATAGGCCCAAAAACAACTTAAATCATTGAAAGCGGTGACATTCCTTTGATGTTTTGCTCAACAACTAGTGATTTCTCGCTAACAAAGTTATTTTTACGGTAATGTGAGACCTGCCAATTCTGATGACACACAAAGGCGTATCCGGATTCGTATGGCAGTGGGTGCAATGAAAGAACTAGCTTAAAATCGACAGGGTCGGATGCATTGCACCGGGTTTTTATCCCATATGGCTCAGTTTCTTTCCGCAGCGCGGAAAGCGTCGCACAAAGCACGAACTCCGTAGCTCCAGCGACGACCCTCGGGAGTCTCCGAAAAAATGCACTCGTGAAATGAAGGACGCGGCGCGGTATCGAACATACAACCTTCGGAGCCCGAGTCAGACGGCTTGACCACTTCACCACGGAGAATACCGAGAGGGGTGCAATGTGTAATATTAGTAAAGACAGAGAATTTACAGAGGCACGGGGTAAATAATTTGTAAATTAACAGGAAAGTAGAAGGAATATATTTCTTATCTTATTTTTCATTTCCTTGTTTCTTCAGCTGATGCTGATGCTGTAATGTTTAGGGCCTGCAATTCGTCTGAATAGTTGGAGCAAAATATCCCAGTAAGTGTGTACGTAGATTAAGGTCTGCGATCTGCTAAGACCTTAATCTGTGTCGGACGATTCCAGTAGGTTGATGATTGCTCTCGGTTGCATAAAATTCAATCCATCCTTTCTTCAATAGTCCTCTTCCTCTTTCAACACATGGTCCTGACGTTTTTTCCAGTAACTTTTATCAATATTTAATAGCGCGGACAGACAGACAGACAGACAGACAGACAGAAAGGTAGATAGGTAGGTAGGTAGGCAGAAAGGTAGGTGGGTGGGTGGGTGGATGGCTGGCTGGCTGGCTAACTGGGTGGGTGAGTCGGTCGGTCGGTCGGTGGGTCGGTCGGTCGGTGGGTCGGTCGATGGGTCGGTCGGTGGGTCGGCCGGCAGGCAGGTAAGTAGGTAGGTAGATTGATTGATTGGTTTAGGAACCGACATCACAGCATTCGGGACATTCCCATAAGCGCTCCGTCCCCATCCTCAGCAGCCAGCGAAGAGTTCCAACACTAATAGTTCCAGTAGCAATCTGATAGGTAGGTAGATTAGATAGATAGATAGATAGATAGATAGATAGATAGATAGATAGCCAGATAGATAGATAGATAGATAGAAAGATAGAAAGATGGAAAGATAGAAAGATAGATAGATAGATAGATAGATAGATAGATAGATAAACAGATAGATAGATTGATTAGATAGATAGATTAGATAGATAGATAGATAGATAGATAGATAGCGAGATAGATAGATAGCCAGATAGATAGATAGAAAGATAGAAAGATAGAAAGATAGAAAGATAGATAGATAGATAGATAGATAGATAGATAGATAGATAGATAGATAGATAGATAGACAGATAGACAGACAGATAGATAGATAGATAGATAGATAGATAGATAGATAGATAGATAGCCAGATAGATAGATAGATAGATAGATAGATAGATAGATAGATAGATAGATAGATAGATCCCCGCCAGGAGCCGGGCCGAGCCAGCTAGATTAATTATATAATCACGTTTCATGAAAGAACCCACAGTTTGACGACACCTCTGAACCTACCCCATATAAATTCCCTCAGTCTGCCAAAAGCAAAACCGCGCAGACAAATTTCAAAAATTTGGGGGTGTGTCTTGTTGAAACGGTAATACTCTTAAAATGATGGAATGAATGCGGGGGCAATAAAATATATACCTCATATAACCAAACATTGAAATCTGCTGTACAATCTCCAGAACAAAATTTTTTTTTGTTGGGTGGACATAATTATAAGGTTATATGCTAAATCTCATCATTTTCCCTCAATTGGTTACTGAGATATTGAATTTTATATTGAGGCAACCAAAAAAAAAAAAAAAAACACTATAGAAGTCCACGTGAAAAAGTCCCGGCTCTCACCGGGGCTTGAACCCGGGTTCTCCAGCACTCGAGGCGGTCACCATACCTCGAGACCACGCAGACACCCTCTGTCTATGGAAGTGATCATTACAACACAACTGAAAACCAGGAGGAAGACTGTTTAAGCTTACTTGGAGGAGATGGCCTGTAGAGGAAGACTTACATGCTTATAAATACAGGGAAATGTTCTAGAGTGAGAAACATTCACACGCCTACCATACATGGACATGTTTGTAGAGGAAGATTTTACTCGCTAACACACACACACATAACGATTTGTACAGGAATATTTTACTCGAAGACATATACACAGAAAGGTTTGTATAGGAAGATGTACATGCTTACACATGCACCGACATGTTTCTGTAACAAGATAAAACGCACTCACACATATGTGGCGCTTTCTGTTAGGTCAGAAAGTTATTCACCACAATTATTATATCAGCTAATAAGAAAGATTGAAGCATTATATTTTCACCAATTTAAATATATAATCTCTTGAAGACGTGCACCAAATTTCACCCATGTTGAAATTGCAAATATAAATGACGTACATTATGGACTGAATGGGTCTATGTGCAATGAGGATGATCTGCCGACTAACTAACTAACTAACTAACTAACTAACTAACTAACTAACTAACTAACTAACTAACTAACTAACTAACTAACTAACTAACTAACTAACTAACTAACTAACTAACTAACTAACTAACTAACTAACTGACTGACTGACTGACTGACTGACTGACTGACTGACTGACTGACTAACTAACTAACTATCAAGCAGAGGATTAAAACAATGTTTTCCCATATTGAATTTAAATAAAGATGACACAAACAATAGATTGCAGGATTTATTGCCAGACATATTTCACTGCATCTCGTCAGGTACATACTACACACAATACTTGACAAGATACTACACACAGGCGATGGGAGCCTAAGGCTGCTGTCACACCACAAACTTCCTGCTTCATCGATTCCACGGCACGTGTTGGAACCCGGCCATGTGATTGATAGAAACAGTGCCTTTCGCATGTTGTTTAACACAAAAATAGTTGCTTGTTAAAGTTTGCAGAAGCCATAATGATTAATCTACATAGGCCAGTTTTGTGCAAACAGAAAACTATGTTAGTCAGTTTAAAATTACCGTGGTAGACAATTGACTTTACTGTGCAAACATGTGTATATTTCAGCTTGAAGGATTTATCTAGTTATGTTACTTAATGTTGTGTAAATTCTGCAGTATGTACCTGACGAGATGCAGCGAAATATACTAGGCAATAAATGGTGCAGTCTATTGTTTGTGTCTTCATTATTCAAAAGCAGAGGATTGTTATGGAAGTTTTGATCTCAGAGAAAGAAACTATTGTTAACATTCACAAACTGCTGCAGTCGATTAAAGCACAGTTAGTCGCTGGAGGGAGAGACTTGTGATTTCTGCAAGTGGAGGAGTAGAGCTGGCTGATAAACCATGCTCTGGACGACCTGCCACAGCCACTCGCCGGATCATGTTGGGACGTGCTGACATCATAATTCGTAGAGATAGGCAAATCACAAGTCAACAATTGTTTATGCAGCTTTCAATAAGCAAAGGTAGTGCGATTGCAATTTTCAAACACCTGGGATATTCAAAGATGTGTGCAAGATGGGTTCCTCGAGCTCACACAGAGGACTATAAGGCTCAACGGAAAACAATTTGTTCGGAATTGTTGCGGCGGTTCAAGACAGATGGGGATGTTTTTTTTTTTAGAGACGAAACTTGGGTTCATTATTGTGAGCCGGAGACAAAAAGTCAGTCAATGGAGTGGCATCATCGCAATCAACAGCGAGGAAAAAATTCACAACAACTTCATCACCCGGTAAAGTCAAACTCACTGGTTGTAAAAAAAATGTTTTGGTTGTTGGGGGGGGGGGGGGGGGGAGGAGGAGGAGGGGGGGATTAATGGGGTTATTCTCGTGGATGTCCTGACAAAATGTGGAAACATCAATTCCGAAATTTACATAAAAAACTAACAAAACTCATTCGTCGTTAGTGCAAGGTTACTCCTCACCAGAATCGAGAGCAACAGCTTCTCCTTCACGACAACGCGCATCCTCACAAAAGTTTGCAAACCAGGGTGGCAAATGACAAAATGTCGTTGAATGTACAGCCCCACCCACCTTCAGTCCAGACCTGGCACCATCTGATGTTTTTAACGGTTAAAGAGATAATAATTGTGGTGCATAACTTTCTGACCTACCCATGTAGTACCTTGCGGTTTAGAGCAGGTGGTCTTGAGTCTGAGGAATTAAGGCCACCCGGCTAGTGCAGTTGCCGCGAATTGTGCAGGTTAGGGTTTTCTTTTTTGCCTCCGACAGAAAAAACCCCACACATTCGATTTTTATAACAAGATAAAACATACTTACACATATGTACCGGGTTCCGTAACAAGATAATACACACTTACACATGTGTGGCGGTTTCAGTAACAATATAGTACACACTAACACATATAGGAAGAGTGGCAATATATTAGCACACATGTGACAAGAGAGGGGTATAGAGAAAGCTGCTACATACTTGCATTTCTACACGGATCTTGTTTAAGAATTATTAAATGCTGACACTGCTGGCCACATTTTAAAATGTGTTACCATTATGCTTGTGGATATTGTCCTCTAACAGAGGAAGATCAAGGAAACCATTGACAGACGGACATAAATGTTACTCTAAGCACGCGTGAATACCACGCAACCACAAGTGGTCTTGTAACACTAGTTACATTCCCAACACCCCTACGCTTGGCAGCTAATGTGGGTTAGGGAAGGACAACAGCCACCTGGGGTTAGACAATAGACATTTCTGTGCCTCAGAAAATATGTTTTCTCCCACACATTTCCCATTGATTAACGTTCTGTAATTTGATATTTCTTGTGGATCATGACCAGGTGTTCAGGTGGCTAATTCCGCGGTAAAATCTGTAGTTACTGGAGCTATCGGTCAATGTCTCAGCTAGCGACGAGGTACTTGACCGAGACACGTAGGTGCAGAAATAGTTGTAGATGTACACATGCTGTATACAAACCTGCCTGGTACGTGCACTGTCGTTCTCATAACTAACTTCACGTGTGCGTTATTCTTTCTCTTTCAAGTTGAACTGCACGTGCTAACAATTGTATAATATCAGCTTTGTGGAACCTAGAAACACACACCAATCTCTAGCTCACATCTCCTGTGTTTGCGAATTATGTGTTTACTCACGTTTCACACATACATACATAAACACACATACAAACATACACAAACGTCAGCGCTCATGAGTACAAACACACATAAAACACGCCTCCCATTTTTACCTTGACGGTTGCTCACATTCTACGTTCGGCAGATAACATTTATCGTGGCGCTTAGTGAATTCCCCACTAGAGGGAAGGTGTGTGGTGGATGTGGTAGTCTGTCAAGTGGGGAGATGTTGATGAAAGTGTGTCCTACATGGATCAATGGATGTTTATCGGACATATTTATGACCACAAGCAGTGCTGATAATGACCTTTCGCAGTTTTCTTTTAACAGGTGAGTAGTCATTTCGTGTTGTTATTGTTGTTAGTTGTAAACGGAGAGAGCAGGGGAGACAACACAGAATCTTACACCAGCCCAGTTACTGCGCCATTACAAGTGTATAGGTTAATTCCGACTGATTCAGTGACATAGTTTATGTGTGTTGTGTGTCACGGAGTGAGAGTTATTATGTATATTATGTAATGTAGGTCAGAGTAATGGTATCTGTTGTATGTTATGGAGTCAGAGTGGGTTTACATCTGTCCCATTATCTGCTTAACTTACACACTGAAAACATCGTGAGGAATGTTAGAGAAAATATTGACAAGGTAAAATATGATTTAGGTGTAACCGGAGACATATCTGAACTTGGAAATTCTCTTTTCGGTCTTTGGCTAAGATTACACGTGTAGTATTATTGTGTAGTATTGCCCTCTCAGTACTGCACTTGATCTGGCCAGGAGCCGAGATGATCAATCAAACCTCACAACTCCTCACAGTAGCTGTGGGTCTGGTGTACCACTGTGGGCAAAAGCTCATAGTAGGACTAAGGGCCCACAATAAAAACAGGGGGACACAGGGGCCTCAGAGTGTCGCTCTATCCTCTGGGGGAACCGCCAACCCTTAAAAAAAATCTGAACTTGGAAATGCTGATGCCACAATATTAATATCAACAACACACACGGGAATGGAGAAAATGAAGTCAGCGCAAGCGCAGAGTGGCATATCTTTCTCTACACAGAGAACAAAGACATCTACCCAACAAGCAGTTAGTATTGAAGAAGTATTATTACGACACATACAGTGGGTGAAAATGAAATACTTTGAACATGTTAAACGACATGAATGGTTGGAAAAGATAACCAGAGGGTCATCCGGGAAAGCGGAGAAGAGAAAGATCGCAGAGTAGATAGATTAACGACGTGTTAGATAATTTACACATGACAACATCAGAGACAGAAAGTCTGGCTCATTATGTTAAGACATGTTAGAGAAATTGTTCACTACAGGGCACGTGGTGATGATGGTTGTATGTGATTGAAACAGAACTGGCCAGGATTCTCGTATAGTAGTAGTAGTAGTAGTAGTAGTAGTAGTAGTAGTAGTAGTAGTAGTAGTAGTAGTAGTAGCATTAGTAGTAGGCCTCTTTCAGTCCTGAAGGACTTTAGAGTTGTGCCGCTGGGGAGACACCTGACAGCACCGCTGGTGACTGTATAGTCTAATGCGAGAGTGACAATCCCTGTCACAGTTTCCGCATCTGTAAGACGAGACAGGTCCCGCAGTAAGTGACTGCATGTTATAGTATGATGGACTTAAGCAGATTGTTTCTGATAGCGAAGCCAACTCCATGCTCCCTGGTCTCTCCGCATGGCTTACCATGCCAGTAGAAAGTGAAGTCTCTCTCCTTGATGTTTCCAGATTCTGGGATTCTCCTATAGACATACAGTCATAGTCCAGCAGAAAGGTATCCACTTCTAGCTAGCCTGCTTACTGCTACAAGAGATTCTTCTCTACATGGGCTGCTAATGTAGATCACTTTGTTGGTTATTACTGGCAACAGTCAAAACATAAAGAAGGCGGAAGAACTGTGACAGATTGCTCACCTTTCAGCAGTATGCCCAGCTGACTCCCGTGTCTCTTGTTCCGTTTAATCTATCCTCTCACAGGTCGATGGCAAATATGCAGGTAATCTCCGTCTGTGCTTGTTATTAAACGTGTTGAGCGCTGTATACTCTCATATATAGGTTGTTTCTTTTGTACCGTCCCATGCACGGCCATGACCTGTATCTACAGTGTTGGGTAGTATTGCTGGAACCATTTGCTATTTCAAGTTGTAGAATCTCTCAGATATGACCAATCCGTCTGCAGCCAGGTTTTCTTACTTTTTGAGACCAGATATTTTACTGTTCTAGGGCAAATAGACTCACTCTTCCTCAGTGTGAGAACTGGCTTGGCCTCAGTCGGGAGTAGGTGATCACAGATACATGGGAATGATGACTGTGTATCAATGCTTTCACGGATGTCAGAATATTTCTATTTTAATTAGTTACATTTGTAAGGCATCGGCAGCCCTCTTCCAACGGAAAGTAGTTTTTAGATGTGGCAGTTGGAATTCGGAACCAACAACAACATATCCTGGCCTACCACAGGGATCACCATTATCTCCGGTACTGGTCAACGTCTACACTGTGAGAATCACCAGCGAGCAGATCACTGGACCAGGGAGAACACTGCCATATGCCGACGATGTTTTAGTGTATCGTCAGGGGATGGCTAGGAATCAGGTTTCTGTGGAACTACAAACCAAACTCAATCTCATAAGTACTTGGTATGATGAAGCTGGGGCAATGGTCAACCCAACAAAGGCAACATGGTTATGGTTCTCGTTGAGTAATCATATTGTCAACATCATAACACCAACTGTTAATCTGTGTTCAGAGACGGTGGAAAGAACGCAGGCAATGAATCACCTGGGGATACGTTTTGATCGAAGCCTTGCTTATAATGAGCACCTAGACCAGATGATAACAAAGGCCAAGAGGGGTTTGGCTGCGATGCGGGTGATGGCGGCAGCAAACTGTGAGCAGCTCCATTTATGTCTTCTATACGAGAGGCTGGTCATGTCTGTTTTTGAGTATGCAATGGCAATTCTGACTCTCAGCCGTAAGCAGATAGAAAGGATGGAAAGGATACAGAATGAAGCTATGTCAAGCCGAAGACATTCTTCAACTGGTGTGTTCACTTGAGGACTTAGAACCTGGCGAGGAGTGGTACAAGTGCCAACAGATTTCTGTACGTCCTTTTCAGTCTGCATCCAACTAGACATGAAAATGCAGACAAGAAAATCCGGCTGCTGTTGAGGCTGAAGTACAAGCGTTGATTTTCGAGAATTCGCTAGACGGTGATGCTGTCATTTACACAGATGTCGTCCGACAGTGTGAGAAGCTCATGGGCCTTTACGGCTCAGGCCGGAGGGAGAATTGTGAAGGAGGACTCTGGTGCTTTTTCTGAGACCACAAGTAGCCTGACTATGGAAGTCATGGCAGTAAGAAAAGCAATAACATGGCTCGAGACACAGACATTCACTATGGCATGTTTCCTTAGCGACTCAATGAGAATGCTCAAGAGGATAGAGATGGGGTGGATCCGAAGAGAATGGTTGCTGTCTCTGGAGCGATCTCGGATGGCAAAGATTAGTTTCATCTTCGTGCCAGGGCATGCGGGAGTACAAGGGAATGAGCGGGCTGACAAGCTCGCAGGTGAGACTACGGTGGAGGGCGGACGCGCCATGGACCAGGCTGACATTCTGAATGCTCTACGAGAAGTAAGACTTTTGCGAGAACCAAGTGATGACTGAATCTACAACCATGGCTAGGCTGCGAGAACAGCAAATTAAAAGATGGGTGTGCCAAACAAGAACACTGCGCAGGAAGCCAAAGAAGATTTATAAAACTAACACAGAACTGGTGTCGTTAACCGCTACACGCTGCGATATTTGCTGAGGAGGGGATCCGAGCACTTATGGACTAAATGGTTCGATGTGCAATGAGGATGATCTGTCGACTAACTAACTAACTAGGTATCGTTTTCATTGCACACTCAGGTAACTCCATAAGTGCTCCGCTCTCTTTTCCTACACACACAAAGGGGGACGAGAGGGGTGAGGGATGAGGGGTATTCTTACACAAAGCACTAGTTTACACTGTGTTCCTGTAACGAGGCCCCCTTCGTCATATGGAGGTGACAGATTTGAATCCGGGCATGTTACCTAGAGCTTAAATTGTTATGTTGTCTAGTGTGTCCTCTAATCTCTACTTCTTTCTTGTACTTCTATGAGCTTCAGTCAATACTCGTGGATTTCTTCATGTAGTCTTAGGGCATATTAACTCAACACATTGCTACTAGTTAATTCTCTTTAGAGTCTGGAGGTAGATTCGAGTCTAGATTTGTTGTAGGTTGATTAAATACAGGCTGTTGTTTGTCGATCCAAGAGAATCATATTGGCACGAGTCCCAGAATGGGATAGAGTTTGGCAGTTAGACTTGTGGGGTCCCAGAAACGACTGTTACAGACAAGGCAGATAGATGTACGCAGGCACTGTCCGTATGCCCAGGAGATAATATGACTTGTAAAGACCAGCACACTATCACACACAGCGTTGTTTTTGCGTCAAGGTCAGTTATTGCTGATCCTCGTCCATTAGAATGTTATAAGTCTTACTGTGTACGACTTGCATAAAATTGGTTAAACTCTGGAGAAGCTGTAGAAATGTAAACAATATAAAGAACACACAATATAAGGCACCTTTCAATCCATCATGTACCATGCCGGTAAGCGTGGGCGGTCATGATTTGCCATTTCACTCGATCATCATAGTCGTGGATCAGCTCAGTGTTCTTGTCTCAACCATGCCACGTGGCCAAGATATCCAGGTATTTACTTCTCTGTCTTCCTCTTGTTCTCTTTCCCTCGATCTTGCCAGTTGTCACAAGTTCTCTAATTTACACATTTGCGGAAAACAAAAGACGTTTCGGCTTGTCGTTAAAAACGGGCATTCGTATGCTGTACCTGGGCGGCCATGACGACCAACCTACATTAGGCACCATTACATTTCCTGAGAAATAAAAGCAATCGACAGGAGATTGACCACATCCCCATGAAGTGCGGATTAGTGTACACACATGGGGCTAGACCCATATACCCAATAGCCTCATGGCGTGAAAAGGAGTCTTTCACCTTGACCTTACTTGAACAGTTGGGGACCTGTGAACATTTGGCTCCATCCATGTAGACATTCAAAACTCTCATTTCCAGCTCTCCAAGCGGGGCTTGCAGAAATGAGTACTGATTGTCTACCATCATCGTGGGCATATCTGTAGTTGTGGTGTAGTACTGCAATGGGAGCATATTGTAGACCTTGGCAGACTTCACCGCAGTGAAGACCGTGGAGACCATCGCATGCTAGAATGTGCTAGAATGTGCTAGAATGTGCTAGAGTTATGTAGGTCTTTGTGGAGAAGAAGGATAGACTTGGTTAGCATGATCATTGACGCTTGCATATCAGTAAATGTGTATCTCGTTACAGCAGGAAGTGAAGTCTGTGTTAATGTTAAAGGCGGAGAATCGATGCTAATGTTAGGATCAGATAATCTATGCTAATGTTGAGTTGGAGAATCTATATTAATGTGAGAAATAGAGAAGTAGGCTAATATTAAAAGTCGATATTCTATCCTATATCAGCAGTGGATATTTTATGATAATGTTAAAAGTGGATATTCTATACTAATTTTAGATGCTGAGAATATATGCTAAAGTTAGGGACATATAATATATACTCTTGCTAGAAGTAAAGAATCTATAAAAATGTTAAAAGTAAAGAATATATGCCTATGTTAAAAGTAAAGAAACTATACTGTTACAAGTAAAGAATCTATGATAATATTAAAAACAAAGAATCTTTGCTAATGCTAGAAGTGGAAAATCTATGCTAATGTTAGAAGTTGAGAGTCAATGCAAATTTAGAAGTAATGAATCTATGCTAATGTTAGAAGTTTAGAATGTATGCTAACACTGGAAGCCTAGAATATTTGTTATGTTAGAAGTGGGGAATCTATGCTAATGTTGGAAGCCTAGAATATTTCTTATATTAGAAGTTGAAAACCTATGCTAATGCTAGAAGCAGAGAATTTTGCTGGCGCGTGTTTGAAATGTGTACATGACGCTTCACAACTCAACCGCTCCATCTCTAGGGGCGGATAACTCATTGACAACGATGCGTTGTGTAGGTATATTTGTGGCCAGAAGACGGGTAGTTTTGTACGCCCATGTCCCCACTGTTATACCTGGATGTCTGGTGAAGTGTCTGGCAAGTTTTAATGAGCTCTGTATTACCGTGTGTCGTGTATATATTGTCATTGACCCATTACAGCCAAATATAACATCAATACAATCCAGAAAAGAAAATGGAAATAACAATAGACTTAACGAAAAGTGCATAATTCTGAAGCAAATATAGGAAGGGAATAACTAGTCGAGCTTTAACAGCTAAATATACACATTGTTATAGCGGTATTAGGAAGGTAGCGTAGTGATTAGACCTGCTGACCCGATGAGCATGAGTTATGGGTTCGAATCCACATTGGACCGATGTTTAAAATTCGACATGCTTGCAGGTCGAGCCAGCCTAGAATCAGGTACCAGGACATCTGTGGGGAAGTAAAGGTGGCCGAGGTGATACCGACCACAACACCCAGGGTGTGTCGATTGCTCTCCACAAATATGGTTCTAGCTCCGTATGCCCTGTATTCCTTAGTGTGAAAGCGGGTCCTGGTTTACAGAAGGTAATGGTACACGGAAATACTCTACTTCTTTCATCTACTTCAGTGAGCGCCAAACAATACATGTGTGTTTATTTAGGAACAGAAGAGAATGATAACCTACTGCACTTCCTATCAATTAAGTCTGTACAGCAGATTTGAACTGCACGCCTGATGTCATCCAGTGTTTGATCTCAGCCGATCTCTACAAACGTAGAAGTATTCCAGACATGGCGACCACTGAGCCCGCCAGATGTGACTCGTCTGTTTGTGATGATCTATCGTGTGTTACTGATTATAAATTACCTCAATCAGCTGAACAGTTGGAGAGCGTGGTGAACTCTCTCCATTGGTGAAGCAATTGCTGACACCATTGGGCATTTTCGTTGTTGTTGTGACAGCTCAGTATTACCTTTCGGTACTCTCTCTCTCTCTCTCTCTCTCTCTCTCTCTCTCTCTCTCTCTCTCTCTCTCTCTCTCTCTCTCTCTCTCTCTCTCTCTGTATATATATATATATATATATATATATATATATATATATATATCTTTCTGTCTCTCTCCGTTCTCTCTCTCCCTCCCCTCCCTCTCTCGCTCCTTTCCCCAATCTCCTCTCTCTCCCTCTCTCCCTCCCCCACGCTCTATCTTTCCTCGTACCTTCACTTGCTCGCCGTCAGACATTAAATCACAGATACATTTTCGATTGCTAATCTAAGACGGGGCCATATTTCACATGCATTATTTACAACAAATAGGTTGGAGCATAATTACAACAGGGAGCTGCTGCCCGCTCGTCTGCACGAGGAGATCATTTTGCTACTGTCTGCAACCTTGTGTCGTGGGACGCTTGTGTTCGAACCATTGGTAAAACTCCGGAGTTTTGTCTATCGAAGGAGAAATAAACATTCTGTCCTGTATTGTGGATGACCACTGCCTTATCCCTGAGCATATAAAACCCGTTAGGTAGACACAAGCAATGTTCGAAATGTCACTTTGGCAGAAGACAGTAGAATACGTGAAACACCGCATCCTGTGTTTATTTACATGCTGGCTTCAGGGAAGTTCACCGCGGCACCCTTACCTCACACCGCCCCTATCCCTCTCGTATAGTTACATGAAAGTAGCACGTGACCTGCTCAGATATATATCATCGGTTATTCCGTGATGGCTATCTTTGACAAACAATAGGAAGTACGATATCTAAAGTAATGAGCAAGTCCTACAAGAAACACACAAACATCCTACATTGATTCGATAAATTATAGTCTGTTCAGAAATGAATGCCTTCATTCACGATACATTTTTATGAAAACTGTCAGTTGCATCATTATGAAAGTTTTCCTGTCTTTTCCGTCTTATATTTACCACCACCCAAAGAATATGTCTTTGATAGGTCCAAAGGCAACTTAAATCATCGAAAACGGCGACATTTCTTTAATGTTTTGGCGAAAATGTAGTCAATTCATGCTAACAAACTAGTGTTACAGTAAAGCACGTCATTTCGGGTAACGACACAAGTACAAGGCGTAGCCAGATTCGTATGGGAGTGGGTGCCATAAAAAAGTCGCTTAAAAGTCGATAGGGTCGACTGCATTGCACCGGGTTTTTATCTCCATATGGCTCAGTCTCTTTCCGCAGCGCGGAAAGCGTCGCACAAAGCACGAACTCCGTAGTTCCAGCGACGACCCTCGGTAGTCTCCGAAAAATGCACTCGTGAAATGAAGGACGCGGCCCGGAATCGAACACACAACCTTCGGAGCCCAAGTCAGACGGCCTGACCACTTCACCACGGAGACTCCCGAGAGGGGTGCAATGTGTAATATTAGTAAAGACAGAGAATTTACAGAGGCATGGGGTAAATAATGTGTAAATTGACAGGAAAGTAGAAGGAATATATTTCTGACCTCATTGTTAATTTTCTTCTTGTTTCTTCAGCTGCTGGTTAATAATGTGTACACAAGGAGTCTTGTTACTAGGATGCATTTAGCTTTTTATATTGAGTTCGTGAAAGCCTTCCGAATAGCTGTGCGTTAATGTGCGTATAGAGTGACCAGAAATGATACCGCAATTTAGTAATAATGTGTCAATTTTTAAGTATCTGTTCAGCTGTCTGTGTAGGTTGGTCACACGTACACATGGGTGACAGACCCGCTTTGAGTCTTCGTGGAAGATTGTCTACTCTGTTCTTTACCGCTCAGAGACGGAACATGATTATTACCTGTTTTGCACTATGAAAATAGTTGTCAATGTCTCTGTAGTGGGATTTCTTCTTAACGGCCAAGATGTTGGACCTCTTTTCATTGAAGTTTATAGATTGATTCGTATGCACGTGTGTTGTCCCCTAATTTGACAACGTGTTTGCTCTCACGTTTCTTGTTATGCCACAATATGTCAGTTTCCGCCGAAATATTACTCTTCTGTTGGTATTCAATGCGTTTAGTGTTGTTGTTGTTGTTGTTGTTGTTTTCAACGCCACTTGTTTGTCACTGTTGAGGGCTTGCGAAACTGAAAATTCATCACTGTGGAATACAAACTGTTGCCATTGACAAGTTGTATTGTTTGTGCCGATGCTGTAACTAGGGCCTACAATTCTTCTGAATAGTTGGAGCAAAGTAATCCAGTAGGTGTGCATGTGGATTAATGCCTGCGATCTGTGTCGGACGATTCCAGTAGTTAGTTAGTTAGTTAGTTAGTCGACAGATCATCCTCGTTGCACATCGAACCATTCAGTCCATAAGTGCTCGGATCCCCTCCTCAGCAAATCCCGCAGCGTGTAGCGGCTAACGACGCCAGTTCTGTGTTGGTTTATCAATCTTCTTTGGCTTCCTGCATAGTGTTCTTGTTTGGCCACCCCTCTTTTAATTTGCTGCTCCCGCAGTCTGGCCATTGTTGTAGATTCACAGTCATCACTTGGTTCTCGCAAAAGTCTCACTTCTCGTAGAGCATTCAGAATGTCAGCCTGGTCCATGGCGCGTCCGCCCTCCACAGTAGCCTCACCTGCGAGCTTGTCAGCCCGCTCATTTCCTTGTACTCCCGCATGACCTGGCACGAAGATGAAACTAATCTTTGCCAGCCGAGACCGCTTCAGAGGCAGCAACCATTCTCTTCGGATCGACCCCTCCTCTATCCTCTTGATCATGTTCATTGAGTCGCTAAGGAAACAAGCCCTAGTGAATGTCTGTGTCTCGAGCCATGTTATTGCTTTACTTACTGCCATGACTTCCAATGTCAGGCTACTTGTGGTTTCAGTGAAAGCACCAGAGTCCTCCTTCACAATTCTCCCTCCGGCCCGAGCTGTAAAGGCCCATGAGCTTCTCACATGTCGGACGACCGACCCATCTGTGTAGATGACCGCGTCACCGTCTAGCGAATTCTCGAAAATCAACGCTTGTACTTCAGCCTCAACAGCAGCCGGATTTTCTTGTCTGCATTTTCTATCTAGTTGGATGCAAACTGAAAAGGATGTGCAGAAGTCTGTTGGCACTTGCACCCACTCCTCGCCAGGTTCTAAGTCCTCAAGTGAACACACCTGTTGAAGAATGTCTTCGGCTTGACCCATCCACGACCGTCCTCTTTTTAACCTGCTGCCCTTCACCTTCCTAATTTCACTATGCAGTGGATGTTGTGTGTTTGCGTTAATTCTGAGGTAGGCGCGTGCCCTGCAAACTTGTATTCTCTCTTCAATGGTTGGAAAATCAAGAAGGTAGCGCATCGCCCTGCATGCTGTATCTCTTGTACATCCAAGAATAATGCGCATAGCTTCATTCTGTATCCTTTCCATCCTTTCTATCTGCTTATGGCTGAGAGTCAGGATTGCCATTGCATACTCCAAAACAGACATGACCAGCCCCTCGTACAGAAGACATAGATGGCGCTGCTCACAGTTTGCTGCCGCCATCACCCGCATCGCTGCCAAACCCCGCTTGGCCTTTGTTATCACCTGGTCTATGTGCACATTATAAGCAAGGCTTCGATCAAACCGTATCCCCAGGTAATTCATTGCCTGCGTTCTTTCCACCGTCTCTGAACACAGCATTACAGTTGGTGTTGGATTGTTGACAATATGATTATTCAACGAGAACCAAGTCACTGTTGCCGTTTGTTGGGTTGACCATTGCCCCAGCTTCATCACACCAAGTACTTATGCGATTGAGTTCGGTTTGTAGTTCCACAGCAACCTCCTCTCTTTCCTTACCCTGACGATACACTAAAACATCATCGGCATACGACAATGTCCTGCCAGGTCCAGTGATCTGCTCACTGGTGATTCTCACTGTGTAGGCGTTGAACAGTACCGGAGATAATGGTGATCCCTGTGGTAGGCCAGGATATATTGTTGTTGGTTCCGAAGTCCAACTGCCACATCTAAAAACTACTTTCCGTTGGTAGAGGGCTGCAGCGATCCAACTAAGGAGGAATGGACTTACGTTTAGTTCAAGAAGCTGAAACATTAAAAAATCCAGTGGTACTCTGTTGTATGCGTCCTCAAGATCAATCGCTGCAGCAACGGTTTCAGTGCCTGAGTGGAAACCTTCATAGACATCATGGGCAAAGACTGCTGCATTGGTCCAGGTTTCTCTTTTTGGACGGTACCCACCCAGGGTAGGTGGGAAAACACCTTGCCTCTCTAGTTGGCTTGATATTTTCCTGGCAATTACCTTCTCCAGCAGCTTGCCTATTGTATTCTGCATGGTTATAATTCGATATCCCTGAATTTTTGTGTGGTCTTTGTCAGGCTTCGGCAAGGGAATCAGATAGCTGTGTAACCATTCCTCCTTGATGCTAGCACTCCCTATACTGTTGTTGTACATGTCTGCTAGTTTCTCTAGCTCATTGTCGGTACACCTATTTATGTCGTCGTATCTTATGCCATCAGGACCTGGAGCACTGTTTTTTGATCGTCGAAGCACAGCCTTGATTTCTTTCACTGTCACTGTGTCTTCCTCCGAAGTGTTCTGGGCCTTGCATCTGTCTGAGGTGACCTCCTTGGCCAGATTTCGGCCTCCCATGTCTGTCTGGTTGCCCTGCTCAAGGTAGCGTTCAAAGAGGGCTTTGCCCTTGTCCTCGTCAGTCCTCTGCCAGGTGAGGTCAGCACCTTGGAAGTCTGAAATGCTCTTATTCTTGACTACACCACTCATGCTTTTATGTAGTCGCCAGAACAATTTCAGTGACTTGTCTGTGCTTACTCTTTGACACACCTCTGCCCATTTTTCGCTTTTAACCACCTTGACCAGTTTTTTGAAATAGCTTACTTTTGTGTGCATCTCTCTTTCTAAGTGCAAGCAGGGACTAGGATGACCAGCTCTGTTCTTCTTGGCATTTTGCCATCTCCTTACAGCACTACGCTTATCCACCCAAGCCTTCTCCACCTCGAAACTCCACCACGGTGGCTGCTCCCAGCTTTTTTTCCTGCCCTGAAACGTTCTGCGCTTGTCACGTCTTATTTTACTCACCACATCTTGCCCTGTACTGTCATACTGGAACGTCTTTACCTTTAGCTTGCCTGGTTCTGCCTTTCTCCACCAATATGCTGCACGGGTGGTGGTCGCTGCCATGGTGTCCTAGGACACCCCATCTACACACTGTAGTGAGTGAAGGTGAAACTAGCGCCAGATCAATAGCACTGTCCTCATCGCCTGGACGGCTTGCTGTCCTGGTGACACAAGCCACTGTTAATACAAACCAGGTCGATGGTTTCCAGTGCAGTCTCGAGCTCCTCCCCTTGTGTATTGGAGGAAGTGTTTCCCCATGCTCTGCCTTTAGCGTTGAAGTCACCACAGAAAATAACATTTCTCTCGTGGCCTAATATGCCACTTAAGCACTGCCACTTCTGGGCGTCCATACTCGCATTGCGGGCATAAACATTAACCAACACGAATGGTATACTGGAATGAACTCTCAACGCCTGTATTTGTATATCGTCACTGTCCCAACTGGACATGTCTAGCTCTGACGCCACCATGCTGTCGCGAACGAGAATCGCCGTTCCCAGATGTCGTCTGTTGTAGAAACATTTGAAGCCGGCAATTCGGAGTAGCTGATCGCCCAGACTCGTCTCCTGGAGTGCTACAATGTCGTTCCTGTAAACTAGGGTTTCTAAAATAGAGCCCCGTTGTTTTACACTGGCACAGTTCCAATATAGAATACGGATATTCCTGAGTCTACGATTCCAGTAGGTTGATGACTGCTCTCGGTTACGTAAAATTCAATCTATCCTTTCTCAAATAGTCATCTTCCTCTTTCACCACATGGTCGTCACATTTTTTCCAGCAACTTTTATCAATTTTTAATAGCGCGGTCTGGGTTAGTATGTTACGTCAGACAATTTGAATATAGTATTGTCAGCTGCCACCTGTCCTGTAATTTTAACCCACACAAGCTGTATAGGGTTTAAATGAAAATGGTATAGCGGAAGTCTCAAACACCTATGGCCATGCTCTTCTATCAACTTGTCGATTTGATATTTCTTGCTTTTTTGCGCCTGTTTTACAAGGGACAACAATTATAGCTTAAAACACGTTTCTGGAAATGGCATGTTTTTCCTTCAGAGCCATATCTTTATCGCTTCCTTTGTGCTCGATGCCGTAGGTATTTTGTCTTCTTGGGCAACTACATTGTGATATGATGGATTGTCCATAATTAGACAAGACGGTCTATCTAGAGATAGAAGAACTGTATTCTCGAGCCAATCGCTAAATACATTACCATTCATCTCATTATGATAATCAATATTGTCTGTATGCTTTGATACGAACACGAGTCCAGCATTCTGTAAGTAAGCCATTATGAGTACTACCAGCATGGACTATAACCAAACGCTGTCCTTTACTACTAGGCACATATCGCTTTATCTTTCCGTCCACTGATTGCCATTCCTTTTCACTTGTGTTGTGCGCATTGATCCAGGTTTCATTCAAATACACTATGTCATAATTTCTTTGCGCATTTCCCTTATTTCACGTAGCTATCTGCTTCTCATGGCTCCTAAATGCTCGCAAATGATATTTCTACCTCCCTTGTACTTTCTAAACGTTAAACCTAATGTGCTTATAATTTTCCACAAAGTTGTTTTGGATAGCTCTATGCCATTGTTATTTCTCAAACAAACCCTAAGTTTTCGTACAGTCACTGTTTCTTTGGTATCCAGCATGTTTATAATTGCTTGCCTTGTGATATCCTTGTCAGAGCTGTCTACATTTGCCTTTCTACCTACCGTTTGCTTATTGCGTCGTGGTCTCATTCCAGATTCTTGTACCCATCGACGAAATGGCCGTTTACTCAAACCCAGTGCATGTACTGTTCTTTTTTCGGGATTTGTAATCGTATGAAACAGTTTCCTGCGTTCAGCTTCTTGACAAAATTATGTGTATAACTTCAAGGCGATGCTTTGAAGTGTACACAATTTCACATTCAATCCCATTCTACAATATTCACACATTCCGATGTTTGCGATAAATGGTAAGACGTATAAAATAATCACGTTTCATGAAAGGACCCACGTTACGACGACACCTCTGAACACTCCCATTCAACTGCGCGCCGTTCTTGCCACAACGTGTACCACGAGAAAATTTTAAAAGTAGCACGGATGTGTCTGGGTGAAGGTGTAATACATTTAAAAATATGGACTTAATCCTTGACCCGTAAATTATGTACCGCATATAAACAGACATTGAAATCTGCTGTACAATCTCCAGAATAAAAAAAATGTTTGTTGGGTGGACATAATGATAAATCTCATCATTTTCCCTCAGTTGATTACTGAGATATGGATGTTTATATGGAGGCACCCAAATGTGAACAGACTATAGTCCGTCAATTAGACAGGCAAGGTGTTTGGGGGTACGTTGTGGGAGAATTAGAATTAGATTGGAAAACTTAATGACAACTGACAGTGGTTGATGCTTGCTTGCTTGCTTGATTCAAAAACAAAAATTCCAAATTCGGCTTCGTTCAACCTGCTTCTTCAGCCTTAGTTAGTGTTGAGAACCGTGGTGTTTGTGGGTTTAATCCTGTTTTCGTCTGTGTGCTCTTACGAGTGAGTCCTATTTCGGACTGGTTATATAAGCGATTGTGCCTTTGACGTCAGCTGGGCGATTTGGTCTTCGAGATATCCTTTGTGCCCATCTCCTCTGGCAGTTTCTTTGTTCAATGTTGACATCTGACTCGTCTGTTTTGCTACGATGCAGTCCTTATAAGGACTCATCCTTTGGTTTACTTGCTTTTATTTCCTTATTTTGTGGTCAGCTCGAGAACAATCTCATCTGAGCTACCAATCACTCGATTCTTCGTCGGTCCAGTCCTCTCTCTCTCTCTCTCTCTCTCTCTCTCTCTCTCTCTCTCTCTCTCTCTCTCTCTCTCTCTCTCTGGTTGAAGACTGATTTCCCCTTGAACTTGTTCGTCATTGAAAATGGGTTGCTGGGTTCGTCTTGGAGTTTCTCACTGGTCTTTGGCTTGGTTCCAGCTTGCGCTTCTCTGCGGTTGTTTTCATGGCTTCTGCTTGCGGCTTCTCTGCGGTCTTTTGCGTGGCATTTGCTTCTTTCTTTTGGTATTGTTCCATTTCGAGTTCTCTCTCTGTCTTGATGCCTTTTAGGATTTCTTCGTTTTCCTTCTTCATCTCGGCCATGAGCCCCATCTCTTCTTGGATGCTGTGCTGGGTTTCTTTCATGTCCGCCAGCAATTGTTCGTTGTTGCTGGTTGGAGTCGGCGTCAGCAGTGCCTTGACTTGCTTCTTCAGCTCATCATTCTGGTTTTGTAGTTGTGATTTTTCGACTTGTGAGATGCCTGTTGCTGTTTCGCACCTCCGCAGTGCTTCCTTGTTTGGTGTCTTTGTAGTTATGGCGGTCTGTAAGACATCTCTATGTCTTTGGAGGCACGGACAGCCCAGGTATCTTGTTCCATGCCTGCCAAGGCAATTGGCATACTTTCTGTTGTAGTTGGGCGCTTGGAAGTCCTTGTCCTGTTTGGCCATCGGACATTCCTTGAATGCATGGTGTTCGGCGCAGTATCGATAGATCTCTGTCTTGCTGCGGTATTGTGTTCTGCTGTGGCCAGCACTCTGACATCTTGAACATTGAGTGATTCTCGGAATGAATCTCTCAGGCTGTTGCGTTTTCTTGTTCATAGCTACTGCGATCGGTATCTACTGCGATCGGTATCTACCGCTAGAGTAGTAGGTATCTTGGACTGCATCAGAATCCGCTCCGCCTTCAAGATTCGGATATGGAGATTCTCCCGTTGTAGCTGCTTCAGGATTTGTTCCATTTGGATACGTTTGACAACCCATCTGGTCGTATGTGAGTCGGTGTTTCCGACTCTGGTGTCTTTCTCCTCACTCTTCTTCTCAGCTGTCTTGACTCTTGTCCGTGGTGGGTTGTCGTCGGCCTTCCTCGGGGTAGTTTCATTTGATGTTACTGTATGTTCTGGTTCTTTGCTGCAGCTCGCAGGCGGCCTCTCTTCTCTCGTCATCTTCAAAGTCTTGGCGGCTTCCACGTTGCTCATCTAGTAAGTCGGGGGTCTACTGGCATTTTCCTTGCAACGTGCCATTTTCCTCCACCGTATCAGGTTTCTTGAACAGTTCAGGTGAAGTGTTCTTGATAGCACTCCGCAAGTGCGAATCCGATGATGAAAAAAGACAGGGTGGATACTAATATAGCACACATACATATGCCCTGCTCTGCTCAGCTGCAGAGTTGTCCACTTGTTCCGGTGGAAACTCGGTCTCCAGGGCTGCGTTAGCCACACCGTGGTGTGTTTCCCATTCTCTACCACGGGGAGGTGCAATTGGGATTTTCCCTCCCTCAAGTTATGTCAAATGATGGCCAAAACTCTCCAGTACTTTTAGAGGAAATATATATATATATATATATATATATATATATATATATATATATATATATATATATATATATATATATATATATATATATATATATCGGCATGACACATGATGATGATGAATTCACCCACAGATAACTGTGCAACGCTTGACATTGTTCATTGATGTTATGTATGTATTCTAGGCAATATCAGCCTATTAAGAGAGGTGTGAGACAGGGATGTGTAATGTCTCCAGATCTGTTTTCCCTGTACAGTGAAAATATTTTCAGAAATATAGAAGATATGGAAGGAATCAACATTGGGGGACGATGCATCAATAACATTAGATATGCAGATGATACAGTATTAATTGCAGACAATGAACAGGACCTGCAAAATTTAGTAGATGCGGTTGTTACACACAGTGAACAACTAGGGTTAGAATTAAATTGTAAAAAGACACAGATTATGGTCGTCACTAGGAAGAACGAAATACCACAGTGTAATATACAAGTAAATGGGAATATTCTTCAACAAGTGAATAGGTACAATTATCTCGGAACAGTGATAACATCTGATGGGAGATGCCTGGAAGAGATTAGAACAAGAATCGCCATGGCAAAAGTAGCCTTTAGCAAGATGAAAAACATACTGACCAATAAAAAGATGTCAATTGAAACGAGAAAAAGAGTGTTGAGGTGCTACATAGAACCTGTACTTTTATATGGATGTGAAGCTTGGACAATGAGCAGCCAGGCTGAAAAACATCTGATGGCTGTAGAAATGTGGTTTCTGAGGAAAATGCAAAGAATACCATGGACAGCCAGAAAGACCAATGAACAAGTCCTTCAAGAAACAAATGAAGATCGTAAACTGATCAGAGACATTAGACGTAGACAGTCACAATTTTTTGGACATGTTATGAGAAGAAATGATTTGGAGAACTTGGTGACAACTGGTAAGATCGAGGGAAACAGACCAAGGTGAAGACCTAGAAACAAGTATCTGGATGGCTTGGCCTTGTGGCATGGTCGAGACAGAAACACGGAACTGATCCACGACTCTGGTGATCGAGTGAGATGGCAGAACATGACCGCCCACGCTTACCGGCATGGCACATGATGGATGGATGGATGGAGACGGAACACCATGTACACGGTATGTCTGAATGGCGTGTACGTGGCCTCTCTAGACAGATCAACATTGGGCGTTGTTGCGAAGTTTCTTGATCATTTCATGCCACAGTTGTCTGTCTTGCATCCTTTTATTTACTTCCATGTGTCTTAACGCTGCTCGGGTATTGTCGTCACTAAACCAGCTGCCTTTCGTTTCCGGAGAATGACATCTTGGTGGATGGAGCCTACAACTGGCTGGTGAGAAAACATTTAACCGTCACTACTGAGTGTCGCACACAGAATGACCGAATGTGTGGGCGTAAGTTTCCCGTCATCTGTGCCACCACGGCTATATGTAGTATAGTCAGGGGGTTAAATTACTTCCTAATTAATAACTTAGGGAAGCTCTGAGTACTTTGCTTGTAACTGCCATTATTTTTATTTCATCTTATATCATTCCCTCCAATTGCTAGGAGACTCGAGTTTCGCTCTCATTCGAAGCTCGTCAGTAATGCATATCCCTGACTGGAATCGGAATTGAATTTGGGATCACTGACGTGTGAGGCGGGTGTGAAACATCTTGACTACGCGACTCACGCTAGACGCGACCAACTTAACACACTAGCTATAGCTCAAAATTTGCCATGTCGCAGCGACTGACATCCGTCAATCGATGTGGCCCAGAATAATCAGGCCTTCTCGATCTGGCAAGGTACATCAGGCACCTAAAGTCCAGCAAGCAATAATCTCTTCTAAGGACAAGGCCGAAGGTTCGTACGGGAATATGATCAGATGATATATCGTCAAATGTGACCTCCCATTTGGACAGAATGATGATATATTGCTATATTAGGGTTATCGTGCTATTTGTTTCGTGGCATCTTCGGCAATTTCAATGCTCAGTGAATGGACATTTACATTATAATACTTGTTCATTTGATTGTGTGCCAGGTTTGGTCCAATTCTATGTTTTGTTTGGCACTAAATCAGTTAATATGCCATTAACAATTAACTCAGTTCCTTAGTCTGGACTCTCCAGCACAAAACGCCGCGAAACACGCACACTAGGTGATGAGGAATCTGGGGAAATTGGAGCATCATACCACCAAAGAGAGATGAAGACGTCTCTTAATGATCTTTGTGATTGGCATGTGTCTTTAAAATGGGTTGACATTTTAACTGAAGATCTCATAGCAAACGCCTGCTGCACCATAGTAACGTAGTCTACTTGTATTGTAATAGCAATAACTTATTTCTTTTTTTTAATGACACCCTCCCCCCTCGCGCCCCCAGCAGATAGACCTATGATATGTAATACGACGATTTAATGTTGTATACTATTATTCACGGATACAGAGTGAATGAGTGTGCTCTTCCATTGACTCCAAATCAGTCAGATTGAAAGCTGCTCTTCATTGGGAGAAAGGGGGGGGGGGGGGGCTTCTGCAGGTGTAGAGCTAGCCGTGGATATGAAATGATGTGTGTGGCACATGTGGCACATGTTACACACATGAAATACTGTATCTGTGGCAAATGGTGTAAACATAACATATTGAATGTGCGGGACATGCTGCAAACATGAAATTTGACACATGATGTAAACATGAAATACTGCATCTGTGACAAATGTTGTAAACATGAAATATTGTATGTGCGGGGTATGTTGTAAACATGAAATGTTGGATGGGTGAGGCATGCTGCAAACATAAAATACTGTATCTTTGGCACATGTTGCAAAATGAATTACTGTATCTGTGGCACAGTTGCAAACATGAATTACTGTCGTATTTTATTTTATAATATATGTCGTCCTTGGGGTGAGGGGAATCAACGTCGACATCCTTTTAACCCCATATCACTATCTTGAGGGTCTTCTTGATTTCTGACCACAAAACCCCGTCGGTCCCTGGATCCCTCCCTCTCTCTCTGTAAATACTGTATCAAGCCCCCTCTCATTCTTTTCCCAAAACACACTAAACAACACTGGCTCTAACAAAACAACAATTTAGTTTAATAGAGAAAAGTGTCGTGTATGTGCAAAGTGTATGAGTAGAATGTCTGTCGTATAATCTAGTGTGTATGCAGAATCGGACCTAACAGCCAAGGAGCACAGTCTGCTTCATCATCGTACTGGCCACACCACAACACCGTATCAGGGACAGAAAACCTCACCCAAGTGATGTGTCTCTCAGGCCACGTGTCTACTTCTTCAGATAGCTCATGAAAAATCAGGATGATTGGTCTTCAATAGTGGAAGCAGTCCAATATTGATCATCGATCTAGCAACTCTGTTCATTAAATGTTCTGTGATCAGAGAATCCTACAAATATCGTTGATGTCACTTTGGAAAACCTAAATGTTCGTATGTCACTTGTTGTAAGATTTTCAAAATATTAACACACAATAATCAAGTACAATGGTGACAGGATGACGCGTACTTTTCGGGGGGGTGGGGGGGGGGGGAAACGCTATTTAGTGTTTTCCTTTGGATTTCGTGTGATTTCCTATGGATCTCCTGTGAATAGTGTTTTCCTGTGGATTATGTGATGTTATTTTGTGATCTTTTATTGGAAGTTTTCAAAAGAAGCCACGAAAGGCAGGTGGTGGATGAAATTTGAGGGCAGCCGACAGATATTCGTTGGTCATGGTCTCGAATTCACGACGGCAGGCAGAAGAGCTCTTCATGAGTCAATGGCTGCGGTCTCCGACCAGTACGGTCACTGCCATAGAGGAAAGCAACAGGCAAACTACCTCTTTAAAAGTGCCTAGTATATCATGATTCGCTTAAAGACTGATCATCGCAAGACAAGGACAGAGACGTTAAAATTAGCAACATGGAACGTTAGGACGTTAAACAACGACGGAAAATTAGAGAACATAAAACAAGAAATTGAAAGGGAAAAAATTAATATTTTAGGTATGTGCGAAACGAGATGGACAGGATCAGCATTCAAGATAGATGACGATTTCAAGATTATTTATTCTGGAGGTGAAGATCGTCATAGGGGAGTGGCAATTATTTTGGACCGGAAAACATCAACATCTGTTCAAGGATATTGGGCCGTGTCGGACAGAGTTCTACTAGTTAAATTAAGTGGCAGACCTTTTAGCATAAATATTATTCAAGTATATGCACCAACAGGAGAATCCAGTGAAGATAGTGTAGAAGAATTTTATAATGACATAGAGACTGCCTTAAAGAAATGTAAAAAATTCAGAAATAAACATCATAATAGGGGACTTCAATGTAAAAGTAGGAAATCAAGGGGATAGATACACAGTAGGAAACTATGGTTTAGGAGAGAGAAATGAAAGAGGATACAGACTCGTGGAGTGGGCAAAAGAACAGGAAATGATTGTAGGAAACACCTGGTTTAAGCAACACCCTAGAAGATTATGGACATGGAGGAGTCCTGATAGCAGGATTAGAAACCAGATTGACTACATTCTCATTAGCAGAAGATTTAGAAACGCGCTAACAGTAGCAAAAACAGTTCCCAGTGCTGATTGTTATAGTGACCACAGATTACTCACAGGAACATTGAG
This sequence comes from Cepaea nemoralis, assembly GCA_014155875.1. Lineage (NCBI taxonomy): Eukaryota > Metazoa > Mollusca > Gastropoda > Stylommatophora > Helicidae > Cepaea > Cepaea nemoralis. Next base: position 205,879 of record JACEFZ010024167.1, on the reverse strand, counting down.
GATAAAGTTGAAGAAAGTCAAGTATATAACAGGAAACACTAAATATGATTTGTGTACATTGAGTAATGACAAGGAAATACAAAACAAATTCAACATAGAAGTACAGAACAGATTTGAAATATTGTCTGATCTAGAGATATTATTCCAGGATGTGGATGATCAATGGGAAACGTTGAAGAATTCAATCAATGTGGCTGCAGAAACAACTATTCCAAAATTAAAGAAGGTGGGTCGTAAGAAATGGATGACTGAAGAAATTTTACACGTCATGGAAACAAGAAGACTCAACAAAAATAATTCTGTCAAATATGAAGAAATTCACACAGACAAGTCAGAATATTATGTAAGGAGGCAAAAGAAGCATGGCTTGAGGAAAAGTGCTTAGAAATTGAAAACCAACACAACAGTCAAAATACCAAATTAGTGCACAAAAGAATTCAGGAACTTACTAATAAAAGAACAAGTACATCAACAGGGTGTCTAAAAACTAAAGATGGCAAAATCATAATAGAAAAAGACCAGATTCTACATGTATGGACAGATTATGTGAAACACCTTTATGATGATAACAGAGACGAACAGTATGATATTAGATTTAATAATGAAGGACCGCCAATTTTGGAGATGGAGGTTCGAAATGTTCTTAAGCATATGAAAGCTGGCAAGGCCCCCGGTGCAGATAACATCACAACAGAAATGATTAAAGCTTTAGAAGAATTTGGACTAGAGCAAGTCACCAGACTGATGAACACATTATATGATACTGGAGATATACCTCCTGAATTATGTAACTCTGTATTTATTGCAATCCCAAAGAAATCAGGAACCTTGGAATGTGATCAACATAGAACAATTAGTATAATGAGTCACATCACAAAGATTTTGCTAAGAATTATCATGCAAAGAGTGAGGAAGAAGATACAACCTGAAATAGGGGAAGAACAATGTGGGTTTGTAGAAGGAAAGGGTACAGTAAATGCTGTGTATATGCTGCGAACAGTTATTGAACGTGCTATAGAAGTAAACAAGGATATACATCTTTGCTTTATTGGCTATACAAAGGCTTTTGATAGAGTTAGACATGTCAACATGGTGGATATGCTTGCAGATCTACAAATTGATGGGAAAGACATTAGACTTATAAAAAACATATATTGGAAACAACAAGCTGCAATAAGGATTGATAATGAAGTGGGACAGTATCAGCCAATTAAAAGAGGTGTTAGGCAGGGATGTGTGATGTCTCCAGATCTTTTTTTCCCTATACAGTGAAAATATTTTCAGAAATGTAGAGGATATAAATGGAATCAGCATTGGAGGACGAAACATCAATAACATTAGATATGCAGATGATACAGTATTAATTGCAGACAATGCGCAGGACCTGCAACAATTAGTAGATGCGGTTGTTGTACACAGTGAGCAACTGGGGTTAGAATTAAATTGTAAAAAGACTCAGGTTATGGTCGTCACTAGGAAGGAAGAAGTGCCACAATGTAATATACAAGTAAATGGAAATATTCTTCAACAAGTGAATCGGTACAATTATCTTGGAACAGTCATAACATCTGATGGGAGATGCCTTGAAGAGATTAGAACAAGAATCGCCATGACGAAAGTAGCTTTTAGTAAGATGAAAAACATTCTGACCAATAAAAAGATGTCAATTGAAACGAGAAAAAGAGTGTTGAGGGGATACATAGAGCCTGTTCTTTTGTATGGATGTGAAACTTGGACAATGGGCAGTCAAGCTGAAAAACATCTGATGGCTGCAGAAATGTGGTTTCTGAAGAAAATGCAAAGAATACCATGGACAGACAGAAAAACCAATGACCAAGAACTACAAGAGACAAATGAACATCGTAAACTGATTAGAGAAATTAGACGTAGACAGTCAACATTTTTTGGACATGTTATGAGAAGAAATGGATTGGAGAACTTGGTGACAACTGGCAAGATCGAAGGAAACAGACCAAGAGGCAGACCGAAAGGAAAATACCTGGATGGCTTGGCCACATGGCATGGACGAGACAGGAACACTGAGCCGATCCACGACACTGGTTATCGAGTGAAATGGCGAGTCATGACCGCCCACGGTTTCCGGCATGGCACATGATTGATTGATTGAACACACAATGTTACTGTTCCAGGTAGTTATATCTATTAGTGTTCCTGGTACAGGTGTTATTTACAGTGTCCTGAATTTTCTGTGATGTAACTATCACTTAAGAAAACACACGTATAATCATCATGTCCTGCTCAGCAGAGGCCAGATTCCTGCAGACCATCTGGGTTATGGGCCCAGTGCAAAAGCCTCTTAGTAAACTGTGCCTTCAATCCTCGAGCCATCACTTTCTATGACTTTGTTGCTAGCTTCTTGGTAGAATAACGTGGAACAATTGAATGGAACCTGTTGAATAGAGAACACACCTGGTGAGAGCAACCCGATTCTGAACTTTATTAGGTGAGTGAAGGCCACCGGCCGCACTCAGAAAAAATAACAGAGAACCAAACTCTGTCATAAGGCCGAGGAGCTCATCACTTCGATCTGAGTCATGGTAAGACAAGGAAAGACTAAAGGAAACGGGTAGAAATCCAGCAGATGCCCTACTGGAAGATCCTACCATTTCACATTCGCTCAATTCCCCCCCCCCCCCAACCATCCTCAATCTCTCTAAATATTATCCCACTACATTGTCCTTAACTCACTGAGTTAAATGATATCTCACACCAGCTAGTTTAAGCTACGCGTTAGGCTACTGTTGCCGGCGCTCTTATAATACTTTCTATCACCGCACAGTACTGCACTCTATTCTTAAGAATAATCTAAAGTTAGATATGATTAATAGAATACCATATAGTTATTCCTGTTGTAGATGGAGACTATGAAATCACAGACTGGATCGATGTCCACCCGATATACATCAACAATAGACACTATAGTCTCTCTCTATACAAACAACAAGGAATATTGCACACATCGGTAGCGCTTCACAACTTTTGGTCGACTAAGCCAAAAGTTGTTTACTTCACTGTTTTTATACTGGGTATAAATGCCGTCACAAAACTGTCTAGACACTAGACAGTCTAGAATCTATTTTTCTCCCTCCTGTTTAGACTGGGTGGAAACAACCCGCCGTCTATTTTGCTTTCATCTGGGGACCTGCTTCCCGTACAACAGAAAGTCTTGCCCGCCTGTGAACCAGAGAATAATTTCCCCACAACACAAAGTCTAGCCGACTTCTGCCCAGATATTCCGTCTATCACAGCAAAGGATGGCTGCCGCCTTGCAGACGGATGGCGCTATAGTCCCTCCTCGAGCAACAACATATTAAAGAAATGCCGACTGTGTGTAGACATTTGGCGCGACTTTCTGTCATCGATCGAAACCTTCAAGTTTTTAATGTGACAATTACTGTATGTGTGGCACAGGCTTTAACATGAAATATTGTAAGTGTGAGGCATGCTTTTTTTTTGTTGTTGTTCGCATTTCCTTTACAGGACATCGCTGTAAACATCAGCATCTTTCAGCTGATTGTTGATTTCTTGGCAAGATTACGCTCAGTAGTTTGCCATTGCTTTCTGAGCGACCGGCCCACATACCAGGTAAGTTACAGACACGAAGAGAACCGCTACCGATTCTTGCGTAACATCACGTTACTTACGAGAGTATACGAGAGTACGGAGAAAGTCGTGTAACCTCTAGACCAGGGAGACCGGCGTGAGGCAAGCTGCAAACATGAAATACTGTATCTGTGGCAAATGTTGTAAACATGAAATATTGTAAGTGCGTGACATGCTACAAACATGAAATATTGTAAGTGCGGGACATGCTACAAACATGAAATTTTACACATGATGCAAACATGAAATATTGTATCTATAGCACTTGACGCAAACATGAAATAAGTATGTGCAAATATGAAGAATTCTAAACCTCCACTGGACAGACTTCAGAACCAATACGCAAATAAGAGAAGAGACTAAGCAAGATTTTGTATCCAGTTTCATAAGAAAACACCGTTGGAACTACATCGGCCATGTACTCAGAATGGAGACAAGACAAGACTCCCCTACCAAGCCCTCATATGGTCACCGGTAGGGAAAAGAAAACGGGGAAGACCAAGAGAGACCCTGCGTAGAACCATCATCAGAGAAGGCTCATTCAACGGCTAAGTGAACATCCAGGATCTACAACAGGTGGCAGCGAACCGCCAGACATGGAAAACCATGACTTCCGCCCTATGCGCCGCCTTGGGCTCAAGAGGAAAGACTAACTAAATAACTATGAAGACGATTTTACTAAACATCAAATATTAGAAGCGTTAATGGAAAGAATATAGATATTTCATAGCCACTACGTTTGCTCTATCACTGCTTCTGGATATTATAAAATACTTTGGTTTTATATAAGAATGATACGGCGAGGACCAGTAAAACCACTGCCTACAAAAGATCTGGTCAAAAGGTGATTTTCCTGCTCCATGTAAGAGCATGTGGAATATCTACTTACTGTCTCTGAGAGAATGTTTGCCTCTCATCTTTGAACGTCAAGCTTGGAATAAAACAACTTTGCCAAAGTGATGGATGAGGCCCAAACTGAACTGACATTTGAGAAACAAATTTCCCCTAATCAGTGTTGCCAGGCTCACGGTAGACCAGAAAATTATAGAGATCAGAAATGTTAAAAACAAATAAATGAAGTTGAGAAATCCGGTAAAGAGTCTGCCCAAATTGAATAATAACTTAACCACAAACTACCCTGGACCCATGGGTGACCCTGGTAAGTGTTTTCAAATAGTGGTGTGGCAAGGAAAAGGACTACTTTACGCGCTTTAATTCGCACTGGTTACCTGGTGCATCCGTCAGAACTTGGCGGGCTTTCAGGTCGGCCCAACCTTAAGTGGGCACTGGGAAATATTTAGAGAAGTAAAGGCGGCCCGCGTGAAGCTAACGACATCATCCATTGCCTACCGATCGGTCTATACAGATATGGAGCTAGCATTATATTCTTAAACCATCTCAAGATGTGTAATTGAGTCCTTTACATTTTAAGACTCAAATCTTATATGCTGTCCAATAGTTGTCTATTTTCTGCACTGTCTTTACAAATTTGTTTAATTGACATTTTGTTCTACCCTGTTTATTCTTTCTATCAGCAGTAACAAATATGACAGTCTTCCAAGTACTTTTAATCTCTTTTATTCAGACTGCATGTTTCATAGCCGTATAGTGCTATGAGCCGGTCTCCCTGATCTATGGATTACACCACTTTCTCCCTAATTCCTATTATCTCGTGAGTAACGTGACGTGTGCGAGAATCGGTTCTCTCCGTGTCGGTAACTTACGAGGTATGTGAGCCGGTCGCTCAGAAAGCAATGGCAAACTACTGAGCGTAATCTTGCCAAGAAATAAACAATCAGCTGTAAGATGCTGATGTTGATAGCGATGCCCTGTAAAAGATATGCGCGAAATAAAAATAGTGCTGTGGACCAGGATATACGTAGTCGTTGTTAGTTTCCGTATTTGATGTTACTAGAAATGTTTATTTCTCTGGAAACATCACTTTGACTACAGAAATAATTAATCATGTTTCAGTTTCATTGAGTTTTCTCCATCAAGTAGTATGTCGAAAACAAAGTCGCCAGGGTCGACTTCATTGCATCGGGTTTTATCCCATATGGCTCTGTCTCTTTCCGCACAAAGCACGAACTCCGTAGCTCTAGCGACGACCCACGGAGTCTCCGAAAAATTTAACTCGTGAACCGAAGGTCGCGGCCCGGAATCGAACCCACAACCTTCGGAGCCCGAGTCAAACGGCTTGACCACTTCGCCACGAAGACTCCTTTAAGTAGTATGTTCTTTGCAGAACGTCTCTGTCATCACAGCACGTTGAAAAGCCGCTCGATGTCGTGCACTCTCCCCCTAAAGGTGTCTGCAATGTCCTGTGTCCACCATCGTGCCTGTACTTCCCCCAGCCTCTTCTATCAATAACCACGCCTTCTATCATGTACTGTTCAAGCAACAGTGACATTTAATATGGCCGAAGTATTTCAGTTTCCGAGATTTGACACATTTTATGATGCAGTTTTTTTTCCAGATTCAGATCTTATAGAATTTCTGTATTTTTCTTCTTCTTGGGCCAATAAATTCGAAGAATTGTTCTGCAGTATTTTGATTAAAACATCCGATGTTTCTTTGTTAGTGATTGCTAAATTGCCCATGACTCACATTCATATGCTGCCACTGGAAAGTTGCATGTCGTCAAAATTTGATCTGAACTTGCTTGCTGGTGTTGTGCCATAGGTTCCTAACACTGTTTAATCCTCTGCGGTGCTATGGCGAATTTGTGTCTAATGTCTTTTGACCCTTTGTTGTTGATTTAAAATTTGCGACATTTCAATTTCTTCATGGTGATCTTTGGTTGGAATGTGATTGTGTCTGTGGGCGTGATGTTTGTTTTGCACAAGTTCATAAACAGATTTTGACTTTCACTTCTGTCTCTACACAGACTAGACCAGCTCTTCTAATCCTTTAACACTATTTGAGAGGGGAACTGTGTCATCTGCATATCTAAGTTCTGTGATCTGACTTCCAATAATTTTCAAACGCATCAAAATTGTCTCTGTTCTCATATTCATTTTATATTTCTCATGAGATTTCCTGGAAACTATGTTGAAAAGGTAGGGGAGAGTAAGCAGCCCTATCCACCAGCCTGTTGCACCTCAAACCAGTGTCATGGTGCTCCCATTGACCGGCTTCTATAATGGGAATCCGCCTTTGTTTGGCAATGATCTTCACCTTCGCTGTAGAAGCATACATTTTCATGCCAAATGCTTGTCGCTGGTTTGGAGAAAATACATTTGATTCCGCTTTATTGGCCTTGTGGTGAATCCCAGCAGCGGTTTGTTATGGGCACCGCTGAAACACACACACACACACACACACACACACACACTCACACACACGCACACATACACGCACGCACGCATTCACACACACCACACACACACCACACACACACGCACGCACTCACACACACCACACACATATACACCTCACACACACTCAGACACTCACACACACACACACACGCACACATACACGCACGCACGCATGCATTCACACACACCACACACACACACGCATTCACACACACCACACACATATACACCTCACACACACGCACACATACATGCACGCACGCACACACGCACACACACACACACACACACACACACACCACACATATGAAACACGCAGCTGAGCCAGAATTTGTTCCGTTTATCTTGTTTAGCAGGCGATTTGAAAGCAGACCTCTTTGGGTTGATTTCCATGGAATGGAACGTCGACCGTTCAGAAAGCAATGGCAAACTACTGAACTAAGATTGCCTAGTAAATCATAAGCAAGTAATAAAATGATGAGGCTGACTGCGACTATTTTGTTGTAAATTTTGACTAACCTGCCTTCAATTCTGAATGTGAAGATTTTGATGTGGGATAACACATTTTATACATTCCAGCAAACAGTGCTACTGTGCTAACTGTAGATGGAAGAGTAACCGTGATATTCTCGGTGCGTTGTAAGTAACTGGACGAACATCGTCATTATTCTAGGTGGCATTCTATGGAAACACTAGCAACAAACGTATAAGTCATAAACAAGCTGGCAATGGCATGACAGTTATCATCATGTGCCATGTCAGCTGGCGTAGGAATGCACGCATCTCTACAAATCTCGCTATTTTGTGTACTGGATTCATGTATATATGTCCGTCATCTGTTTGTGGTCAACTGTATGTAGATATATATGTCCTCTATTCGTGGTCAACTGTATCTAGACATGTCTGTCATCTGCTTGTGGTCAACTGTATGTAGATATGTCTGTCATATGTTTGTGGTCTACTGTATGTAGATATTTCTGTCATCTATTTGTGGTCAACTGTATGTAAATATATCTGTCATCTGCTTGTGGTCAATTGTATGTAAATATATATGTCATGTGGTATGTGGTCAACTGTACGTAAATACACCCGTCATCTGTTTGTGGTCAACTGTATGTTAATGTATATGTCATCTGTTTGTAGTCAACTGTATGTAAATATATCTGTTATCTCTTTGTGGTCAGATGTATGTAAATATACACGAGCTGTGTTTGCGTGTGCGAGTGCGTGTGTGCGCTCGAGTGAGTGAGTGAGTGTGTGTGTGTGTGTGTGTGTGTGTGTGTGCATATTTGTTGTTATTCCGTGTCGGCACCTCTGCTATCTACATGTGGCCACCTGTGTGTATTTTCATCTGCTCTGTTAAGTAAAGTATCGTGACTGTATTTTGTAACTGTAAGTAGATAATCTTGCCTATGGTGTAGTGTATTCAGATGTTTCAACAGAGCGCCTGGACGAACAAGTATTCTCTGTTATGGTTTCTATAGCAACTTGCTTTTCAAATATAGGTCGATAGCCCAGTAAACCCTATGGAGGCCCAGTATTGTAATTAGATCAGCCAGTCGGACAGTGAAACAACCAGAGAGACTGCTGCCTAGGGCGCATACCTCAGTGGGGCGCAGTACTTTTGATTGTATTGTATATGTACAGTGTGGGGGAGGAGTGCCAGTGGTTAGCCACGCCTAGAGCATAAGAATGATATATCCACACAGGCAATTGTAGATCTTTCAGTTATTTCTTACATTTGGATTATAGTAGATCTTTCACTTACATTACACTTGGGGTATAGTAGATCTTTCATTTATTTATTTCACTTGGATTATAGTAGATCTTTTAGTTATTTATTGCACTTGGAGTATAGTAGACCTTTTACCAATGTTACACTTTTAGTATAGTAGATCTTTCACGTATGTTATACTTGGAGTATAGTAGATCTTTTAATTGTGTTACACTGTGAGTATAGTACATCTTTCAGTTATCTCTTACACTTGGAGTCTAGTATATTTTCACTTTGTCATACTCGGAGATTAGTAGATCTTTCAGTTATTTGTTACACTAGGATTATAGTAGATCCTCCGCTAATGTTAGACTTGGAGTATAGTAGATCTTTCAGTTATCTCTTACATTTGTATTCTAGAAGACTTTCAGTTATGTTAAACCTAGTAGTAGTGTCAGGTCTTGGTCAGATATGACTGAGCTACCGTATAACAGTAGACGGTACTACCTGCTTTCTGTTAGCTCCGAACGTTGGGCGGCGCTTACCAAACCCGACACCCCACATTGTGCCAACGGTTTCGGATGGATGAGCACAATTGGGAGGGTACAAGCCTTATCCTGGTGTGAGGAAATGCATCATAAAGACAAAATATCATGGCAAGGCAGACCTGGCCCTAAGCTTTGCTTGGCAGCTGGTCTAAGGATCGAAGCTCCGACAGGCGGACAGTTAGATCATTGATTTGCTGATCCGGCAGCTTCTGCAGCTTCTCTTGTTCCAGATGTGTTGGCTTGCCTTTCCTCTGGAGTGAACTAGACAGGGCGAGAGAGGGATCATGCTGCATGGGCAACACATCGTCTCTATATTTCAGCCCAGGCTTTGTGCTATGGTGAGGTATAACTCCATCCCTGGTCTTAACCGTTCTCGGAATCAAAGCGAAAGATAGCAGTTACGGGTTATAATGTCCTTGTCAATTGAGTAGACATGGGGCGCCACGGGTTGCCTCTGACGGTGGGAGACACCTACAGGTGTCACTGATCAGCTACCGCCCGCCTCAAGCTTGGGAAGCCCCTTGCAATATTGGGTCCTGGTCCGAAACAGCATGCCTGCTTAAATTGGTGCTTGGGGTCAGGGCAAAATCTGAATCGCAGGCTGTAAAACCAATGCACCAGGTAATACTAAAAAAACAAATAGAAACCACAAGCCACGGCTTGCAACAGCCGTGGGTTGTAGTTAGTATGCATTTTTGAAGCACAATGTAACAAACTATCGTCTGTCAAGACGAAAAGTTGCCAATGAGTTGTTCTTTCAGTTATTTGTTACACTAAGATTATAATAGATCTTTCAGTTACTTGTTACACTTAAATTATAGTAAATCTTTTAGTTATTTCTTACACTGGAATTATTGTAGATCCCCCCACATGTTACACTTGAAATATAATAGAGCTCTAAGCTATTTCTTATACTTGAAGTATACTATAGCTTCCACTTATACTGTACACTTGGATTTAAAATCTTCAAATCCCGAAACAACCAAATAAATCAATTGTATCATTGCTCGCTGTAATTTAGGCGCCTGCTGTGCCTTGCCAGATCGAGAAGACCTGATCATTCGGGGCCACATCGATTGACGGATGTCAGTCGCGGTGTTTGGGCACATTTTGAGCAATAGCCTACGATAGATGACGCTGTGATATTTTAATGTGATAATTTGGTCGCGTCTAGCGTGAGCCACGTTGTCAAGTGGTTACACATCCACCTCACACACCAGTGATCCGGAATTCGATCCCGGGTCCAGACAGGGATATGCACTACTGACGAGCTCAAATGAGAGCGAAACGCGAGTCTAGAGCTTCCAATCTGACGTGGACAAGGCCTTAAGTTCGTACCGGAATACGATCAGCGTTGCCAGTAGTGGGTTGTGCTCAATCTTTAAAACTTCAAATCCCGAAACAACCAAATAAATCAATATATATATATTTCATATAATTTTATTATAGCAGATCTTTCAGATATTTGCTGCACTTGAATTATAGTAGATCTTTCAGTTATTTGTTACATTTTAATTACAATATATCTTTCAAATATATCTTATACCATGATTATAATAGATCTTAAAGTTAACGGTTTCACTTGGGGTTCATTAAATCTTTCAATATTTACTCACTTTTATTACAGTTATTTTTACACTTAGATTATAATAGGCCTTTCAGCTATTTGTAACACTTGAAAAATACTTAAAAGAGTACTAGATCTTTCAGTTTTGTGTTACACTTGGAGTGTATTATACCTTCTATTCATGTGTTGCTCTTTGAGTATTTGATCAGCTGCCAGAAATGAACTTCTCTGTGTTCCATTATTGCACATTTACACCCCGTGACCTTGCATGTGTCACAAATTGTCACTCTGTGTGGGAGCCCAAACACCTCTAGATCGATAACAACAGCATGGATAAAGGGCTGATGTTCCGCTCGAAAACAACGTTAGTTCACATTATTTTCTCGATATGTTTCAACCAATGATGTTTACGTTGTGTAAGACACTCCTGGCAGGTTTTGTTCTATGACGAACGGCACTTATTCTTAATTATACTGTTTGCCTACAGTTTGCAGACAAGCTACAGTATTATCGTTAACATATTTTACTAGATTGGTAGAATATCTTGGAAGGAGAAAAAGCAAACAATGAGATTTTGAAAAGTGTAGGTGTTAAAAGATCACTCACTGATACCACTAGACAGAGAGGAAAAATTAAAGTTACTTAGAATATCAGCAGAAGTGGTGGTAGAGAGAAATTAGTCTTTTGTAGGGGAATTACTGCTTAAGAAAGACAGAGGAAGACATAGAAAGATGTATGTGGAAAGTTTGAAGAGCTGGGCATCAACTATTAAGACAAGCGACACCAACTTCACCCTAATATCAGCTGACAGAGAGGACTGGAGGGTTGTGCTCCAGACCAACACCCACAGAGGATGATTATCGTGAAAGCAGACTCCGAAGATGAAGAACAACACAGCTGGGTCGACCCTGCTCTCAAACCTGCTCTCACACCTGAGCGAGGATACATGGACACACATGATTGGCTGGGGCAGTCAGACTACATGGTCACACATGATTGGCTGGGACACTCAGGCTACATGGTCACACATGATTCGCTGGGGCAGTCAAACTACATAGTCACACATGATTGGCTGGGGTAGTCAGACTACATGGTCACACATGATTGGCTGGGGCAGTCAAACTACATAGTCACACATGATTGGCTGGGGCAGTCAGACTACATGGTCACACATGATTGGCTGGGGCAGCCAGGCTACATGGTCACACATGATTGGCTGGGGCAGTCAGACTACATGGTCACACATGATTGGCTGGGGCAGCCAGGCTACATGGTCACACATTATTGGCTGGGACAGTCAGACTACATGGTCACACATGATTGGCTGGGGCAGCAAGGCTACATGGTCACACATGATTGGCTGGGGCAGTCAGACTACATGGTCACACATGATTGGCTGGGGCAGTCAGGCTACATGGTCACACATGATTGGCTGGGGCAGTCAGACTACATGGTCACACATGATTGGCTGGGGCAGTCAGACTACATGGTCACACATGATTGGCTGGGGCAGTCAGACTACATGTCACACATGATTGGCTGGGGCAGTCAGACTACATGGTCACACATGATTGGCTGGGACACTCAGACTACATGGTCACACATGATTGGCTGGAGCGGTCAGGCTACATGGTCACACATTATTGGCTGGGGCACTCAGGCTACATGGTCACAGATGATTGGCTGGAGCGGTCAGGCTACATGGTCACACATGATTGGCTGGGGCAGTCAGACTACATGGTCACACATGATTGGCTGGGGCAGTCAGACTACGTGGTCACACATGATTGGCTGGGGCAGCTAGGCTACATGGTCACATATGATTGGCTGGGACACTCAGGCTACATGGTCACACATGATTGGCTTGAGCAGTCAGGCTACATGGTCACACATGATTGGCTTGGGCAGTCAGGCTACATGGTCACACATGATTGGCTGGGGCAGTCAGGCTACATGGTCACACATGATTGGCTGGGGCAGTCAGACTACATGGTCACACATGATTGGCTGGGGCAGTCAGACTACATGGTCACACATGATTGGCTGGGGCAGTCAGACTACATGGTCACACATGATTGGCTGGGACAGTCAGACTACATGGTCACACATGATTGGCTGGGGCAGTCAGACTACATGGTCACACATGATTGGCTGGGGCAGTCAGACTACATGGTCACATATGATTGGCTGGGACACTCAGGCTACATGGTCACACATGATTAACTGGAGCGGTCAGGCTACATGGTCACACATTATTGGCTGGGGCACTCAGGCTACATGGTCACACATGATTGGCTGTAGCGGTCAGGCTACATGGTCACACATGATTGGCTGGGGCAGTCAGACTACGTGGTCAGCCAGTAAAGGACACTTGTATAACCCATAGGCGCACTGGGCGTATGGATCATCCTATAGACTCGGCAATTGTGGGTGATGTGGTCAGTATCACGCCGGCTGTCTTTATTTCCCAAGACATTTTCTGGTACTCTTTTCAAACAGGGTACACTTGAGAGTCCAGGTCAGTTGTCAAACTTCCCGTTCACCCCATTCGTGTTGAACACCTGGCCACCAGGCTGGCAGCCGAGCGCCTAGCCACTACACCACTTCGGTCTCCATCATACCATTTACACTGCGGGGAAAAATTACATCCCTGTAAAGAGTTTACCTTAAAGGAACACACAAAAGCTTACTGTCTGTTCAATTGCATGCACACACACACACATACACACACACACACACATGCACACACACACACACACACAAGCACATACACACTCACTCACATACGTACGCACCCCCCCCCCCCCCCACACACACACACACAGACTGGAGATTGATTTTTAAAAGTTTTTGTTGTTACGGGTTTGTTAGTTTAGTTTGTTTAAATTTAGTTTGTGCACGGACTGTTGCCATTACAGTCGTGCTGTTTAATTCGTTGACTGGATTGAGAGATGTCCATTTCAACCTCTGTCTCGTATCCCTTTTTCATTTTACTTTCCCTATTCCGCGAGGGGTTTCTTATCTTCGTTTCTCTTTTTTTTTTCTGCTTATCTCTGCTGCACATCATCGTTTCCCCCGTCTTCACTAACATGGGGTGACAAATCTGCAAGGGGTCAAACAGGACGAGGACCACTTGTATAAGATTGGAATCTCAGTGCACAAGAGGCCATTGCATATTGACAAGGACCAATCATTGTGACTAGAGCTAACACTCTTAGCACTGACCTAACGCCACTAGCATCCCGGACGGTCCCCAAGAGTGTCATGAAGTAAAATGTATTTTGTTGTCGTGTTACAATATTGATGCAACCCTGATGTTCAATGAATTTGCCATGCGTCGGCATCCAAGTCTTTGGCATATATCGTATACAAGATTCCGTTGGTTCCAATGATAACTGCTCGTGGTACAGTTATCGTTGGCACCACTTTAAAATGTCAGCAGTAACATATTGGCATTGGAAGTGTCATGGTCCGTTATCTGGATTTAGGCGTGATGTAGTGCTGACACGGTATGTTCTCAAGCTGTCATGAGTACAGTATGGTTTGTTGTTGAACAAAATGAGCATTGGTCTGAGTGGACTAAGCCGCAATATTATATTCTAACTACATTACCGTTTAATGCCACACCACTTCTGCGAACTCCAAGTACAACATAAGACCGGTCCGTTTTCTTTATCTAATTCACCTTTACACATTTCCACAATTTCACATGATTATACAGTCACACTGTTACTTTTTGACTAAAATATTGTCAATATAAAACACTTTCTAACTGACATATCTACTATTATTAACCAACAAGTGGCGGCACTATAAATGGTCCCATTGCTACGACGCGTCCGACCCTGTCTAATTTCGACCACGGTCATCCTCCAGCTGACCGGTTTAGGAGCGATCTGTGTCTGCCTGCCTGCCTGCCTGCCTGCCTGTCTGTCTGTCTGTCTGTCTGTCTGTCTGTCTGTCTGTCTGTCTGTCTGTCTGTCTGTCTGTCTGTCTGTCTGTCTGTCTCCTGGACCCGGTCGAAAACGGTCTTCGTGCACAAGACAATCTGCCCTTTCAACCGTGATAAGATTCTGAGCAATAGTCAAACTGATTGGTCGTTGACACATAAACGATATAGTTGTCTACATAGATAAGTTGATATACAAACTATATATAGATGAGCACAGAGATAAGCGATATAGTCGGGTACGTAGATAAGTCTGTATATAAACTATATAGCCGAGTACGGAGATAAACGATATCATCATCATCCATCATCATGTGCCATGCCGATAAGCGTGGGCGGTCATATTTCGCCATCTCCCACGATCACCAGAGTCATGGATCAGCTCAGTGTTCTTGTCTCGATCATACCACGAGGCCAAGCTATCCATGTATTAACTTCTCTGGCTTCCCCTTGTTCACTTCCCCTCAATCTTGTCACGTTGTCACCAAGTTCTCTAATTTATTTATTTCATAACGTGTCCAAGAAATTATGGCTTTCTACGTCCTAATTGCTGTAATCAGTTTTCAGTTTTCATTTGTTTCTTGTAGGACTTGGTCATTTGGGTTTTCTGTCTGTCCATGGTATTCTTTGCATTTTCCTCAAAACCACATTTCCACAGCATCAGATGTTTTTCAGCATATATGCTCATTGTCCACGCTTCACATCAATATAAACTACAGTTTCTGTGTAGCACTTCAACACTCTTTTCTCAAGTTGGGTATATAGATAAGTCCATATGTAAACTATATAGATGGGTACAGAAGTAGGAGATTGCGTACACAGGTAAGCTCATATACAGTTGGGTACAGAGATTAGATCAGATATAAACGGTACAGTCGGATGTAGAGGTCAGCACAGAAGGCAACAGTAAAGCGCGCCAGATGAACTGGTTCCGCCCGCAGCTATTAAATACCTTATTGTGGTTTTATAAATATGAACATGAAATCAAGCATCAGCATCATTGCAGGACGCAGAGGTGTTTCCAAGGCACCAGGGCCAGGTTTGTACTGGCCAAGTCCTACTAACACGTCCTAGTCGTGCGTCCTGGGCAACAGGTCCCTTCGGGGTCCTGGTTAACGTAGTAGGATCGCTGATTCTTCCGAAGTCGGAGAGTATCTGCCTGCACGGCGAGGAACCACCAGTCTGCACACCAATAAGCCAGACACGGGACAAAGGATACTCACGCAAACCTCAGGTCCTGTATGACATTACGCTGATGTTAGACAACAGGATGTCTTCATCCGACATACAGGACTTCGAGCTGGAATTCACAGTCCAGCGAACGCAAGCAAGCATGCAACCAACATCATTGCATTTGGAACATCCCATGATTGAACTTCAGACCACAGACTGCCTGCTCATTTTGTCAAAAAACAGGACCTTTGACCTCCCATTCATGAGTATTGAGGACATGGTACTAGCCCTAAGTTTTAATAGACCAATCTGCAGCCGGTGGATTGTGTTTTCAGTATTACATCGGCGGTTTTTACTTCCCATAAAATGTCTTGGTACCAAGTTTACGCTGCGTTGACCTGTGAGGACTCGCGTGTCAGTTTGTAAAAGAATCGTTCTCTGAGGATTCGAAGACACGATCAGCGGGCAGGGTGCCAGCTACTGGGCCATTCGGTGCATTGTTGACCACTTATTCGGGTGAATCCTTTATCCCCTCAACTGTGTTCGTTCAATCTGGCGCTTCTTTTGTTCTCTAAGACAAGGAATCTAACATTCGCTACATGTCTCTGTTTGCGGAGGTTTACATGAACCACATTAATAGTGACCACTTTTACACAATTGAGATAAAACCACGAATAAACTACTCGGTGACGTACTGAAAAAACACACCCAGACTAATAATTTCATAATAGAAGTATGTTGTTTAAAGTAAACACGCGATATTTAAGTTATATTGATTCATTCAAACATTAATTAACAATAATTAATGTTAAGGGCAAACACAATATACACAGGATATAAACAAAATATATACAGGATATAAACAAAATATATACAGGATATAAACAAAATATATACAGGATATAAACAAAATATATACAATATGCACATGCAGAGATGACAGGATATAATGTCAATAGCGAAATGTGACATATTCGTTAAGGGTTCTTATCTTGGACACATTGTAAGACTTGCAACCGGAAGTTTTAATTATAGGGGTCACAGGTCAACGGTTTCAGCACATACATTTACAATTTCACCCAGTGAATCCCGTAGAAAAAAAAAGAATTCCATTTAGCGACCCGCACATTCCTGTGATTCAGATTTATCACGTGCTTTACTATTTCATCTTCAGCATTTTCTTGTTCTTCTAATATGTCTGAAGTTGTTCTACGGTGAATGTCTGGTCACATGTATTGCTAATGTGACACTCCAAGAACAGGACAGACGGAAAACCCAATGAGCAAGTTCTACAAGTGACAGATGAAAACCGTAAACTGATTAGGGAAATTAAACGTAGACAGTCACACTATTGTTGGACACGTTATGAGATAAATAAACTAGAGAACTTTCATGACAACTGTCAAGATCGAACGGAAAAGAACAAGGGGAAGGCAGAGAAGTCAATATTTTGATGGCTTAGCCACGTGGTATGGCAGAGACAAGAACACATAGCTGATCCACGACCCTGGTGATCTTGTGAGACGGCGACTCATGACCGGCCACGCTAAACGGCATGGAACATGATAATGATAGCACTCCAAGTTGTCAGTCCGGGGGGGGGGGGGGGGGTCTCGAGGTATGGTGTCCGCCTCGAGTGCTGGAGGTCCTGGGTTCAAGCCCCGGTGATGACCGGGATTTTTTCACGTGGACTTCTAGTTATAAAATTTCCCCTGGTCTCTGGGTAGTGAGATCGGACGCCCGTGTGCATTGTTGCGCACGTAAAACATCTCTTGGCAGTTGGAAATCGAAAAAGAGTAGCCTAACGGCGCTGCCCGGGCACAATTTAGAGTTTAAAATCTAGCCAAAGTATTTTCAGGATGCTCGCCGGTGCTACAGAGTTCGTGCACTGAGCTGAGTTTCTCCAGAATAAGATTTGAGTTAGGAGGAAAACGGAGCACTTATGGGTTACACCCGTGTGCCGTGACGTTGATCCATCGACTAAACTGAACTAAGTCCGGTAAATCTCCTCGCATTTTCCACCAGTTCCAAATGTATATCTTTTCTTGCACAGACCACTGCGCCATCACCACAGTTGGTCTTGCAACCACATTTAGCAATGTCAGTTACTCTTGCAAATACAGATAGCAATACCAGTTAGTCTTGCAATATTTGCCTACAACTGTGTATTCTATACTGTAGCCTACAACTGTGTATTCTATACTGTAGCCTACAACTGTGTATTCTATACTGTAGCCTACAACTGTGTATTCTATACTGTAGCCTACAACTGTGTATTCTATACTGTAGCCTACAACTATGTATTCTATACTGTAGCCTACAACTATATATTCTATACTGTAGCCTACAACTATGTATTCTATACTATAGCCTACAACTGTGTATTCTATACTGTAGCCTACAACTATGTATTCTATACTGTAGCCTACAACTGTATATTCTATACTGTAGCCTACAACTGTGTATTCTATACTGTAGCCTACAACTGTGTATTCTATACTGTAGCCTACAACTGTGTATTCTATACTGTAGCCTACAACTGTGTATTCTATACTGTAGCCTACAACTGTGTATTCTATACTGTAGCCACAAACTGTGTATTGTGGACTGGAGCCTGTAACTGTGTATCCTATAACTCCATGCTAACTGAAGTTGCCATCTACAACCGTGTATCCTATAACTCTATGCTAACTGAAGTTGCCATCTACAACCGTGTATCCTATAACTCCATGCTAACTGAAGTTGCCATCTACAGCTGTGTATCCTATAACTCCACGCTAACTGATGTTGCCGTCTACAACTGTGTATCCTATAACTCCACGCTAACTGATGTTACCGTCTACAACTGTGTATTCTATAACTCCACGCTAACTGATGTTGCCGTCTACAACTGTGTATCCTATAACTCCACGCTAACTGATGTTGCCGTCTACAACTGTGTATCCTATAACTCCACGCTAACTGATGTTACCGTCTACAACTGTGGTATCCTATAACCTCCACGCTAACTGATTGTTATACCGTCCTACAACCTGTGTATCCTATAACTCCAGATCTCCAGCGCTAACTGAATGTTACCAGTCCTACAACTGTGTATTCTATAACTCCTCGCTAACCTGATGTTACGGTCCTAAACTGTGTATTCTATAATGTAGGACTACAAACTGTGTATACCATAACTCCAAGGCTAAACTGATGTTGCTGTCCTGACAACTGTGGTATTCTATAACTCCCTCGCTAACTGATGTTACCGTCTACAACTGTGGATTCTATAATGTAGACTACAACTGGTGTATTCTATAACTCCTCGCTAATGATGTTACCGATGCTACAACTGTGTATTCTATAATGTAGACTAACAACTTGTGTATTCTACTAACTCCATGCTAACTGAAGTTGCCATCTACAGCTGTGTATCCTATAACTCCACGCTAACTGATGTTGCCGTCTACAACTGTGTATCCTATAACTCCACGCTAACTGATGTTACCGTCCACAACTGTGTATCCCATAACTCCACGCTAACTGATGTTGCCGTCTACAACTGTGTATTCTATAACTCCTCGCTAACTGATGTTACCGTCTACAACTGTGTATTCTATAATGTAGACTACAACTGTGTATTCTATAATGTAGACTACAACTGTGTATCCCATAACTCCATGCTAACTGATGTTGCCGTCTACAACTGTGTATTCTATAACTCCTTGCTAACTGATGTTACCGTCTACAACTGTGTATTCTATAATGTAGACTACAACTGTGTATTCTATAATTTAGACTACAACTGTGTATCCTATAACTCCACGCTAACTGATGTTGCCGTCTACAACTGTGTATCCTATAATGTAGACTACAACTGTGTATTCTATAACTCCACGCTAACTGATGTTGCTGTCTACAACTGTGTATTCTATAACTCCATGCTAACTGAAGTTGCCATCTACAACCGTGGATCCTATAACTCCATGCTAACTGAAGGTGCCAATCTACAAGCCGTGTATCCTAATAACTCCAGCGCTAACTGATGTTGCCGTTCAGACAACTGTGCTATCCCTATAACTCCACGCTACTGATGTTACCGTCTACAACTGTGTAATCCTATAACTCCACGCTAACTGATGTTGACCGCTACAACTGTGTATCCTATAATCTCCTTCGCGAACTGATGTTGCCGTCTACAACTGGTGTATCCTATAACTCCTCGCTAACTGATTGTTGGGGGGGGGGGGGGGGGGGGGCCGTTCTACAACTGTGTATCCCATAACTCCACGCTAACTGATGTTGCCGTCTACAACTGTGTATTCTATAACTCCTCGCTAACTGATGTTGCCGTCTACAACTGTGTATTCTATAACTCCTCGCTAACTGATGTTGCCGTCTACAACTGTGTATCCTATAACTCCACGCTAACTGATGTTACCGTCTACAACTGTGTATCCTATAATGTAGACTACAACTGTGTATTCTATAACTCCTCGCTAACTGATGTTGCCGTCTACAACTGTATATCCTATAACTCCACGCTAACTGATGTTGCCGTCTACAACTGTGTATCCTATAAATCCACGCTAACTGATGTTACCGTCTACAACTGTGTATCCTATAACTCCACGCTAACTGATGTTACCGTCTACAACTGTGTATCCTATAACTCCACGCTAACTGATGTTACCGTCTACAACTGTGTATCCTATAACTCCACGCTAACTGATGTTACCGTCTACAACTATGTATTCTATAACTCCTCGCTAACTGATGTTGCCGTCTACAACTGTGTATCCTATACCTCCACGCTAACTGATGTTACCGTCTACAAATGTGTATCCTATAATGTAGACTACAACTGTGTATTCTATAACTCCTCGCTAACTGATGTTGCCGTCTACAACTGTATATCCTATAACTCCACGCTAACTGATGTTGCCGTCTACAACTGTGTATTCTATAACTCCTCGCTAACTGATGTTGCCGTCTACAACTGTGTATCCTATAATGTAGACTACAACTGTGTATTCTATAACTCCACGATAACTGATGTTGCCGTCTACAACTGTATATCCTATAACTCCACGCTAACTGATGTTGCCGTCTACAACTGTGAATCCTATAACTCCACGCTAACTGATGTTGCTGTCTACAACTGTGTATTCTATAACTCCTCGCTAACTGATGTTGTGTCTACAACTGTGTATCCTATAATGTAGACTACAACTGTGTATTCCATATCTCTGCGCTAACTGATGTTGCCGTCTACAACTGTGTATCCTATAATGTAGACTACAACTGTGTATCCTATAATGTAGACTACAACTGTGTATCCTATAACTCCACGCTAACTGATGTTACCGTCTACAACTGTGTATCCTATAACTCCACGTTAACTGATGTTACCGTCTACAACTGTGTATTCTATAATGTAGACTACAACTGTGTATTCTATAACTCCTCGCTAACTGATGTTGCCGTCTACAACTGTATATCCTATAACTCCACGCTAACTGATGTTGCCGTCTACAGCTGTGTATCCTATAACTCCTCGCTAACTGAAGTTGCCATCTACAACCGTGTAAATCTAGCCGCTGGTTGTGTCTGCAGCTTCAACCGATGCCCGCATTCCACTACAACTAAGGCCATCCCCCCGCAAGCCCCAGGCTTTCTAGCCGCGTCAGAATCCACACAGATCGATTGCTGATCACAAGCCTGATAGTTGAAAAGCTTACTCACTGCTACATACTTGCTCCAATGGCTGGCCGATAGCGTGAATATCACTATGTTGTCTTATGTAACATCAGGACACATTGTGTGAATGCTAAAGCCATAACTCGTAGTATTTGATATGATGTATTATGTGTCATGATATTTATCAATAGCACAGCGTTGCAGAGCGAGCGCTTTGTTGTAATGGCTAGGCCGTTTCCTGGCAATGGTATGAAAGTGGTGGAAAACGGTTCGATGCCTGCACTCGTTGTTCGCTACCGGAGGTAAAGACTGGCCACCCATTCTTTCGTGCGCTCAGGCCTAACAAAATGAGATGGTCCTAACATTTTACATACCGACAACTGGTCGCTGCTACTGAACTATTGTCGATATTTCCACAACAGATATCGATCGTCTGTGGGTATATATCCAATTACGGTCTTCGTTATTTCTCTGTCTTAGCTTATACTCACACCCCTTTTATTTGTATGCCCTCCTTAATAAATTATTGTCATTACTAACATGTACAAGTCATTACTTACGTTACTATTTCCTGCGATGATCTGTCTTCGAAATCTGGCTGAGAATCCATAACCCGGCCTCTTATTGGGAAGTACAGTGCCATGCGTGTATATAATGACACCATTCTGCCCCGAGTTGTCTGTCAATTGCTGAAATGCTATTTCCGCTGCCCCATGGTACCACTCCCAGCATTTCCTGCTAAGGATAATGAGAACACGACAATAGCTAGGCCTTTCGTAGTTCGCATTAATCCATTTATGTCCCGCGTGAATATGCTCAAATCTGACAGGTGTCATATTGAATTGGTGCATACAGGCATGAAGTGTGTGATAGCTTGTAAGGGAACACAAGTGCTGTTTCTCAGTGTCGCGAAGGAACTGGCTCCAAGGTTAAACCTAGTGTACCACAAATTAGGTATGAATCCACTTTATCAGGTATGTATCCACTGTATCAGATATATCCATGGTATCAGGTATTTATCCAATGTATCAGGAATATATCTACTGTATGTGGTATGTATTCACTGTATTAGGTATGTAGACACTGTATCAGATATATCCATGGTATCAGGTATTTATCCACATTATCATGTATATATCTACTGTATGCGGTATGTATCCGTTGCATCACGTATATATCTACTGTATGCGGTATGTATCCATTGCATCACGTATATATCTACTATATGCGGTATGTATCCATTGTATCACGTATATATCTACTGTATGCGGTATGTATCCATTGTATCACGTATATATCTACTGTATGCGGTATGTATCCATTGTATCACGTATATATCTACTGTATGCGGTATGTATCCATTGTATCACGTATATATCTACTGTATGCGGTATGTATCCATTGTATCACGTATATATCTACTGTATGCGGTATGTATCCATTGTATCACGTATATATCTACTGTATGCGGTATGTATCCATTGTATCACGTATATATCTACTGTATGCGGTATGTATCCATTGTATCACGTATATATCTACTGTATGCGGTATGTATCCATTGTATCACGTATATATCCTCAAAGTGTCCTGTAATCAAGGGACACTTTGACTAGTAATCTTCTCGATCGCCTGGAACCAAAGATATATATATAACTTGTGAGGGGTGACGGGCTAGTTAGTGACAAGGCAGCAGAAATATAGTTGCGTAATTGTACCTAAAGGTCGGGGCATGGCGTTGTGAAGCATCTTGTTAGAGATACGCTATTATTAGGATGAGGTAAAGTTACAGTATTAGTCCACAGTAGAGTGAAAATGATTTATGAAACAGGTCTACGAGAATGCCAGGGGTGAGTATCGAATGAGGGTTTGCCGCGGCTTGGTACAGCCATACTAATGTTGCCAGCTGGTTTCAGCAGTGACACTTCTGTTCGCACCTAGTAATAGTATGTCCCGGTCTGTGATCAGCAAGCAAGATGGTTGAAATATGTCCCAGAACGAGGTGTATATGCAAGCTTGAAGATACGCAACAACTACAACCTTGTAGTTGTGAAAGCTCATATTAAAACACTTCGTTGTTAGTATCTCCTACCAGAATATTAACATTGCTTAACTTCCAGTAACTCAGTATTTAATAGTGTTATCCAAAACCGTCACCCTCCTGGTACTATAATTCACAAATATCGCTACATCTTAGAATTGCCATGTGTACTATGTCATTCTATTCTTGCCACAGCTGCGCAGTCTCTAGCTTGCTGGCCTCTCCACCCGATGGTCGTAGGTTCCAATTCGCATCATGGCGGCACAAAATGTTCTTCATTTGATAGAATACAGGTTTTGCTTGTCCTATTCTGTTCTTTATCTCTGTGATGCATCTTCCATCTGATGTTATTCATGCGCCCAGATATCTGAAATTCTGCACATGCCCCAACATAACGTCATTTACTTTAACTGCACGTTTAGGCACAATTTGTTCCTTTTATATCACTATGACTTCTGTCTTTCTATTATTAAAGTTAAGACTAATTGTTTCACTTTCTTCAACCACTACATCTATCATTTCCTTAATACTATCAGTTTTGCTGAGAGGCATGATTGTCTTAGGAAAAAACAACGATGGTTTCCCCTTGTCTTCTGCCGTTTGGTCTAAAAGACAGACCCAGCAAGGCAGCAGAGGGAGAGGTAATATATGGCGTCTCTTACCCGCCGATGGCCAGATAATTTTTTTTTTTTTTTTTTCCCGCGTTTCCATCCTGTTTCAGGATATTGCGGTCAACACCAGCATCTTTCAGCTGTATGTTGATTCCTAGGCTAGATTACGCTCATCAGCACGCCACGACTTTCTGAGCGACCGGCTCCATACTCTCATAAGTCACTTTTGCAATTCGAACCACTGCTAATTCTCGTCGCGTCACGTGACGTAGAGTTCTGAATTA
Organism: Cepaea nemoralis; assembly: GCA_014155875.1. Taxonomy (NCBI): domain Eukaryota; kingdom Metazoa; phylum Mollusca; class Gastropoda; order Stylommatophora; family Helicidae; genus Cepaea; species Cepaea nemoralis. The sequence continues at coordinate 181,366 of JACEFZ010024167.1, read as the reverse complement.
TAGTGTCTATATATGTCAGATATGACTGAGCTACCGTATGACAGTAGACGGTACTACCTGCTTTCTGTCAGCGCCGAATGTTGGCCGGCGCTTACCAAACCCGACACCCCACATTGTGCCAACGGCTTCGGGCGGAAGAGCGCAATTGGGAGGGTACTAGCCTTATCCTGGTGCGAGGAAATGCAACCCAAAGACAAAATAAGTCATGGCAGGGCAGACCAGGCCTTAAGCCTTGGTTGGCAGCTGGTCTAGGATCGAAGCTCCGACAGGCGGACAGTTAGAGCATTGCTTTGCTGATCCGGCGGCTTCTGCAGCTTGTCTTGTTCCAGATGTATAGGTGTTAACTTTCCTCTGGTGTGAACTAGGCAGGCCGAGAGAGGGATCATGCTGCATGGGCAACACATGGTTTCTTTATTTTAGCCCAGGCTTTGCGCTATGGAGAGGCAATAACTCCATCCCTGGTCTTAACTGGTCTCGTGCAGCAAGAATTGGCCTTACCAGCCACACTCGCCACCGGCCATGGATCGTAGTTATTAAGCCTTTTGAAGCACAATGTACCAAACTATCGTCTGTCAAGACGGAAAGGTACCAATGATGAATTATAGTGTCTAGTTCAGTGGTTGTCAACCGGTGGGGAATTCACCCCCGGGGGGAGGAATTTTAGGTTTCCAGGGGGGGGGGGGGGAAATTAAGATTATTTCAAGATCGCATTAATACAAGACCCAGTTACTTAATATTGTTTTTCCCTCTAAATTTTACGGTTCTGTACTTCTCGCCCTAATGAAATTTGTTTTATAATGTAAGTAGACCCGCAAATCACGTTTTATGTAGATGTCTAGACTTGTCCTATATGTGTTATTAAATTTAGCTTCAATTTTTATGTATAATGTGTAAGGGTGGGGGGATTTATAGGGAGGAAATTCGGTACTTCAATTTTAATTCACCGCAAACAAAGAAGAATCCCTTCGAGCCTCATTTGCATCGGTCCGGCAATCATTTTCCGGTTTAGTGTTCGGTGGACTGCTAGACCGATCGATGGATGTTTTTTTAGTTTTTAGTTTTAGTTTTTTGTCGTCGACAGTGAGGGCCCTACGAGCCCAAAAACTTAAAAACATCCATCGATCGGTCTAGCAGTCCACCGAACACTAACCGGAAAATGATTGCCGGACCGATGCAAATGAGGCTCGAAGGGATTCTTCTTTGTTTGCTGTGAATTAAAATTGAAAAAAAAAGGGTTGAGAACAACTGGTCTAGTTGGTCATGCGTCGAAGTACACTTGTTCCTGCAGCAAGGCGCTGCTGCCATTTGGAGGAGACAGGTTCGAATCCCGGTCGGTATCTATAGCTTTCAAATTTTATGTTGTCTA
>JACEFZ010024167.1:165000-175000 GCA_014155875.1 Cepaea nemoralis | reverse complement strand
AGTTTAGTTTTGTCGTTGGATCAACATCACGGCACACGGTTAAACCCATAAAGTGCTCCGTTTTCCTCCTAACTCAAACCTGAGTCTGGAGAAACTCAGCTCAATGCACGAAACTCCGTTGCATCGGCGAGGATCCTGAAATACTTTAGGTAGATTTTTAACTCGAAATTTTGCCCGGGCAGCGCCGTTAGGCTACTCTTTTACGATTTCCAACTGCCAAGGGATGTTTTACGTGCGCAACAATACACACGGGCGTCCGATCTCACTACCCAGAGACCAGGGGAAATTTTATTACTGGAAGTCCAGGTGGATTTTTTAAATAAATCCCGGTCCTCACCGGGGTCTGAACCGGAACCTCCAGCACTCGAGACGGGACTCCTGTACCAACGAAAACGACCTTTTGAATTGTCCCAATTGACACATCACATTCTTTCGCTAGCAAACGTATGCTTCGACAACGGTTCGTCTGTACTGCTGCATTCAATTTTGGCGATGTTTTTTTTCTGTTGCAACAATATGCGCTTATCCTGGCCGTCGAAGATCTGTCGTGAAACTGACGTCCATTCCAAAACAATCGTGCCCAGTCTGTCACTGTTGTCTTCGACACACATTTGTTACCGTACGCTGCCTGCATTCTTCGATGAATGTCCACTGGTTGACATCCTTCAAATGAAAGAAAGTGAATCACCGCTCTTTGAGCTTCTTTGGATGGATTTTGGATCAACCCGTCCATTTTTTCAACGGTCAGAAACAGAACCTATGCATCATGGACGATAAGCATGTGCTATTTTATTCATTGTTCAGTACTTATCACATGACTATGACATGATCATGTTCTACGTATGCAATTACGCACGGTGCGGCACAAAACGGATTGCAAATGAACGCCTCTTATAGAATTGATCCTGACTGTTAAAAGACACACTGGTAATAAGTTTAATTGTCTGAAGTTTAAAAAAAAAAATAAAAAGAAATGTCTACGAGCAAAAACTACATGTCATCCAGAGATCGCAATCAACAATGAAACACTGAACATCTCAGAAACGTTCAATACATCTCTATATTGGACACGTCTGTATGGGATCAGCTCTATATAGGGATCACTCTCGTAGTAATAGTTACAGTAGTTGTAGTAGAGTAGTAGTAGTTGTAGTAATAGTAGTTGTAGTAATAGTAGTGTAGTAGTAGTAGTAGTGGTGGTGTGGTGGTGGTAGTAGTAGTAGTAATAGTAGTAGTAGTTGTTTTTGTTATTGTTGTTGTGGTGGTGGTGGTAGTAAAAGTAGTAGTAGTAGTAATAGTAGTAGTAGTAGTAGTAGTAGTAGTAGTAGTAGTAGTAGTAGTAGTAGTAGTAGTAGTAGTAGTAGTAGTAGTTGTTGTAGTAGTAGTAGTAGTAGTAGTAGTATTAGTAGTAGCAGTAGTAGTAATGTTCCAACGTTTTAACGAATGGGTGGCCCCCCATAATTGCTCCTTTCCTAGTTTAGTTTTGTCGTTGGATCAACATCACGGCACACGGTTTAACCCATAAGTGCTCCGTTTTCCTCCTAACTCAAACCTGAGTCTGGAGAAACTCAGCTCAATGCACGAACTCCGTTGCATCGGCGAGGATCCTGAAATACTTTAGGTAGATTTTTAACTCGAAATTTTGCCCGGGCAGCGCCGTTAGGCTACTCTTTTACGATTTCCAACTGCCAAGGGATGTTTTACGTGCGCAACAATACACACGGGCGTCCGATCTCACTACCCAGAGACCAGGGGAAATTTTATTACTGGAAGTCCAGGTGGATTTTTTAAATAAATCCCGGTCCTCACCGGGGTCTGAACCCGGGACCTCCAGCACTCGAGACGGACTCCTGTACCAACGAAAACGACCTTTTGAATTGTCCCAATTGACACATCACATTCTTTCGCTAGCAAACGTATGCTTCGACAACGGTTCGTCTGTACTGCTGCATCAATTTTTGGCGATGTTTTTTTTCTGTTGCAACAATATGCGCTTATCCTGGCCGTCGAAGATCTGTCGTGAACTGACGTCCATTCCAAAACATTCGTGCCCAGTCTGTCACTGTTGTCTTCGACACACATTTGTTACCGTACGCTGCCTGCATTCTTCGATGAATGTCCACTGGTCGACATCCTTCAAATGAAAAGAAAGTGAATAACCGCTCTTTGAGCTTCTTTGGATGGATTTTGGATCAACCCGTCATTTTTTCAACGGTCAGAAACAGAACCTATGCATCATGGGACGATAAGCATGTGCTATTTTATTCATTGTTCAGTACTTATCAACATGACTATGACATGATCATGTTCTACGTATGCAATTACGCACGGTGCGGCACAAAACGGATTGCAAATGAACGCCTCTTATAGAATTGATCCTGACTGTTAAAAGACACACTGGTAATAAGTTTAATTGTCTGAAGTTTAAAAAAATAAAGAAATGTCTACGAGCAAAAACTACATGTCATCCAGAGATCGCAATCACAATGAAAACACTGAACATCTCAGAAACCTTCAATACATCTCTATATTGGACACGTCTGTATGGGATCAGCTCTATATAGGGATCACTCTCGTAGTAATAGTTAAGTAGTTGTAGTAGAGTAGTAGTAGTTGTAGTAATAGTAGTAGTAGTGTAGTAGTAGTAGTAGTAGTAGTAGTAGTAGTAGTAGTAGTAGTAGTAGTAGTACCGTGGTGGTGGTGGTGGTGGTATAGTAGTAGTAATAGTAGTAGTAGTTGTTGTTGTTATTGTTGTTGTGGTGGTGGTGGTAGTAAAAGTAGTAGTAGTAGTAATAGTAGTAGTAGTATAGTAGTAGTAGTAGTAGTAGTAGTAGTAGTAGTAGTAGTAGTAGTAGTAGTAGTAGTAGTAGTAGTAGTAGTTGTAGTAGTAGTAGTAGTAGTAGTATTAGTAGTAGCAGTAGTAGTAATGTTCCAACGTTTTAACGAATGGGTGGCCCCCCATAATTGCTCCTTTCCTAGTTTAGTTTTTGTCGTTGGATCAACATCACGGCACACGGTTTAACCCATAAGTGCTCCGTTTTCCTCCTAACTCAAACCTGAGTCTGGAGAAACTCAGCTCAATGCACGAACTCCGTTGCATCGGCGAGGATCCTGAAATACTTTAGGTAGATTTTTAACTCGAAATTTTGCCCGGGCAGCGCCGTTAGGCTACTCTTTTACGATTTCCAACTGCCAAGGGATGTTTTACGTGCGCAACAATACACACGGGCGTCCGATCTCACTACCCAGAGACCAGGGGAAATTTTATTACTGGAAGTCCAGGTGGATTTTTTTAAATAAATCCCCGGTCCTCACCGGGGTCTGAACCCGGAACCTCCAGCACTCGAGACGGACTCCTGTACCAACGAAAACGACCTTTTGAATTGTCCCAATTGACACATCACATTCTTTCGCTAGCAAACGTATGCTTCGACAACGGTTCGTCTGTACTGCTGCATCAATTTTGGCGATGTTTTTTTTTCTGTTGCAACAATATGCGCTTATCCTGGCCGTCGAAGATCTGTCGTGAACTGACGTCCATTCCAAAACAATCCGTGCCCAGTCTGTCACTGTTGTCTTCGACAACACATTTGTTACCGTACGCTGCCTGCATTCTTCGATGAATGTCCACTGGTTCGACATCCTTCAAATGAAAGAAAGTGAATCACGCTCTTTGAGCTTCTTTGGATGGATTTTGGATCAACCCGTCCATTTTTTCAACGGTCAGAAACAGAACCTATGCATCATGGGACGATAAGCATGTGCTATTTATTCATTGTTCAGTACTTATCACATGACTATGACATGATCATGTTCTACGTATGCAATTACGCACGGTGTCGGCACAAAACGGATTGCAAATGAACGCCTCTCTTATAGAATTGATCCTGACTGTTAAAAGACACACTGGTAATAAGTTTAATTGTCTGAAGTTTAAAAAAAAAAAAAGAAAAGAAATGTCTACGAGCAAAACTACATGTCATCCAGAGATCGCAATCAACAATGAAAACACTGAACATCTCAGAAACGTTCAATACATCTCTATATTGGACACGTCTGTATGGGATCAGCTCTATATAGGGATCACTCTCGTAGTAATAGTTACAGTAGTTGTAGTAGAGTAGTAGTAGTTGTAGTAATAGTAGTTAGTAGTAAGTAGTAGTAGTAGTAGTAGTAGTAGTGGTGGTGGTGGTGGTAGTAGTAGTAGTAATAGTAGTAGTAGTTGTTTTTGTTATTGTTGTTGTGGTGGTGGTGGTAGTAAAAGTAGTAGTAGTAGTAGTAGTAGTAGTAGTAGTAGTAGTAGTAGTAGTAGTAGTAGTAGTTGTTAGTAGTAGTAGTAGTAGTAGTAGTATTAGTAGTAGCAGTAGTAGTAATGTTCCAACGTTTTAACGAATGGATGGCCCCCCATAATTGCTCCTTCCTAGTTTAGTTTTGTCGTTGGATCAACATCACGGCACCACGGTTTAACCCATAAGTGCTCCGTTTTCCTCCTAACTCAAACCTGAGTCTGGAGAAACTCAGCTCAATGCACGAACTCCGTTGCATCGGCGAGGATCCTGAAATACTTTAGGTAGATTTTTAACTCGAAATTTTGCCCGGGCAGCGCCGTTAGGCTACTCTTTTACGATTTCCAACTGCCAAGGGATGTTTTACGTGCGCAACAATACACACGGGCGTCCGATCTCACTACCCAGATACCAGGGGAAATTTTATTACTGGAAGTCCAGGTGGATTTTTTAAATAAATCCCGGTCCTCACCGGGGTCTGAACCCGGGACCTCCAGCACTCGAGACGGACTCCTGTACCAACGAAACGACCTTTTGAATTGTCCCAATTGACACATCACATTCTTTCGCTAGCAAACGTATGCTTCGACAACGGTTCGTCTGTACTGCTGCATCAATTTTGGCGATGTTTTTTTTTCTGTTGCAACAATATGCGCTTATCCTGGCCGTCGAAGATCTGTCGTGAACTGACGTCCATTCCAAAACATTCGTGCCCAGTCTGTCACTGTTGTCTTCGACACACATTTGTTACCGTACGCTGCCTGCATTCTTCGATGAATGTCCACTGGTTCGACATCCTTCAAATGAAAGAAAGTGAATCACCGCTCTTTGAGCTTCTTTGGATGGATTTTGGATCAACCCGTCCATTTTTTTCAACGGTCAGAAACAGAACCTATGCATCATGGGACGATAAGCATGTGCTATTTTATTCATTGTTCAGTACTTATCACATGACTATGACATGATCATGTTCTACGTATGCAATTACGCACGGTGCGGCACAAAACGGATTGCAAATGAACGCCTCTTATAGAATTGATCCTGACTGTTAAAAGACACACTGGTAATAAGTTTAATTGTCTGAAGTTTAAAAAAAAAGAAAAAAACTACATGTCATCCAGAGATCGCAATCAACAATGAAAACACTGAACATCTCAGAAACGTTCAATACATCTCTATATTGGACACGTCTGTATGGGATCAGCTCTATATAGGGATCACTCACGTAGTAATAGTTACAGTAGTTGTAGTAGAGCAGTAGTAGTTGTAGTAATAGTAGTAGTAGTAGTAGTAGTAGTAGTAGTAGTAGTAGTAGTAGTAGTAGTAGTAGTAGTAGTAGTAGTAGTAGTAGTAGTAGTAGCAGTGGTGGTGGTGGTGGTATTGGTAGTAGTAGTAATAGTAGTAGTAGTTGTTGTTGTTATTGTTGTTGTGGTGGTAGTAAGTGCGTAGTAAAGTAGTAGTAGTAGTAATAGTAGTAGTAGTAGTAGTAGTAGTAGTAGTAGTAGTAGTAGTAGTAGTAGTAGTAGTAGTAGTAGTAGTAGTAGTAGTAGTAGTAGTAGTAGTAGTAGTAGTAGTATTAGTAGTAGCAGTAGTAGTAATGTTCCAAACGTTTTAAAGAATGGGTGGCCCCCATAATTGCTCCTTTCCTAGTTTAGTTTTGTCGTTGGATCAACATCACGGCACACGGTTTAAACCCATAAGTGCTCCGTTTTCCTCCTAACTCAAACCTGAGTCGGGAGAAACTCAGCTCAATGCACGAACTCCGTTGCATCGGCGAGGATCCTGAAATACTTTAGGTAGATTTTAACTCGAAATTTTGCCCGGGCAGCGCCGTTAGGCTACTCTTTTACGATTTCCAACTGCCAAGGGATGTTTTACGTGCGCAACAATACACACGGGCGTCCGATCTCACTACCCAGAGACCAAGGGGAAATTTTATTACTGGAAGTCCAGGTGGATTTTTTAAATAAATCCCGGTCCTCACCGGGGTCTGAACCCGGGACCTCCAGCACTCGAGACGGACTCCTGTACCAACGAAAACGACCTTTTGAATTGTCCCAATTGACACATCACATTCTTTCGCTAGCAAACGTATGCTTCGACAACGGTTCGTCTGTACTGCTGCATCAATTTTGGCGATGTTTTTTTTCTGTTGCAACAATATGCGCTTATCCTGGCCGTCGGAGATCTGTCGTGAACTGACGTCCATTCCAAAACATTCGTGCCCAGTCTGTCACTGTTGTCTTCGACACACATTTGTTACCGTACGCTGCCTGCATTCTTCGATGAATGTCCACTGGTCGACATCCTTCAAATGAAAGAAAGTGAATCAACGCTCTTTGAGCTTCTTTGGATGGATTTTGGATCAACCCGTCCATTTTTTCAACGGTCAGAAACAGAACCTATGCATCATGGGACGATAAGCATGTGCTATTTTATTCATTGTTCAGTACTTATCACATGACTATGACATGATCATGTTCTACGTATGCAATTACGCACCGGTGCGGCACAAAACGGATTGCAATGAACGCCTCTTATAGAATTGATCCTGACTGTTAAAGACACACTGGTAATAAGTTTAATTGTCTGAAGTTTAAAAAAAAAAATAAAAGAAATGTCTACGAGCAAAAACTACATGTCATCCAGAGATCGCAATCAACAATGAAAACACTGAACATCTCAGAAACGTTCAATACATCTCTATATTGGACACGTCTGTATGGGATCAGCTCTATATAGGGATCACTCACGTAGTAATAGTTACAGTAGTTGTAGTAGAGCAGTAGTAGTTGTAGTAATAGTAGTAGTAGTAGTAGTAGTAGTAGTAGTAGTAGTAGTAGTAGTAGTAGTAGTAGTAGTGGTGGTGGTGGTAGTAGTAGTAGTAGTAATAGTAGTAGTAGTTGTTGTTGTTATTGTTATGGTGGTGTGGTGGTAGTAAACGTAGTAGTAGTAGTAATAGTAGTAGTAGTAGTAGTAGTAGTAGTAGTAGTAGTAGTAGTAGTAGTAGTAGTAGTAGTAGTAGTAGTAGTAGTAGTAGCAGTAGTATTAGTAGTAGCAGTAGTAGTAATGTTCCAACGTTTTAAAGAATGGGTGGCCCCCCATAATTGCTCCTTTGCCTAGTTTAGTTTTGTCGTTGGATCAACATTCACGGCACACGGTTTAACCCATAAGTGCTCCGTTTGTCTCCTAACTCAAACCTGAGTCTGGAGAAACTCAGCTCAATGCCACGAACTCCGTTGCATCGGCGAGGATCCTGAAATACTTTAGGTAGAATTTTAACTCGAAATTTGCCCGGGCAGCGCCGATTAGGCTACTCTTTTACGATTTCCAACTGCCAAGGGATGTTTTACGTGCGCAACAATACACACGGGCGTCCGATATCACTACCCAGAGACCAGGGGAAATTTTATTACTGGAAGTCCAGGTGGATTTTTTAAATAAATCCCGGTCCTCACCGGGGTCTGAACCCGGGACCTCCAGCACTCGAGACGGACTCCTGTACCAACGAAAAACGACCTTTTGAATTGTCCCAATTGACACATCACATTCTTTCGCTAGCAAACGTATGCTTCGACAACGGTTCGTCCTGTACTGCTGCATCAATTTGGCGATGTTTTTTTTCTGTTGCAACAATATGCGCTTATCCTGGCCGTCGGAGATCTGTCGTGAACTGACGTCCATTCCAAAACATTCGTGCCCAGTCTGTCACTGTTGTCTTCGACACACATTTGTTACCGTACGCTGCCTGCATTCTTCGATGAATGTCCCACTGGTCGACATCCTTCAAATGAAAGAAGTGAATCAACGCTCTTTGAGCTCTTTGGATGGATTTTGGATCAACCCGTCCATTTTTTCAATGGTCAGAAACAGAACCTATTGCATCATGGGACGATAAGCATGTGCTATTTTATTCTTTGTTCAGTACTTATCACATGACTATGACATGATCATGTTCTACGTATGCAATACGCACGGTGCGGCACAAAACGGATTGCAAATGAACGCCTCTTATAGAATTGATCCTGACTGGTTAAACGACCACACTGGTAATAAGTTTAATTGTCCTGAAGTTTAAAAAAAAAAAAAAAAGAAATGTCTACGAGCAAAACTACATGTCATCCAGAGATCGCAATCAACAATGAAAACACCTGAACATCTCAGAAACATTCAATATCATCTCTATATTGGGCACGTCTGTATGGGATCAGCTCTATATAGGGATCACTCTCGTAGTAATAGTTACAGTAGTGTAGTAGAGTAGTAGTAGTTGTTAGTAATAGTAGTAGTAGTAGTAGTTAGTAGTAGTAGTAGTAGTAGTAGTAGTATAGTAGTAGTATTATAGTAGTAGTGGTGGTGGTGGTGGTAGTAGTAGTAGTAGTAATAGTAGTAGTAGTTGTTGTTGTTATTGTTGTTGTGGTGGTGGTGGTAGTAAAGTAGTAGTAGTAGTAATAGTAGTAGTAGTAGTAGTAGTAGTAGTAGTAGTAGTAGTAGTAGTATTAGTAGTAGTAGTAGTTGTGTAGTAGTAGTAGTAGTAGTAGTATTAGTAGTATTCGTAGTAGCAGTAGTAGTAATGTTCCAACGTTTTAACGAATGGGTGGCCCCCCATAATTGCTCCTTTCCTAGTTTAGTTTTGTCGTTGGATCAACATCACGGCACAACGTTTAACCCATAAGTGCTCCGTTTTCCTCCTAACTCAAACCTGAGTCTGGAGAAACTCAGCTCAATGCACGAACTCCGTTGCATCGGCGAGGATCCTGAAATACTTTAGGTAGATTTTTAACTCGAAATTTTGCCCGGGCAGCGCCGTTAGGCTACTCTTTTACGATTTCCAACTGCCAAGGGATGTTTTACGTGCGCAACAATACACACGGGCGTCCGATCTCACTACCCAGAGACCAGGGGAAATTTTATTACTGGAAGTCCAGGTGGATTTTTTAAATAAATCCCGGTCCTCACCGGGGTCTGAACCCGGAACCTCCAGCACTCGAGACGGACTCCTGTACCAACGAAAACGACCTTTTGAATTGTCCCAATTGACACATCACATTCTTTCGCTAGCAAACGTATGCTTCGACAACGGTTCGTCTGTTACTGCTTGCATCAATTTTGGCGATGTTTTTTTTTCTGTTGCAACAATATGCGCTTATCCTGGCCGTCGAAGATCTGTCGTGAACTGACGTCCATTCCAAAACAATCGTGCCCAGTCTGTCACTGTTGTCTTCGACACACATTTGTTACCGTACGCTGCCTGCATTCTTCGATGAATGTCCACTGGTCGACATCCTTCAAATGAAAGAAAGTGAATCAACGCTCTTTGAGCTTCTTTGGATGGATTTTGGATCAACCCGTCCATTTTTTCAACGGTCAGAAACAGAACCTATGCATCATGGGACGATAAGCATGTGCTATTTTATTCATTGTTCAGTACTTATCACATGACTATGACATGATCATGTTCTACGTATGCAATTACGCACGGTGCGGCACAAAACGGATTGCAAATGAACGCCTCTTATAGAATTGATCCTGGACTGTTAAAAGACACACTGGTAATAAGTTTAATTGTCTGAAGTTTAAAAAAAAAAAAAAAAAAGAATGTCTACGAGCAAAAAACTACATGTCATCCAGAGATCGCAATCAACAATGAAACACTGAACATCTCAGAAACGTTCAATACATCTCTATATTGGACACTACTGTATGGGATCAGC
>JACEFZ010024167.1:72500-160000 GCA_014155875.1 Cepaea nemoralis | reverse complement strand
GATCCTGAAATACTTTAGGTAGATTTTTAACTCGAAATTTTGCCCGGGCAGCGCCGTTAGGCTACTCTTTTACGATTTCCAACTGCCAAGGGATGTTTTACGTGCGCAACAATACACACGGGCGTCCGATCTCACTACCCAGATACCAGGGGAAATTTTATTACTGGAAGTCCAGGTGGATTTTTTAAATAAATCCCGGTCCTCACCGGGGTCTGAACCCGGGACCTCCAGCACTCGAGACGGACTCCTGTACCAACGAAAACGACCTTTTGAATTGTCCCAATTGACACATCACATTCTTTCGCTAGCAAACGTATGCTTCGACAACGGTTTCGTCTGTACTGCTGCATCAATTTGGCGATGTTTTTTTTTCTGTTGCAACAATATGCGCTTATCCTGGCCGTCGAAGATCTGTCGTGAACTGACGTCCATTCCAAAACATTCGTGCCCAGTCTGTCACTGTTGTCTTCGACACACATTTGTTACCGTACGCTGCCTGCATTCTTCGATGAATGTCCACTGGTCGACATCCTTCAAATGAAAAGAAAGTGAATCACCGCTCTTTGAGCTTCTTTGGATGGATTTTGGATCAACCCGTCCATTTTTCAACGGTCAGAAACAGAACCTATGCATCATGGGACGATAAGCATGTGCTATTTTATTCATTGTTCAGTACTTATCACATGACTATGACATGATCATGTTCTACGTATGCAATTACGCACGGTGCGGCACAAAACGGATTGCAAATGAACGCCTCTTATAGAATTGATCCTGACTGTTAAAAGACACACTGGTAATAAGGTTTAATTGTCTGAAGTTTAAAAAAAAAAATAAAGAAATGTCTACGAGCAAAAACTACATGTCATCCAGAGATCGCAATCAACAATGAAAACACTGAACATCTCAGAAACCTTCAATACATCTCTATATTGGACACGTCTGTATGGGATCAGCTCTATATAGGGATCACTCTCGTAGTAATAGTTACAGTAGTTGTAGTAGAGTAGTAGTAGTTGTAGTAATAGTAGTAGTAGTAGTAGTAGTAGTAGTAGTAGTAGTAGTAGTAGTAGTAGTAGTAGTAGTAGTAGCAGTGGTGGTGGTGGTGGTGGTGGTAGTAGTAGTAATAGTAGTAGTAGTTGTTGTTGTTATTGTTGTTGTGGTGGTGGTGGTAGTAAAAGTAGTAGTAGTAGTAATAGTAGTAGTAGTAATAGTAGTAGTAGTAGTAGTAGTAGTAGTAGTAGTAGTAGTAGTAGTAGTAGTAGTAGTAGTAGTAGTAGTAGTTGTAGTAGTAGTAGTAGTAGTAGTAGTATTAGTAGTAGCAGTAGTAGTAATGTTCCAACGTTTTAACGAATGGGTGGCCCCCCATAATTGCTCCTTTCCTAGTTTAGTTTGTCGTTGGATCAACATCACGGCACACGGTTTAACCCATAAGTGCTCCGTTTTCCTCCTAACTCAAACCTGAGTCTGGAGAAACTCAGCTCAATGCACGAACTCCGTTGCATCGGCGAGGATCCTGAAATACTTTAGGTAGATTTTTAACTCGAAATTTTGCCCGGGCAGCGCCGTTAGGCTACTCTTTTACGATTTCCAACTGCCAAGGGATGTTTTACGTGCGCAACAATACACACGGGCGTCCGATCTCACTACCCAGAGACCAGGGGAAATTTTATTACTGGAAGTCCAGGTGGATTTTTTAAATAAATCCCGGTCCTCACCGGGTCTGAACCCGGAACCTCCAGCACTCGAGACGGACTCCTGTACCAACGAAAACGACCTTTTGAATTGTCCCAATTGACACATCACATTCTTTCGCTAGCAAACGTATGCTTCGACAACGGTTCGTCTGTACTGCTGCATCAATTTTGGCGATGTTTTTTTTCTGTTGCAACAATATGCGCTTATCCTGGCCGTCGAAGATCTGTCGTGAACTGACGTCCATTCCAAAACAATCGTGCCCAGTCTGTCACTGTTGTCTTCGACACACATTTGTTACCGTACGCTGCCTGCATTCTTCGATGAATGTCCACTGGTCGACATCCTTCAAATGAAAGAAAGTGAATCAACGCTCTTTGAGCTTCTTTGGATGGATTTTGGATCAACCCGTCCATTTTTTCAACGGTCAGAAACAGAACCTATGCATCATGGGACGATAAGCATGTGCTATTTTATTCATTGTTCAGTACTTATCACATGACTATGACATGATCATGTTCTACGTATGCAATTACGCACGGTGCGGCACAAAACGGATTGCAAATGAACGCCTCTTATAGAATTGATCCTGACTGTTAAAAGACACACTGGTAATAAGTTTAATTGTCTGAAGTTTAAAAAAAAAAAAAAAAAAGAAATGTCTACGAGCAAAAACTACATGTCATCCAGAGATCGCAATCAACAATGAAAACACTGAACATCTCAGAAACGTTCAATACATCTCTATATTGGACACGTCTGTATGGGATCAGCTCTATATAGGGATCACTCTCGTAGTAATAGTTACAGTAGTTGTAGTAGAGTAGTAGTAGTTGTAGTAATAGTAGTTGTAGTAATAGTAGTAGTAGTAGTAGTAGTAGTGGTGGTGGTGGTGGTAGTAGTAGTAGTAATAGTAGTAGTAGTTGTTTTTGTTATTGTTGTTGTGGTGGTGGTGGTAGTAAAAGTAGTAGTAGTAGTAATAGTAGTAGTAGTAGTAGTAGTAGTAGTAGTAGTAGTAGTAGTAGTAGTAGTAGTAGTAGTAGTAGTAGTAGTAGTAGTTGTTGTAGTAGTAAAAGTAGTAGTAGTATTAGCACTAGCAGTAGTAGTAATGTTCCAACGTTTTAACGAATGGGTGGCCCCCCATAATTGCTCCTTTCCTAGTTTAGTTTGTCGTTGGATCAACATCACGGCACACGGTTTAACCCATAAGTGCTCCGTTTTCCTCCTAACTCAAACCTGAGTCTGGAGAAACTCAGCTCAATGCATGAAGTCCGTTGCATCGGCGAGGATCCTGAAATACTTTAGGTAGATTTTTAACTCGAAATTTTGCCCGGGCAGCGCCGTTAGGCTACTCTTTTACGATTTCCAACTGCCAAGGGATGTTTACGTGCGCAACAATACACACGGGCGTCCGATCTCACTACCCAGATACCAGGGGAAATTTTATTACTGGAAGTCCAGGTGGATTTTTTAAATAAATCCCGGTCCTCACCGGGGTCTGAACCCGGGACCTCCAGCACTCGAGACGGACTCCTGTACCAACGAAAACGACCTTTTGAATTGTCCCAATTGACACATCACATTCTTTCGCTAGCAAACGTATGCTTCGACAACGGTTCGTCTGTACTGCTGCATCAATTTTGGCGATGTTTTTTTTCTGTTGCAACAATATGCGCTTATCCTGGCCGTCGAAGATCTGTCGTGACTGACGTCCATTCCAAAACATTCGTGCCCAGTCTGTCACTGTTGTCTTCGACACACATTTGTTACCGTACGCTGCCTGCATTCTTCGATGAATGTCCACTGGTCGACATCCTTCAAATGAAAGAAAGTGAATCACCGCTCTTTGAGCTTCTTTGGATGGATTTTGGATCAACCCGTCCATTTTTTCAACGGTCAGAAACAGAACCTATGCATCATGGGACGATAAGCATGTGCTATTTTATTCATTGTTCAGTACTTATCACATGACTATGACATGATCATGTTCTACGTATGCAATTACGCACGGTGCGGCACAAAACGGATTGCAAATGAACGCCTCTTATAGAATTGATCCTGACTGTTAAAAGACACACTGGTAATAAGTTTAATTGTCTGAAGTTTAAAAAAAAAAAATAAAAGAAATGTCTACGAGCAAAAACTACATGTCATCCAGAGATCGCAATCAACAATGAAAACACTGAACATCTCAGAAACCTTCAATACATCTCTATATTGGACACGTCTGTATGGGATCAGCTCTATATAGGGATCACTCTCGTAGTAATAGTTACAGTAGTTGTAGTAGAGTAGTAGTAGTTGTAGTAATAGTAGTAGTAGTAGTAGTAGTAGTAGTAGTAGTAGTAGTAGTAGTAGTAGTAGTAGTAGTAGTAGCAGTGGTGGTGGTGGTGGTGGTGGTAGTAGTAGTAATAGTAGTAGTAGTTGTTGTTGTTATTGTTGTTGTGGTGGTGGTGGTAGTAAAAGTAGTAGTAGTAGTAATAGTAGTAGTAGTAATAGTAGTAGTAGTAGTAGTAGTAGTAGTAGTAGTAGTAGTAGTAGTAGTAGTAGTAGTAGTAGTAGTAGTAGTAGTTGTAGTAGTAGTAGTAGTAGTAGTAGTATTAGTAGTAGCAGTAGTAGTAATGTTCCAACGTTTTAACGAATGGGTGGCCCCCATAATTGCTCCTTTCCTAGTTTAGTTTTGTCGTTGGATCAACATCACGGCACACGGTTTAACCCATAAGTGCTCCGTTTTCCTCCTAACTCAAACCTGAGTCTGGAGAAACTCAGCTCAATGCACGAACTCCGTTGCATCGGCGAGGATCCTGAAATACTTTAGGTAGATTTTTAACTCGAAATTTTGCCCGGGCAGCGCCGTTAGGCTACTCTTTTACGATTTCCAACTGCCAAGGGATGTTTTACGTGCGCAACAATACACACGGGCGTCCGATCTCACTACCCAGAGACCAGGGGAAATTTTATTACTGGAAGTCCAGGTGGATTTTTTAAATAAATCCCGGTCCTCACCGGGGTCTGAACCCGGAACCTCCAGCACTCGAGACGGACTCCTGTACCAACGAAAACGACCTTTTGAATTGTCCCAATTGACACATCACATTCTTTCGCTAGCAAACGTATGCTTCGACAACGGTTCGTCTGTACTGCTGCATCAATTTTGGCGATGTTTTTTTTCTGTTGCAACAATATGCGCTTATCCTGGCCGTCGAAGATCTGTCGTGAACTGACGTCCATTCCAAAACAATCGTGCCCAGTCTGTCACTGTTGTCTTCGACACACATTTGTTACCGTACGCTGCCTGCATTCTTCGATGAATGTCCACTGGTCGACATCCTTCAAATGAAAGAAAGTGAATCAACGCTCTTTGAGCTTCTTTGGATGGATTTTGGATCAACCCGTCCATTTTTTCAACGGTCAGAAACAGAACCTATGCATCATGGGACGATAAGCATGTGCTATTTTATTCATTGTTCAGTACTTATCACATGACTATGACATGATCATGTTCTACGTATGCAATTACGCACGGTGCGGCACAAAACGGATTGCAAATGAACGCCTCTTATAGAATTGATCCTGACTGTTAAAAGACACACTGGTAATAAGTTTAATTGTCTGAAGTTTAAAAAAAAAAAAAAAAAGAAATGTCTACGAGCAAAAACTACATGTCATCCAGAGATCGCAATCAACAATGAAAACACTGAACATCTCAGAAACGTTCAATACATCTCTATATTGGACACGTCTGTATGGGATCAGCTCTATATAGGGATCACTCTCGTAGTAATAGTTACAGTAGTTGTAGTAGAGTAGTAGTAGTTGTAGTAATAGTAGTTGTAGTAATAGTAGTAGTAGTAGTAGTAGTAGTGGTGGTGGTGGTGGTAGTAGTAGTAGTAATAGTAGTAGTAGTTGTTTTTGTTATTGTTGTTGTGGTGGTGGTGGTAGTAAAAGTAGTAGTAGTAGTAATAGTAGTAGTAGTAGTAGTAGTAGTAGTAGTAGTAGTAGTAGTAGTAGTAGTAGTAGTAGTAGTAGTAGTAGTAGTTGTTGTAGTAGTAGTAGTAGTAGTAGTAGTATTAGTAGTAGCAGTAGTAGTAATGTTCCAACGTTTTAACGAATGGGTGGCCCCCCATAATTGCTCCTTTCCTAGTTTAGTTTTGTCGTTGGATCAACATCACGGCACACGGTTTAACCCATAAGTGCTCCGTTTTCCTCCTAACTCAAACCTGAGTCTGGAGAAACTCAGCTCAATGCATGAAGTCCGTTGCATCGGCGAGGATCCTGAAATACTTTAGGTAGATTTTTAACTCGAAATTTTGCCCGGGCAGCGCCGTTAGGCTACTCTTTTACGATTTCCAACTGCCAAGGGATGTTTACGTGCGCAACAATACACACGGGCGTCCGATCTCACTACCCAGATACCAGGGGAAATTTTATTACTGGAAGTCCAGGTGGATTTTTTAAATAAATCCCGGTCCTCACCGGGGTCTGAACCCGGGACCTCCAGCACTCGAGACGGACTCCTGTACCAACGAAAACGACCTTTTGAATTGTCCCAATTGACACATCACATTCTTTCGCTAGCAAACGTATGCTTCGACAACGGTTCGTCTGTACTGCTGCATCAATTTTGGCGATGTTTTTTTTCTGTTGCAACAATATGCGCTTATCCTGGCCGTCGAAGATCTGTCGTGAACTGACGTCCATTCCAAAACATTCGTGCCCAGTCTGTCACTGTTGTCTTCGACACACATTTGTTACCGTACGCTGCCTGCATTCTTCGATGAATGTCCACTGGTTGACATCCTTCAAATGAAAGAAAGTGAATCACCGCTCTTTGAGCTTCTTTGGATGGATTTTGGATCAACCCGTCCATTTTTTCAACGGTCAGAAACAGAACCTATGCATCATGGGACGATAAGCATGTGCTATTTTATTCATTGTTCAGTACTTATCACATGACTATGACATGATCATGTTCTACGTATGCAATTACGCACGGTGCGGCACAAAACGGATTGCAAATGAACGCCTCTTATAGAATTGATCCTGACTGTTAAAAGACACACTGGTAATAAGTTTAATTGTCTGAAGTTTAAAAAAAAAAATAAAAGAAATGTCTACGAGCAAAAACTACATGTAATCCAGAGATCGCAATCAACAATGAAAACACTGAACATCTCAGAAACCTTCAATACATCTCTATATTGGACACGTCTGTATGGGATCAGCTCTATATAGGAATCACTCTCGTAGTAATAGTTACAGTAGTTGTAGTAGAGTAGTAGTAGTTGTAGTAATAGTAGTAGTAGTAGTAGTAGTAGTAGTAGTAGTAGTAGTAGTAGTAGTAGTAGTAGTAGTAGTAGTAGTAGTAGTAGTAGTAGTAGTAGCAGTGGTGGTGGTGGTGGTGGTGGTAGTAGTAGTAATAGTAGTAGTAGTTGTTGTTGTTATTGTTGTTGTGGTGGTGGTGGTAGTAAAAGTAGTAGTAGTAGTAATAGTAGTAGTAGTAATAGTAGTAGTAGTAGTAGTAGTAGTAGTAGTAGTAGTAGTAGTAGTAGTAGTAGTAGTAGTTGTAGTAGTAGTAGTAGTAGTAGTAGTAGTAGTAGTATTAGTAGTAGCAGTAGTAGTAATGTTCCAACGTTTTAACGAATGGGTGGCCCCCATAATTGCTCCTTTCCTAGTTTAGTTTTGTCGTTGGATCAACATCACGGCACACGGTTTAACCCATAAGTGCTCCGTTTTCCTCCTAACTCAAACCTGAGTCTGGAGAAACTCAGCTCAATGCACGAACTCCGTTGCATCGGCGAGGATCCTGAAATACTTTAGGTAGATGTTTAACTCGAAATGTTTCCCGGACAGCGCCTTTAGGCTACTCTTTTTCGATTTCCATCTGCCAAGGGATGTTTACGTGCGCAAAAATACACACGGGCTTCCGATCTCACTACCCAGAGACCAGGGGAAATTTTATTACTGGAAGTCCAGGTGGATTTTTTAAATAAATCCCGGTCCTCACCGGGGTCTGAACCCGGGACCTCCAGCACTCGAGACGGACTCCTGTACCAACGAAAACGACCTTTTGAATTGTCCCAATTGACACATCACATTCTTTCGCTAGCAAACGTATGCTTCGACAACGGTTCGTCTGTACTGCTGCATCAATTTTGGCGATGTTTTTTTTCTGTTGCAACAATATGCGCTTATCCTGGCCGTCGAAGATCTGTCGTGAACTGACGTCCATTCCAAAACATTCGTGCCCAGTCTGTCACTGTTGTCTTCGACACACATTTGTTACCGTACGCTGCCTGCATTCTTCGATGAATGTCCACTGGTCGACATCCTTCAAATGAAAGAAAGTGAATCACCGCTCTTTGAGCTTCTTTGGATGGATTTTGGATCAACCCGTCCATTTTTTCAACGGTCAGAAACAGAACCTATGCATCATGGGACGATAAGCATGTGCTATTTTATTCATTGTTCAGTACTTATCACATGACTATGACATGATCATGTTCTACGTATGCAATTACGCACGGTGCGGCACAAAACGGATTGCAAATCAACGCCTCTTATAGAATTGATCCTGACTGTTAAAAGACACACTGGTAATAAGTTTAATTGTCTGAAGTTTAAAAAAAAACAATAAAAGAAATGTCTACGAGCAAAAACTACATGTCATCCAGAGATCGCAATCAACAATGAAAACACTGCACATCTCAGAAACGTTCAATACATCTCTATATTGGACACGTCTGTATGGGATCAGCTCTATATAGGGATCACTCTCGTAGTAATAGTTACAGTAGTTGTAGTAGAGTAGTAGTAGTTGTAGTAATAGTAGTAGTAGTAGTAGTAGTAGTAGTAGTAGTAGTAGTAGTAGTAGTAGTAGTAGTAGTAGTAGTAGTAGTAGTAGTAGTAGTAGTAGTGGTGGTGGTGGTGGTGGTAGTAGTAGTAGTAATAGTAGTAGTAGTTGTTGTTATTGTTGTTGTGGTGGTGGTGGTAGTAAAAGTAGTAGTAGTAGTAATAGTAGTAGTAGTAATAGTAGTAGTAGTAGTAGTAGTAGTAGTAGTAGTAGTAGTAGTAGTAGTAGTAGTAGTAGTAGTAGTAGTAGTAGTAGTAGTATTAGTAGTAGCAGTAGTAGTAATGTTTCAACGTTTTAACGAATGGGTGGCCCCCCATAATTGCTCCTTTCCTAGTTTAGTTTTGTCGTTGGATCAACATCACGGCACACGGTTTAACCCATACGTGCTCCGTTTTCCTCCTAACTCAAACCTGAGTCTGGAGAAACTCAGCTCAATGCACGAACTCCGTTGCATCGGCGAGGATCCTGAAATACTTTAGGTAGATTTTTAACTCGAAATTTTGCCCGGGCAGCGCCGTTAGGCTACTCTTTTACGATTTCCAACTGCCAAGGGATGTTTTACGTGCGCAACAATACACACGGGCGTCCGATCTCACTACCCAGAGACCAGGGGAAATTTTATTACTGGAAGTCCAGGTGGATTTTTTAAATAAATCCCGGTCCTCACCGGGGTCTGAACCCGGGACCTCCAGCACTCGAGACGGACTCCTGTACCAACGAAAACGACCTTTTGAATTGTCCCAATTGACACATCACATTCTTTCGCTAGCAAACGTATGCTTCGACAACGGTTCGTCTGTACTGCTGCATCAATTTTGGCGATGTTTTTTTTCTGTTGCAACAATATGCGCTTATCCTGGCCGTCGAAGATCTGTCGTGAACTGACGTCCATTCCAAAACATTCGTGCCCAGTCTGTCACTGTTGTCTTCGACACACATTTGTTACCGTACGCTGCCTGCATTCTTCGATGAATGTCCACTGGTCGACATCCTTCAAATGAAAGAAAGTGAATCACCGCTCTTTGAGCTTCTTTGGATGGATTTTGGATCAACCCGTCCATTTTTTCAACGGTCAGAAACAGAACCTATGCATCATGGGACGATAAGCATGTGCTATTTTATTCATTGTTCAGTACTTATCACATGACTATGACATGATCATGTTCTACGTATGCAATTACGCACGGTGCGGCACAAAACGGATTGCAAATGAACGCCTCTTATAGAATTGATCCTGACTGTTAAAAGACACACTGGTAATAAGTTTAATTGTCTGAAGTTTAAAAAAGAAAAAAGAAAAGAAATGTCTACGAGCAAAAACTACATGTCATCCAGAGATCGCAATCAACAATGAAAACACTGAACATCTCAGAAACGTTCAATACATCTCTATATTGGACACGTCTGTATGGAATCAGCTCTATATAGGGATCACTCTCGTAGTAATAGTTACAGTAGTTGTAGTAGAGTAGTAGTAGTTGTAGTAATAGAAGTAGTAGTAGTAGTAGTAGTAGATTTAGTAGTAGTAGTAGTAGTAGTAGTAATAGTAGTAGTAGTAGTAGTGGTGGTGGTGGTGGTAGTAGTAGTAGTAATAGTAGTAGTAGTTGTTGTTGTTATTGTTGTTGTGGTGGTGGTGGTAGTAAAAGTAGTAGTAGTAGTAATAGTAGTAGTAGTAATAGTAGTAGTAGTAGTAGTAGTAGTAGTAGTAGTATTAGTAGTAGTAGTAGTAGTAGTAGTAGTAGTAGTAGTAGTAGTAGTAGTAGTAGTAGTAGTAGTAGTAGTAGTAGTAGTAGTAGTAGTAGTAGTATTAGTAGTAGCAGTAGTAGTAATGGTCCAACGTTTTAACGAATGGGTGGCCCCCCATAATTGCTCCTTTCCTAGTTTAGTTTTGTCGTTGGATCAACATCACGGCACACGGTTTAACCCATAAGTGCTCCGTTTTCCTCCTAACTCAAACCTGAGTCTGGAGAAACTCAGCTCAATGCACGAACTCCGTTGCATCGGCGAGGATCCTGAAATACTTTAGGTAGATTTTTAACTCGAAATTTTGCCCGGGCAGCGCCGTTAGGCTACTCTTTTACGATTTCCAACTGCCAAGGGATGTTTTACGTGCGCAACAATACACACGGGCGTCCGATCTCACTACCCAGAGACCAGGGGAAATTTTATTACTGGAAGTCCAGGTGGATTTTTTAAATAAATCCCGGTCCTCACCGGGGTCTGAACCCGGGACCTCCAGCACTCGAGACGGACTATAACAGCGCACAGCTAAATAGGACTAACGAGTTCTTTGTTTGAGTATAAATAGAGATTTAATTCATCTTGATGACAACTTCTACAGCCTTCATACAACATGGCGTCTTCTCTCTTCTAGGTCCAGATGTTGACTGGTTCCTAACAACAAACTACGTCACGACTTGAGCATCCTTCTTCCCATTCCACGCTGATGCTCAAGCGTGCTGTAGTTTTGCCCACCCCATATACACATACTGCTACACCTTCCTATGTTTTCGAAAGACTTTTTCTCTTAAAAAGTCTTTACTCCCAATCCCCTTACTCTATTCCCCCTCTTTCCTTACCTCCCACAACTCCTCTAACCTTCCCCAAACCAACTTTATTTTAAGTAAAACAATCTATTCGTAACTCTTTCCCCTGCCATATAGTAAACCACTATACATTTCTTGTTCGTTTTTGGCTCTTCAAAAGTGTTCCTGTACAAAATATATATCATAAGAACAGCTCGTATAACGGTTATCACACACTTGACATTATGAAATTCCTCACTCTTTCACAACACAGAAAACAACGTAGTTAGAAAAAGTAAAGAAGGGGTGCGCACCCAGTGAAAAGTAGAAAGAACGAATAGTCAACACAATCACATTTACATAAAGGAATGGATAGTCAACACAATCACATTTACCTCTCTTGCCAACAAAAAAATTTTTGTAAACAATTTTTTTTTAAAAATACATCTTATGAAATACATCTTTGTTCCCTATAAATCAAGTTGATATAAGTTTTCTCAACATTTATATATTCAACATTTATAGTGCCATCCACAATTTATATTTCCGTTATCTCATCTTTGACCACGAACCAACGTTCATATTCCATGAACATTTTTAATTTAATTAACGCTGATTTTTCACAGCTCCTATATCTTGCCCCCTCACATCCCATGATTTGCTTCCTTGTCCACCTATATATATACCCCAGCTTATATGCTGCCATTCACAGTCATATACCCAACCTTATATCTTCATATAATGCAGCTCCTATTTTACTTTCTCACAGCCATCCCCGAGCTATGTTTCTAATACTTCATATCCATAAGAACCTTTTCATGCCAATTATCACAGCCACATAATATTCACAAAGAGAATGTATGTGTCTCTCTATTAGCCCCTTAGTAGTTTTATTAACTCTTCTGAACGAAGGGTCTTAAATAAAGCCCCATGTATTTTCTCTATTCTAGCCAACACCATAACTATTTGAAAACGAAACTTACTTAATTAAATTTGTAACATATTTACTAACAAGGTAACCTAATACACAAAACAACTTATTTAAATTATGAGTTAAGCGACATAAAATCAAAACAGGACATCATACCCCCCAAATAGTTTTTTACACAAATTTATGTTTCCCCTCATATTAACTAAAGATATCAACTCATTCAAAGGAAAACACATTTTAAAAATAATATAACATGCATCTTATCAAATCATAAGAAAATATTCTATTACTACCTATCACTACTGGTCTCTTTTACGGACCAATAGTTTGTACGCAAAAGTCTAAGAACACCACAATCCTATTCTACACTCAAATAATAACAATCATTTTACAGGACCAAACCAAGCAAAAAAAACATATTATATATGAGGCATTAAAAACTCAGACTCAATAAAACAACTGTCTTCTCGCTAAAGAGAAGGTTTTTTCAAAAAAATTAACTACGTAAAGTGACCCAGCAACATTGGCCTCTTATACGAACCAGTGTAACACATATCTATTCACACAAGTCATTCCATTATTTTTTATAACCGAGAAAACAAAACAACTCACTGCCAAGTATATATATATATATACAGACCAATTTCTTAACTTAGAACAATATCTGTTCTCTCTACACACAAAAAAATCACTAATCAACAATGACCGTACTATCATTGATTCTCTCCCCTCACAATTTTCTATCTTTTTCCAGCCTAACTCCTAACACATCATAATATCTGGAATATCATCTTAAGCAAGCACTGTAAACTACAGGTCAACTCATTTTATCTATTACTAATGTGGCGATTATTCTATTGTCATCTCAATGTACCAGCCGTCATCTATCTACTAATTAACCTGTGGCTCGGCACACCAATTGTTTCCCTTGGATTTGTACCAAACATCCCTACAACTTCTTAATCATTACCGTTAACTACGGTATTTCTAGCACCAATAAAAACTTGTCTATTTACTATAGAGTACATTTACCTACTGTACCATTATCTAATTTGTCTATCCACGAAAACTCAAGAAGTTGAAACATAAAATCAACCAGCAATTCCATCACAGAGAGAAAAAATATATACCTCTCTCGAACCTACATCTATATTAGTTATCTCAATGCTTAACTACTCCTCAAGACCATTTATGAAAAGTATCCATAGAAGCCTTTTCCATTTCCACCGTTTCATATACTTCATCAAGTATCTCTTTCCTTTTTACACCATGAAACTTATATCTTGCCATCTGCAGTATATTCTAATTATTTACTTCTTACGTTTCCACTTCTTCAATAACTCCAAGTTTCTTTGAATAAGTGCTATTTCCACATCAATATCTTCTTCTTCGTATAACTTATTAGTTTCTTCCATACTACTATTTGATTCTGACTTTTCATCCATTTCCTCTTCTTCACCTGTATGTCTCTCGCTAGCAGCCGCTAATCTCTTCCGTTCAATATCCCATCTAATTTGTCTATCATTATTTCTTAAGGACCTTTCTAGTAGAGGCATATCTTCACCGCTTGTTGAATAATCTCTAATTCTTCTCTGTCTTTTTACTTCTCTTTCTCTTTGTTTATCTATTCTTCTTTTCGTTGCTTGTCTAGTATTCTTAAATGGAGCACCTGTTTCCTCTTCCATAGATTCTATACTATCATAATGATTCTCATTCACATTTTCTTCTTCTACTGTTTTCGGTATTGTCTGTTCTTGAGTATCATCGTAAACTGGAGTTGTTATTAACTGACTTTGTGCTGGATCTTTTCTAAAACCTGGGGTTACTGTAGCTCCTCTGACGACTTGTTCATCTAAATATCCAGTGTCTGAATAATAATTATTATTATAATTATTATTTTCCCTCTCATCCTCATCTCTTCTTAAGTGTTCCACGTGTGCCCTTGCCACATGTCCCGTGACCTGGTTTTTGATACTATACGATACTTTTCCTAGCTTTTCCAAAACGTAATAACCTGGAACCCAACGAGCATCAAACTTAGAGTTCCTTCTATGCTTCTTATAATAAACTCTATCACCTACCTTAAACTCCTGTAATTTTGTATTCACGTTTTTGTACTTTTTCTGTCTTTCTCTAGCTTTAATTATATTATTCTTTAGTCTTACGTGTGCTTTATGCATTTCCTGTATGATAGTCTCTTGAAAGTCTTCCCCCATATATTTCCGTCTTGGTTTTAACAGATTATCTATAGGTAGTACTGGTTCTCTCCCGTGTATTAAATAGAATGGTGAAAACCCCGTGCTCTCATTTTGATTTGTGCGTATAGCGCTAAGCGCTGGTCCTAGGAACAAATCCCAATCTTTTTCATGTTCATCGACGATCTTTGCTATAATATCGTATAATGTCCTATGTTGTCGTTCGTTCTTAGCATTTGAAGAAGGTCTATAGTATGAGGTCTTTATATGGTTTATATTCAAATCTTTTAATAACTTTTCGAATTTTTTATTTACAAATTCCCTACCATTATCCGTAAGTATACTTTGTGGGCAACTAAATCTTGGTACGAACTCTTGTAAAAAAATATTAATGACAGTATCTGCGCTCTTATCTGGGATTGCATAAACTTCTGGCCAAAGACTGTAGACGTCTACTATATGAATTAAATACACGTTTCCTGACAATGTTCTAGGGTGAGGACCCGATATATCTAAACTAATTTTTTGCATAGGAAACTGAGGAATATCTGTATCTTGTAAGGGACACTTAATTATTTTCATATTCCTTAATCTGCATCTTTCACACGTATCTACATATTTACAAGCAGATTTAAATAAGTTCGGCCAATAATATTTACTTGTAAGTGCTTTTACCAACTTATCACGACCGAGATGACCATTCTCATCATGATATGCTTTTAAAACTTCATTTTCCAAATGTTTTGGAATATATTTCCTTAGCTGTTCGTTCCTTTCACTCATATAATATAACTGTTCGTCGTCTTGCAAAACTAAATAATTCTTCCTTATATTTATTCTCCTCCGTTTCTTTTAACTTCTGTTTTATTTGTAAGACTTTTGGATCTAATTCTTGTTCTTCTTTCATATTAAATTGTGCTAAATGTGGGTCTTCTGCTCTAGGTTCAGACTCTTGATCCGATGGTAAACTCTTAAACTCTTCTCTATTTATTATGGCAGAATCTAATATATTCACTTGCCAGTTTCGGTCGTCGATCTCTGGTTCACCTTCATCTTCTGTGTCTCCTGATGACTGTGGATACGGGATCCTAGACAATAAATCAGCACATGTGTTAATCCTACCTGGAATGTATTCAATTTTTGTATTGTATCCCTGTAGATTCAATGCCCACGTCTGTATCTTCCTGTTCTGCACTGGAGCTTCTAACAGAGATTTTAAAGGCATATGGTCAGTTCTAATAACAAAATTTGCGTTATGTAAGTAGTATTTAAGTTTCTGTAGAGCATAGTGTAATAGCATAAGCCTCTTCTCGATAGTCGGCCCATTTCCGTTGAGACCTGCTAAGTTTATGAGACAAGAAATAAATTGGCCTTTCATTTGTAACCCCTGGTATTCCAGATTCTTTTCCTTCATATGGTTGAACCAAACAGGCTCCTATAGCATTATCGGAAGCATCTGTATATAGTACTAGCTGTTTATTCAAATCTGGATGCGTCAATAGTGGTACCACTGTTAAGCTATTTTTTAAAAACTCGAACGCTTTTTGACACTCATCATCCCACTTAAATCTAGCGTATTTGCCCGTTAAATTAGTAATAGGTTCTGCTATTTTTGAAAACCCTGGGATAAAGCGCCTATAATACCCACAGGTTCCAATAAAAGCACGCACTTCTTTTACATTAGTTGGAGGAGGTAACTCTTTAATAACCTTTATCTTGTCTTGGTCTGGTTTAATTCCGTCTCTATTAATAATATACCCCAAATATTTTGTTTCTGGTTTTAAAAACTGGCATTTACTAAGCTTCAATTTAACATCATGTACTCTTAATCTGTCGAATACTAATCTGACATGTTTTAAGTGATCATCCACATCCCCTGCTGTATAGATTAGAATGTCGTCTATGTATGCCAATGCAAACTTTTGCATACCCTCTAATACCTCATTTATTAAGAGCATGTAGTGAGATGGGGCCGTTCGAACCCCGAATGGCATTCGTAAAAATTCGTAAGAACCCATATGAGTACAAAAAGCACTCTTCTTTTGAGCGTCTTCCGACATCGGGATACACCAGAATCCTGATCTTGCGTCTAGTGTCGTGAAGAATGTAGAGCCATTAAGCAACCCCAAAATATCATCAATCACCGGCAGTGGGTACGCTACATTCTTAGTGATTTTGTTCAACGCCCTGTAGTCACAGCAGAATCGATGTGAACCATCAGGTTTGGTCACAATTACTACCGGAGATGACCATTCTGACTTCGATCTTGTTATTATCCCTGCTTTCAACATATCTTCTATTGCCTTTTCAACAACTTCCCTATTTCTTAATGGAGTTCTATATGGTTTTAAACTAATTGGTGGATGGTCTCCCGTATCTATTTCCATTGTAACTGTTTTTGTCTTTCCCAATTCTAAATCATTAATTGCAAAAACATCCTGATTTTCTTTTATAAGTTGTTCTAATACCTTCTTATTTTCTGGTGGAGCTTTTAACTGTGCCAACAATTCTTGTTCCCTTGTCATTTTGTCTAGTGAATGTATTTGGGCTGTATTTCTTCTGAATGGATGGATCAATTCATCCATTTGTACGTTCCCTCTTCTTCCGCGTCCGCGTCTGTTATTAACTCTTTCACTAGAAGTTTTTGAATAATTTGTTCCCGACATTTCTACTCTATCCGTTGCCAATATGTCACTAATGTTATGTTCTAGTTTGGCTATTACACATCCTCTGTATAATTTAATTTCTCTACCTGTATTGTTAATAATCATTACTGGAAAGGTTAAGTGTTTATCTAACGATATTATTCCATCCGGGACCTCAAGACCAGGCTCATCAATTACTTCCTTTTGCAATTCAGTGATTCTAACTGTGTGTCCTGCCACATAATATGGGTTTCTCTTTATCTTGGCTTGTATCAAATTAACCGACTGTGGTTTTAACGTCGTGGACATTTTAATTCTAACTAGTGCCGATATATGCATGTCTTCTTCCATATCTACATATACGTCCTTGAATTTTAATTTGTGTAAATCAAAGAGAAGTCTTACTCCGTTTTTTATTAAAAAATCTCTTCCTATAAGCATGTTTCTATTTAAATCTTTTACTACATGAAAAAGATGTCTTACGTTGATCCCCCCTAATTTAAAATTGATCATTGTCTGTCCAATTACTTGTAAATTCTGTCCTGTAACAGAGTGAAGATTATTATGACTCTTAAATATTCTACAATTTCTCATTATTTTATACAAAAAACTTTCTTTAATTACACTAACCTGAGCTCCTGAATCAATTAATGTACGAACTCTATATTTTCCTATTTCTATTATACATGAGCTATGATCTGTTTTATTTTCTGTAAACTGTTTGATTTCCTCTAGTTGAAAGTATTCTCTACTCGTCCTACTATGCCTGTTATTAATATATTCTTTAAACCTTGGGACCTTATTATTTTCCCTCCTACTACAGGTCCTATTTAATAGGTAGGGCGCCGGTTTTCCTGTGTTCTTGTACCTGTAAAATTCCTGTGTCTATCTTCAACATTCCTATTCAACCTGCTATTGCCATTTCTACTTTGTGTATTCGACTGGCCACGCCTGTTATCACAAAAACGAGAAACATGTCCGCGTTGACCACAAAACGAACAGACTATATTTGTGTTATTTGTGTTACCTACTGTCTCATTTGTAGGGTACCTCATATATCTTCTTTCATCATAAGCATTTCTATTTCTACCTTGTAACGTCTGTATACCTCCTCTCCTATTCCATCCGAACCTTGTTTGTCCTATTTCCATAGGCTCCTCAATCCTGTCTTCTCGACTAGTTCCTATTTCTCGTCCTGTTCTCAATCTAAACCTACGTCTCAAATTTTCTTCTTGTACCGCAATATCTACAGCTTGTGATAACCTCTCAGGGTTTTCTATCATCAGCTTAAACTTCAGTCCATCGGATTTTATGCCATCTACAAAAATCCCGACTAACATCCTCTCCACCTCCTCTCCTCGTACATTCTGTCCTAAGAATGCTTCTTCAGCCAGGTTAATCAACCTATCGCTGAACAATTGTACCGTCTCTCCAGTGTTTTGTTTAGACTGTCTCAACACCGAAAACGTGGATCCGTTATTTCCGCGTATTTATGGGCTAGGTCGTCTTTGAACTGCTCCCATGTCTCATCTACTCTAGCCTCTAATTTTCTTCGGATATGATCTGAAACCGGTTCTGTTGCTGCCTGATAAGCAAGTCTCATTTTCTCTTCATCTGATGCCGACACCAAATACGCATATTTCTCTATAGAAGTTACCCACTTTTTAAAATCTCTGGCCTGTCCACTAAACTTAACAATTTCAGTTGCCATTCCCTGTTGTTTTATAACCGTATTAAGTCTAGCTACCGCTGTTCCTACCCCCGTTAAAACTTGTGCCAATGGATCTTGTTCCGTCATGCTGAAATATTTCTATATATAGCAATAAAATCAATTTCACACTTGTAACCAGCTAAATTAACAATATGTTCGTATTTACTTTACACAACAGAATTGTTCAACTAGTCAATTGTACGTAAAATAATATTTAAAGTTCACCAATTACCCTAATTTGCTCCCGATCCAAGAAAGACGGACTCTTCTATGTTCGTTATCAGGCAGAATTCAAACACCAGGAGTCTGTGCCAGTTGAAATGCTCCTCCCATCGATCACGCACCTCAGGTAGTTAGGGAGTTCTTCTTCCAACGTCTCAGTAACTTCAACCCCTGGTTGGGTCCCTACCAGACTTCTGGCTTCTGTTCACCCTGTACAGGGCACATCAAAGCGACGTCTTGAGAACTTCACAAAAGCGATAATTTGGGTCCCCTCTTCAGTAGGTCGGCAGCCCAGTCTGCCCCTCCCACTTCCGAGAGTCCCATGACGATATCGCTGCTGTTAATGAGCTTTTCATTTCTTCTTATTCTTCAAAAAGTCTCAAGGTCAGGATTCTGCGGCTTTTAGTTCGCTCCAGGCAATCTATCTTAACGAGAAGTAGACAACTGCTCTGTTAGTAAAAATGTTTCTACTTGATTCGACTTGCCTTGAAGGTTTCTTTTTCCTGAGCCTCTTATTTTAAACGATCCAGAAAAAACGTGCTGGTCTTTCTCTCTCTTCAGCTCAGCGAGATGATCACCACTGTACAGCAACTCACCCTGGCAAGCCGGCTTTCATAACTCAGGTGACAACGACTGCCTATACATCTAGGATTCTTGATAGCAACGAGGACTCTGAAAAATAATCACAGACAACCACCCCTAGCCGGGCTTTTGGCTGCTGTAATTCTCACAGACGACTTAGTGGCCATTTTTCAACTTCGCTTTTTCATTCAACATAAGTATAGAACCGTGCCGTAATTCTGTCTCTGGGTATTTGATGCAAGCAGAACGAGATCTTCAAAACTTTGACTTTAGTTCGATGTTCGACCTGGACAGCATATTGTGATTCCGCGACAACCCAAGTTCGTATCCTGGTCACGGCACCAATTAAGTCCTTTATAACAGCGCACAGATAAATAGGACTAACGAGTTCTTTGTTTGAGTATAAATAGAGATTTATTTCATCTTGATGACAACTTCTACAGCCTTCATACAACATGGCGTCTTCTCTCTTCTAGGTCCAGATGTTGACTGGTTCCTAACAACAAACTACGTCACGACTTGAGCATCCTTCTTCCCATTCCACGCTGATGCTCAAGCGTGCTGTAGTTTTGCCCACCCCATATACACATACTGCTACAGGACTCCTATACCAACGAAAACCACACGAAATGTTCATCTTTGTCCCGTGTGAACTTATGAATGAAAAGTAGCTTCGACACTATCGTCGCCAGAGCACCAACATCAAGCCGCCCGCACCCGCATCATCGTATAAGATAGCCGCCGGTGTGTCGGCAACTATCCGTCTGCCATTTTCTAAATCCGCACTTCAATATTAACGTGGACACAAAAATAGTATTTGGAAAGAAGTCCAAAGCTCGCAGCGTCGTAGCGACAACACTGTTTAGGAACAACCCTGTTAAGCGACGATTCTGTATAGACAGAACTCTGAACTAAAATAAATACGCGTTATGGCACATCTATTCTATTCCTCGTGTAAATTATCACCATCATCATTAACGTCGCTCTCATCGTGGCCTGCACGAAAGATTCTCGATCCTTTGCCAGCTCTCATTCCTGATGTATTTTAATTTCTAGGTTGACTCCAATTTCTTGTGTCCACATTCCTGTTCGTCAACCTCTTAATAATCTTTCAGAAACTATGTCTTCCGTCTCTGTTCTTTCTAACCTCTGTGGCATTTAATATGATCAATGTATTTTAATTTCCGAGACATAATGGGGTTTATGAGACAGTTTTCTTCCGAGAAATTATGCGGTTTATGAGACAATTTTCTTCCTAGACATTATGCGGTTTATGAGACAGTTTTCTTCCGAGACATTATGGGGTTTATGAGACAGTTTTCTTCCGAGACATTATGCGGTTTATGAGACAGTTTTTTTCCGAGACATTATGCGGTTTATGAGACAGTTTTCTTCCGAGACATTATGCGGTTTATGAGACAGTTTTCTTCTATGTTCAGATCTGGTAGACAGACGGTATTTTTCTTCTTCTTAATCCACGGCATTCTAATAATGCTTTGGTAATCTTGTGTATATGCTGCGAACAGTTATTGAACGTGCTTTAGAAGTAAACAAGGATATACATCTTTGCTTTATTGACTACACAAAGGCTTTTGATAGAGTTAGACATGTCATCATTGTGGATATGCTTGCAGATCTACAAATTGATGGGAAAGACATTAGACTTATAAAAAACATATATTGGAAACAACAAGCTGCCATAAGGATTGATAATGAAGTAGGACAATACCAACCTATTAAGAGAGGTGTTAGGCAGGGATGTGTAATGTCTCCAGATCTTTTTTCCCTATACAGTGAAAATATTTTCAGAAATGTAGAAGACCTAAATGGAATCAGCATTGGAGGACGAAACATAAATAACATTAGATATGCAGATGATACAGTATTGATTGCAGACAATGCACAGGATCTGCAACAATTAGTAGACGCTGTGGTTGTACACAGTGAGCAGCTGGGGTTGGAATTAAATTGTAGGAAGACACAGGTTATGGTCGTCACTAGGAAGAACGAAGTACCACAATGTAATATACAAGTAAATGGGAATATTCTTCAACAAGTAAATCGGTTCAATTATCTCGGAACAGTCATAACATCTGATGGCAGATGCCTTGAAGAGATTAGAACAAGAATCGCCATTGCGAAAGTAGCCTTTAGCAAGATGAAAAACATTCTGACCAATAAAATGATGTCAATTGAAACGAGAAAAAGAGTGTTGAGGGGATACATAGAGCCTGTTCTTTTGTATGGATGTGAAACATGGACAATGTTCAAGTCAAGCTGAAAAACATCTGATAGCTGCAGAAATGTGGTTTCTGAGGAAAATGCAAAGAATACCATGGACAGATAGAAAAAACAATGACCAAGTACTACAAGAGACAAATGAAAATCGTAGATTGATTAGAGAAATTAGACGTAGACAGTCAAAATTTTTTGGACATGTTATGAGAAGAAATGGACTGGAGAACTTAGTGACAGCTGGCAAGATCGAAGGGAACAGACCAAGAGGAAGACCGAGAGGAAAATACCTGGATGGCTTGGCCACATGGCATGGACGAGACAGGAACACTGAGCTGATCCACGACTCTGGTGATCGAGTGAAATGGCGAATCATGACCACCCACGCTTTCCGGCATGGCACATGATTGATTGATTGAATCTTTACGCCCAAAAGCACTAATGTAATGTTCTTCTTTAGTTATCGTGAAAGCGTCTATGACTCACATCCGCATGTTGCCACGGGAAAGACGTGTGTTCTTGAAACCTTTATTGTAATACTAATACTTATATTGAAATTCTGAGACTTTCCTCTTTTGTGATTGCTAAATTGTCCACGATTCCCATCCGTAAATGTTACCACAGGAAAGATACATGGCCTCAACACCCTTTGTTTGTTTACTGGTGTCGTGCCATGTGATCTTAATATTGGTTAACCTCAGCATTGCTGTAGTCAGTGTCCTTGTGGTCACTTGTGAACGGACCCCATTCTGGTTAATGAAGGCACAAAGGTATGCATAAACGTATCATTGTTGCTTGATATGCAGATTTGTCCTTCTTTATGTTTCTAGAATTCATCTCTGCCTCTTTTCAGATTTAGGAATGACTGTCTCATTGCTTGACTGTTCAAAGGGTAGAGAACAGACAAAGAGAAACACCCTGGTCCTCCAGGTTGGGGGTTGAAGCGTGGGGTTAACATCCCCACCTTTGTAAAAACATTTTTGTTACGAAACAGATACATGAGCCTCGAATTCGGACTGACTTATCTGGACAACGACCTTGGAACGTTAAAGGACTTTTGAGATTTGGAACATAGAATGTACGGACACTATATCGAGCTGGAGCGTCCGAAGAACTAACCCGGGAGCTGATTGAATATCAAATGGATATAACAGCAATTCAAGAAATAAGGTGGCCAGGAGAGGGTACTTTAGAGTAAAATGGAATGGTTATAATATATAGAGGAAACACCCAAAATAAACATGAATTAGGAACAGGATTTGTTATTTAAAAAAAAGAGTTATGGGGGAACGTTTTAAACTTTAAAGCTGTTAATGACAGGATTAGTAAATTACGAATAAAAGGTAAATGAAAAAATATAATGATGATTAATGTACATGCAAATACTGAAGAGAAAGAAGATGATATTAAAGAAGACTTTTATAATGATCTGGAAGATGTTATAGAAGAAACCCCCAAACAGGACATCTTGATTGTGCTGGGAGATTTCAATGCAAAAATAGGTAGAGAGCAAACTAATAAAAACGTGGCCGGTATGGAAAGCCTACATACAACTTCAAATGATAATGGATGGAGAGTCATCAACCTGGCAGAAGCCAAAGGACTGCAGATTAGCAGTACCAGACTACAAAGAAAGGATATACACAAACAAACTTGAAAATCATGTGACAAGAGAACCTATAATCAAATAGATCACATTTTAATTAACAGAAATGCATCAAACATACAGCAAGTTAGAAGTTATAGAGGAGCTGAGTGCCACAGTGACCACTTCCTCGTTGGAGCAAAATTTAAAATAAAACTTAAGAAAGCTTTCTATACTAAATTACAAAGATTACACCCAACGTATAACAGAGAAAAACTACAAGAAATTACAGTCAAAGAGAAATTTACAGATGAAATAAAATGTAAACTTGAAACTCTGCAAAACCCTTTGGAGGAAAGCGTTGACCAAACTTGGTTGAACATCAAGAATACAATTCAATCTACCGCAGAAGAATGTCTCGGTGTGTTAACCACGCATAGAAAGAACAGATGGTTCAATCAAAAATGTGAAGAAGCAGTCATTAGGAAAAAGAATGCCAGACATTTATGGTTAAATGACATCAACAACATCCAAAAGGAAGAGCATTATAGAAATGAATGTAAAGAGGCTACAAAAATAGTCCGACAGCAGAAGCGAGAATATATGAGTAATATAATCAAAGATATGGAAACTAATCACCAGAAAAATGAATCCAGAAAGTTTTTAAAGAACTGAAATCAATGAAACGAGGGCACCAACAAAACACATATGGTTTAAAAGACAAAAATGGGAATATGATAAATACCAATGAGGAAATGTGCAACACATGGAAAGAATATTTTGTTGAATTACTAAATTGTGAAGCTCCAAGTAACACTTTCCCACAGGAAGAGGTTCTAACATGTGAACCACAAATTGAAGAACCTACATTTGAAGAAATCCTATATGTAATCACACGACTTAAAAACAATAAGGCAACTGGGACTGATGGAATTGCTGCTGAATTTATAAAGGCAGGTGGCCATACATTACATCAAAAGCTATACGAACTAATAATAAAAATCTGGAGGACAGAAGAATTACCCCATGACTGGAAAGAGTCATTATTGATACCTATCTTTAAGAAAGGAGACAAGTTCCAATGTGAAAATTATAGAGGAATATCACTACTGTCCGCAAGCTATAAGATACTATCCGCAGTATTACTAAATAGACTAAAACCATATTCAGAAGACATATTAGGTGACTACCAGGCGGGTTTTAGACAAAACAGATCAACAATAGATCAGATATTTATCTTACGACAAATAGCCGAGAAAAATTGGGAATATAAAAGAGATCTCCATAACATTTTTGTGGATGTTAAAAAGGCTTATGATAGTGTCCATTGGAATAGTCTATGGAATGCTATGCAGGAATTTGGAATACCAAGGAAGTTAATCAACATGACCAGACTATGCATGGAAGATACTTATAATATAGTAACATATAAAGGCAGGAAATCAGACCCTTTCCAAATAACATCTGGCTTGAAACAGGGTGATGCACTATCGCCGCTACTCTTCAATCTGGCTCTAGAGAAAGTTGTAAGGAAGGTAAAGGAGGAATGTGATATTGGAGGAACATCCAAGCTGCTTGGTTATGCAGATGATATAGATATTATAGGGCAAAGTGAACAAAAGACATTGGAAATATTGACTCACTTAAAGGAAAAAGCCCAACAGATGGGGCTGGTTATCAACCAAGATAAGACAGAATATATGGTAATTTCAAGAGACGGAATGGCTAAAAACTCTGGCCACATACAAATAGATAATATGACCATTAAAAGAACGGAAACATACAAATACCTGGGTACAATCTTCAACTGCTCCAACATCATAAGGGAAGAAATACAAACTAGAATCAACTCTGGAAATAAGATATACTATGCACTACAACATCTACTAACATCAAATGCGCTATCTCGTAACACCAAAATCACAATATACAAAACACTGATCAGACCAGTTGTGCTGTATGGCTCTGAAACCTGGAGTACAACGAAAGGAGACGAAGCTTTGTTACAAACCTTTGAGAACAAAATTTTAAGACGCATCTTTGGACCCAATAGGGATACACAAAGTGGAGAGAGGAAAAGAAGAAGTAACAAAGACATTTATGATCTGTTTAAGTCCCCACTAATCACTGATATCATGAAGGCTAATAGACTACAATGACTGGGGCATATAGAAAGAATGGAAGATAATAGGGAAACAAAACTCGCTTACACTCAGGAAATAAATGACCGTAGACCCCGAGGTAGACCAAGAAGACGGTGGAGAGATAATACATATACAGACCTACAAGCACTTGGAATCAACGACTGGCAAGAGAAGGTCCACCAAAGAGACGAATGGAGACGGATTGTATCTGCAGCAAAGAACCTCAATGGCTCGAAACGCTGAAGAAGAAGGAGTTCTAATTCCTTGACACTGTTATTGAGGAGGGTCATACCATCTGCATATCCGAGTTCTGGGGTCGGATTTTCACCAGTTATAAGTGGATATACATTGCCACGGATTTAATCGTTTCTGCCATTGAACATCACTTGGAAAATTACAGAAATATTACACGGCTCTATACTGCTTAATTGCCTAAAGTCATGCCATGTTTGTATTTACTTGTGCACGTTCGATGACCCATGGACCTTAAATCGCCGTTGTGCTGGAACATACTCTATATACGCTAAACTGGTCGTAGGATGAAAAGAGTACTACTGTCGTATCACAACATGGATAGTTAAGCCCCAGACTACAGTCATCAAACGAGAACCACTTCAGAAATATCTGTTGTTAAAAGTCTCGCTTCCGTTTTTCCGATTCGCTAGTTGCTGATAATTAATCGCAACTTAAGAATGGTTGGCAGCACTGCTACTTTCTTTTGGAACGACTGGATAATAATGGTAATAAAAACTACCGGAATGACAATGATAAACGGAAAAATTATGATCCCAGTGACATAAACGAAACTTATTGCAAGATATTTTTGTGGTGGAAAACAACGGCATAGGCTTTCAGATAGTCGGTTATAAACGAGGGACGCCAGACAAAAGATCAAGCAGAGATAGGAATCATTGAGTCCATGCGTGTTTAGGCACACACGACCAATGTCAAGATTGACTATTAACTGGACACACAAGTTGAATGATGGCTAAATCTAGCAGTATTACTCTTACATTAAGATTTGCGTTTTCTGCAAATTCTTGAAGCTAGTAATAGAAACAATAACAAGATACGACGGAAGTGTACAAATGTTAAACTGGGATGGGGAGTTGATGATGCTTATCCATCAAGAATGAATGATGACCATTTATTTCATCCAGTGGAGCTGTGAGTTCCAAGATGACTGGTAAGGCTTATTTTGGCTCGAAATATTCTTTGGCAATGTGGGCAAAGAATGCTTGACATTCCATGAGCAGGATCTCCGGCAGTGTATTTTTTTCTAGACCTTTTTCACAGCTCTTGCAGCCCTGTTTGCTTCTCAAGTGACTAACCCTTGCCTAATAATGTACACCACGAATTTTGGTCTATGGCAGCAGTCTCCCAAGTGTCGTGATGAATTCTAAAAACGTTTAGTTAGATCTTTGAGTGACGTTAAAGAGTTACTTCTGGCTGCTTTGGGAGTGTTTATCACAGCGCAGCTCACCGTAAAAAAATATTCGTTTAGAGAGCCTTGATCTAGCATGCTAAGTTAAGTGACCAGCCCAGTGAACCTGATGTGTCATTAGTAGATTGTGGGTACTGGGCATGGACGCTCTTTCCAAGACTTCATTGTCTGGAATCTTGCCTTGAAATTTAATCATCAATAGCTTCTAAGGCAGACTCTGTGGAAGTGGTTTAATTTCCTGGCGTGTCGCTGGTAAATAGTCCACTTTTCACAAGCAGATAGCAGTGTGGATAATACGACAGCTCTTAGACATTCAGCTTTGTTTGCAGGCTTATTCCATTTCTGTTCCACACATTGTTTAGTCTGCCACGGGCCGCACTGGCTATGGAGATTCTTGCATTCACTTCGTCATCAATTGTGGCAGCTTGTGACACAGTGCTGCCAAGATAGGTGAATTTGTCCACAACACTTAGTCTATGCCCATTCACTTTGATATTCCGCACGGTGTGATTAATCTCTGGAGACGACTGGTACGCAATTACAGTCTTCTCCAAGCTGATATAGAGCCCAACTTTGGCTCAGGCATACGAGAAAGCTGAAACATTGTGTTGCATGTCTGCCTCTGAGTTGGCATATAGAGCGCAATCATCAGCAAACAGGAGCTCTCTGACAGTGTTGATGGTAGTTTTGGTTTTAGCTTCCAACCTTCTGAAATTTAAACAACTTTCCATGCATACGGTAGTTGATGTCTATTC
This sequence comes from Cepaea nemoralis, assembly GCA_014155875.1. Classification (NCBI taxonomy): domain Eukaryota; kingdom Metazoa; phylum Mollusca; class Gastropoda; order Stylommatophora; family Helicidae; genus Cepaea; species Cepaea nemoralis. The sequence goes on along the minus strand of JACEFZ010024167.1, from coordinate 132,478 downwards.
CATTGTCGTTGTTTTCGAAGGCATTTGTCAACATACCTCAAAACATGAGGCTGAACAGTGTTGGTGCCAGGACACAGCTTTTTTCACTCCATTGGTGACGGAAAGAGCTCAGGCAATTAGCCATTTTTCTGGACTCTTGCCTGCATAATGTCATGAAATAGTCGCACTGTTTGGACAAACCTTCGTGGACAGCCATATTTCGCCATAACTTTCCACAGTCCATCTCTGCTGACTGTATCAAAAGCCTTAGTAAGATCAATAAAGTAGAGAACATTTCGGAGTTCTGTTCCTGACATTTCTCTTGCAACTGCCTTGCAAGCGAAAATCATGTTAACAGTTCCTCGTTCTTTTCTTGAGTCTCAGAAAGAAGACCTTGGTCGAGATGGGCTGTGAGGCGAATGAGAAGAATTCTGGCGAGTATCATCATTACTTTTCTCCGTAATCTCGTATACTCTCGTCGGTGACGTGACGACGGTGAGAATCAGCAGTGGTTCGAATCGCATCGGTAACTTACGGGGTATGTGAGCCGGGCGCTCAGAAAGCAATGGCAAACTACTGAGCGTAATCTTGCCAAGAAATCAACATACAGCTGAAAGATGCCGGTGTTGACAGCGATGTCCTGTAAAGGATATGCAAATAAAACAAAAATCACCATTACAAATGAGAGCAAGGAGATGCCTTGGTAGTTGTCACGGATTGGTGGTTTACCTTTGTATTGGTGGACTATTGACGCGTCCTTGAAATCTTGTGGCATGGTCTCGTTCACCCATATGTTTGTAAAGACTTGGTGACGCTGCTCTATCAAAACCAGTCTACCTGCTTTGTATATTTATATATCTTTCACCTCCCCACCCTGACAGACGTAATTTGAAAACATACACACACGCGCTCGCGCGCGCGCGCAGCGTGTGTGTATGTGTGTGTGTGTGAAGCCGAGGGCAAAAAGAGAATATAGTAACATAATTTTACAGGAGACTACTATTATACTCTTTATGGTGATGTGAGGTAGAGAGCGCAACTGCAACTGCGTTCGGGCTAAAGAAAAAAAAGGGGGAGAAAGAGAGGAAACCTCCCACCGCCACCAACTAACAAGAACAGGGAAGTAAAAAGAAAGAAGATTTTCAGGGTTCTAAAGACAGGGACTGGAGCTATTGTTTATGTTCCAGCCCAGACAATGGATTAAACTATTAGGCTTTAATAGCAACAGTGAAGGCACAAACTAAACATACCCAGACTAAACTAACATGTCAGGAACAATACAAACAGCTCTTTATTTATCAAATTCTTCACCTTCAGGGATATCTAATGTTAATACAAAAATTGTAGCATTAAACAAAACACTCATCATCATCATCATCATCATCATCATCATCATCATCATCATCATCATCATCATCATCATCATCATCATCATCATCATCATCATCATCATCATCATCATCATCATCATCATCATCATCATCATCATCATCATCAAGTGCCGTGCCGACTGGCGTAGGCGTTCATGACTCTCCACAGATCTCGGTCTTTGGTTTTCTGGATCAACTCTGCCGTTGATATTCCTCCATGCCACCGTCGCAATCCATCCAGTATCATTTCTCGTGGTCTGCCTCTGCCTCTCTTCCCCTCGCATTTTCCAGTTGTCACGATGTTCTTCAGCGCCTCTCTTCTCATCACATGACCAAAATCAGCTGTTTGTCTCTTTCTTATTGTTACATATAATGTTTTAGTTTCGCCAGCCTCTTTAAGGCAGTCGTCGTTAGTTACTTTGGCAGTCCAAGGAATTCGCAACATTCGTCTAAGGAACCACATCTCTGTTGCTTCCAATCTCTTCCTAATTTGTTCATTTATATTCACAGATTCACAGCCATACAGCAAAATAGGTTCTATATAGCTCTTTAGCACTCTCTTTCTTAATTCAATGATAGCGACTTATTGCATAAGATATTCTTCATTTTTTGAAACAAAACACTAGAGACTAAAATTAAACATTAACAATGGGTGGTCCCTACCAAATAACCAGATCTCTGACCTCTAGACCAAGCTTATTTTAGTACACCAAGTACCACAACAGGATGCTAATCACCTAGGCTGAGTAGAATGTGACACTTAACAAAAGCTAGACACCTTAACAAAAGATTGTGACACTTTCACTGGAAGAACTTTGACCGTGACGAAACTAAGACACCTCAACATGGGATACAGACGCCAAAAATTGCACTAGTAAAAAAAATAAGTCACCTTACACGGGAGACTTAGACATGAATAATTGCAACACCCACAAAAACTCAGCAGAGCTCTGATATTACTGTTATTAGCCACTCCTGCAACATACAAGTAGATTCTGCTTATATGTGTAACAGAATCAACACATACATGATTCATAATGCCATGTCAAAACACTGGCATATGCTGCTTATAGTACCTTGTAGTGTAGGGCAGGTGGTGGTTGAGAGGGGTGGGAGCGCTTGAGCCTGAAGAATTAGGGCCGCCTGGCTAGTGTAGTCGCCGCAAACTGTGCAGGTTACAGTTTTCTTTTTTCCCCCAATAGAAAACCTCCACACCTTACCGAGGATTCGGTACCGGATCTCCCGAAAGAGAATCTGGCATTCTAACAACTCCTCCAGCCTCTCCTCAAACCATAATGCAAATATGATTAATAAGTGTATATTTCCCCATTTGCATTAATCGTGGTGATTAAATCCTCAATTCTTAAACGCAACAATTAAGGTTGTGTCATGGAATCACCCGCTTTACTATCCTCTACAGTTGTACCTTTGCTATTACAAAATAACTTGATGTTGTTTGAGCTCAACATCTTCTATTGAACTATTCTCAACCTGTTTCTAACCTTCCATGTAGCACAATACTCACCTACAAAATACCTCCAGTTCAGTGGAACTATCATATACAGATCCTACACACACTCCAGTGATGAAAAATTACATCTGGCTTGCCCAGCTATAAACACATTTACCTAGTAAGAACACAAGAAGGTATATCAGATATGTTCACAGTCAATACAGGAGTGAGGTAGGGATGTGTGCTCTCTGCCCCTGCTAGTTAATATCTACATGAGCAGAATTTCCAAAGAAGCAAGTCTTGACAGAACAAATTCAGAAAATTTAGGATTCTTTACTCCAGATGAAACAACTGATCCACAGGAAATAAATGAACTTCTATTTGCAGACGATCAGCGCCTATTTTAAAGCGACGAGGGCAGACTGCAAAATCATATTAATAATCTGAGTTCAACATTCAGGAGATACAATATGAGTATAAATACAGCCAAAACCGAAGTAATGCGAGTTTCTTCAGAAACCACATCTCCACAGCCATCAGATGTTTTTCAGCTTGTCTGCTCATTGTCCACGCCTCACATCCATATAAAAGTACAGGTACTATGTAGTACTTCAACACTCTTTTTCTCGTTTCAATTGATATCTTTTTATTTGTCAGTACGCTTTTCATCTTACAAAAGGCTACCTTCGCCATGGCAATTCATGTTCTAATCTCGTCAAGGCATCTCCCATCAGACGTTATGACTGTTCTGAGATAGTTGTACCGATTCACTTGTTTAAGAATATGCCCATTTTCATACTATAGAAGTAAACAAAGATCTACACCTCTGCTTCATTGACTACACAAAATGACATTTTACATATTACATTATGGTATTTCTTCCTTCCTAGTGACGACCATAATCTGTGTCTTCTTACAATTCAATTCTAACCCCAGTTGTTAACTGTGTGCAACAACCGCATCTACTAAATTTTGCAGGTCCTGTTCATTGTCTGCAATCAAGACTGTATCATCTGCGTATCTAATGTTATTGATGTATCGTCCCCCAATGTTGATTCCTTCCATATCTTCTATATTTCTGAAAATATTTTCACTGCACAGGGAAAAAAGATCTGAAGACATTACACATCCCTGTCTCACACCACTCTTAATAGGCTGATATTGACCAACTTCATTATCAATCCTTATGGCAGCTTGTTGTTTCCAATATATGTTTTATACAAGTCTAAGGTCTTTTCCATCAATTTGTAGATCTTCGAGCATCCGTATCATGTCGACATGTGTCACTTTATCGAAAGCCTTTGTGTAGTCAATGAAGCAGAGGTGTAGATCTTTGTTTACTTCTATGGAATGTTCAATTACTGTTCTCAGTATGTACACAGCATTTACTGTACTCTTGCCTTCTACAAACTAACATTGTTCCTCTCCTATTTCAGGTTGTATTTTCTTCCTAACTCTTTGCATGATAATTCTTAGCAAAATCTTCGAGATGTGACTCATTATACTAATTGTTCGATGTTGATTACATTCCAAGACTCCTGATTTCTTTGGGATTGCAATAAATACAGAATTCATGAGGTATATCTCAAGTATCATATATGGTATTCAGGAGTCTGGTAACTGTATCTATTCCGTATTCTTCTAAAGCATTAATCATTTCTGTTGTTGACATCTTTTTATTGGTCAGTATGTTTTTCATCTTAAAAAAGGCTACCTTCGCCATGGCAATTCTTGTTCTAATCTCTTCAAGGCATCTCCCATTAGATGTTATGACTGTTCCGAGATAGTTGTACCGATTCACTTGTTTAAGAATATGCCCATTTACTTGTATATTGTATTTCTTCCTTCCTAGTGACGACCATAATCTGTGTCTTCTTACAATTCAATTCTAACCCCAGTTGTTCAAATTACACCTTCGCAAAATCAACACCTGCGAAATGAGATGCCTGAGGAGAGCTGCCGACTTAACATTCCGAGACCGAGTAAGAAATGCTATTTTCAGACAGACTGTGGGATCAACACCTAGTGATACATTTATTGAAAGACAGAAGATCAAGTGGTTTGGCCATGTCGTTAGAATGCAACATCAACAACTACCATCACTGGCCTTACATCAAAGATCATCTGTGACGAGACCACGAGGATGTCCAAGAAGAAAATGGATTGACGACATCAAAGACATTGTACAAGCCATACGGAATGACACTATCCAGTGTCGCCCACCGGGCGCTCGAACGCAAATTATTCCTCCCCACGGCGCTTGACGGCAGAAGTGGAAGATGATGATGATGATGACCTATTGGATGAAACACACACATACACCACACACACACACACACACACACACACACACACACACACACACACAAACACACACACACATATATATATATATCTCTGATTATCTGCTCTACCCGAGCCATCCATGATATCAGCCGGTGGCCCTTAATTCGTGCCCAGACCCCATTGCAAGGCGCTATAGGTCGCTGATGTAGGTAGACAGGAAGGTAAGTATAAATTCAGGCAGGCAAACAGGTTGGTAAGGAAATTGTTTGGTAAGTAGTTAGTTTGGTAGATAGGCAGACTGGTTGGCTGTTGGGTTGGTTTGGTACATAGATAATTTGGTAGATAGGCAGACTGGTTGGCTACTGGGTTGGTTAGGTAGATAGATAGTTTGGTAGATAGGCAGACTGGTTGGCTACTGGGTTGGTTTGGTAGATAGATAGTTTGGTAGATAGGCAGACTGGTTGGCTACTGGGTTGGTTTGGTAGATAGATAGTTTGGTAGATAGGCAGACTGGTTGGCTACTGGGTTGGTTTGGTAGATAGATAGTTTGGTAGATAGGCAGACTGGTTGGCTACTGGGTTGGTTTGGTAGATAGATAGTTTGGAAGATAGGCAGACTGGTTGGCTACTGGGTGGGTATGGTAAGTAGATAGTTTGGTAGATAGACAGACTGGTTGGCTGCTGGGTTGGTTTGGTAGATAGATTGGTAGATAGGCAGACTGGTTGGCTGTTGGGTTGGTTTGGTAGATAGATAGTTTGGTAGATAGGCAGACTGGTTGGCTACTGGTTTGGTTTGGTAGATAGATAGTTTGGTAGATAGGCAGACTGGTTGGCTACTGGGTTGGTTTGGTAGATAGATAGTTTGGTAGATAGGCAGACTGGTTAGCTACTGGGTTGGTTTGGTAGATAGATAGTTTGGTAGATAGGCAGACTGGTTGGCTAATGGGTTGGTATGGTAAGTAGATAGTTTGGTAGATAGGCAGACTGGTTGGCTAATGGGTTGGTTTGGTAGATAGATAGTTTGGTAGATAGGCAGACTGGTTGGCTAATGGGTTGGTTTGGTAGATAGATAGTTTGGTAGATAGGACAGACTGGCTTGGCTGCTAGGTTGGTTTCTAGGTAGGTAGATAGTTTGATAGATAGGCAGACTGGGTGGGTGGTATGTAAACAAAGAAAAGGGGAGACGGAAAACATAATTGCTCAAGACTGCTAGTGAATACATAAAGTACAAATTATGCACGCAGATATTCACCAAGGGAACCATACTGACTACTGACATCTTAAAGCCCGACATCTCACCCAGTACAGGGCCGCTTCATGGGCCACTTGGGATGGGGAATATTTATATTATTGGCAAACACATCCTACATTTAATACCACAACCTCATAAGAAGGACAATTCATGTACATTTCAGCAGCCGCAGTAGCGCCGTGGTTGGCACTCTTTCCTGCGATCTGGTGGTCAATTGTTCGAATACCCCATCACAAGGGTGTGTTTTTGAATGGTTATTCTCCCATGTAGATTAATCCTAAAATGGGTATCCGGAAGTTTTCCGGGAAGTAAAGGCGGCTGGTGGGATACTGACCTCGTCATTTATCGAATGTCACTGTCAACGTGTTGTATGTCTAGGGATCTAGACTCGGGCTCAAACAGGCAACAATAACTCCGTTAAACATAATATAGCAACTTTAATGAACATTAATATACAGTGCGTTGGCGCAGTGGTTTTAACAAGCCCGCACTGAGGCGTTGCATATCACAGAGGTTTAACATCACACATGATTGTAACAAACATTCTAAGCAAACTATCTAGCATATGTCTATGACCCTAAATATACATGGGTCGAAACTATTAAGTCCCTCTAAGGCAGGCCCTGTTGCCTCTCCGATGTCCCGTCTGTCTCTGCTCGTTCACACGTGTCGCAATCCGACACGGGTGGTAACTCTGTCCGAGTTCCTCGTGGACCCCGCAAAAGGCGGGCCACATCAGTGTCCACGGGACAGTGGACTCACTTGACCAGTCCTTCGAGAAGGCTCTAGATTACTCTGGCCTTCGAGTGACTTACTTCTTTCCCTTGGGCGGGAGTTGTAGCCCTTGGCTAATATCTATTAACTCATGTAGGTTTACCGGATAATGTGGATAATGTGAGGCTGTGACAGTCACTTTGTCTACAAACATCTGGGGCTAGCACCATATACCCTCTAGACCTGAAGACGTGGACAAGGTTCTTTTACTTTCCTACCATACACACAATATGCTTCAAGGAGAAGGGTTCTTTACTCTCCTACCACACACACAATATGCTTCATGGAGAATGTTCCTTTACTCTCCTACCATACACACAATATGCTTTAAGGAGAAGGGTTCTTTACTCTCCTACCATACACACAATATGCTTCAAGGAGAAGGGTTCTTTACTCTCCTACCACAAACACGGTATGCTTCAGGGAGAAGGTTCCTTTACTCTCCTACCATACACACGGTATGCTTCAAGGAGAATGTTCATTTACTCTCCTACCATACACACAATATGCTTCAAGGAGAAGGGTTCTTTACTCTCCTACCATACACACAATATGCTTTAATGAGAAGGGTTCTTTACTCTCCTACCATACACACAATATGCTTCAAGGAGAAGGGTTCTTTACTCTCCTACCACACACACGGTATGCTTCAGGGAGAAGGTTCCTTTACTCTCCTACCATACACACAATATGCTTCAAGGAGAATGTTCCTTTACTCTCCTACCATACACACGGTATGCTTCAAGGAGAATGTTCATTTACTCTCATACCATACACACAATATGCTTTATGGAGAATGTTCCTTTACTCTCCCACCATACACACAATATGCTTCAAGGAGAATGTTCATTTACTCTCCTACCATACACACAATATGCTTTATGGAGAATGTTCCTTTACTCTCCTACCATACACACAATATGCTTCAAGGAGAATGTTCCTTTACTCTCCTACCATACACACAATATGCTTCAAGGAGAAGGGTTCTTTACTCTCCTACCATGCACACAATATGCTTCAGGGAGAAGGTTCCTTTACTCTCCTACCATACACACGGTATGCTTCAAGGAGAATGTTCATTTACTCTCCTACCATACACACAATTTGCTTTATGGAGAATGTTCCTTTACTCTCCCACCATACACACAATATGCTTCAAGGAGAATGTTCATTTACTCTCCTACCATACACACAATATGCTTTATGGAGAATGTTCCTTTACTCTCCTACCATACACACAATATGCTTCAAGGAGAATGTTCCTTTACTCTCCTACCATACACACAATATGCTTCAAGGAGAAGGGTTCTTTACTCTCCTACCATACACACAATATGCTTCAAGGAGAAGGGTTCTTTACTCTCCTACCATACACAAGGTATGCTTCAAGGAGAAGGGTTCTTTACTCTCCTACCATACATACGGTATGCTTCAAGGAGAAGAACAATTCGCCAAAGTAACATCTAATTTTTTTTTTTGTTTGCATACCCTATTTACATGACATCGCTGTCAATACCAGCACTGCTTTTATCCTGTTCATTATCCTGTTGATGTCTTGGCAAGTTTACGTTCCGTAGTTTGCCATTGCTTTCTGACACACAATATGCTTTATGGAGAATGTTCCTTTACTCTCCCACCATACACACAATATGCTTCAAGGAGAATGTTCATTTACTCTCCTACCATACACACAATATGCTTTATGGAGAATGTTCCTTTACTCTCCTACCATACACACAATATGCTTCAAGGAGAATGTTCCTTTACTCTCCTACCATACACACAATATGCTTCAAGGAGAAGGGTTCTTTACTCTCCTACCATACACACAATATGCTTCAGGGAGAAGGTTCCTTTACTCTCCTACCATACACACGGTATGCTTCAAGGAGAATGTTCATTTACTCTCCTACCATACACACAATATGCTTTATGGAGAATGTTCCTTTACTCTCCCACCATACACACAATATGCTTCAAGGAGAATGTTCATTTACTCTCCTACCATACACACAATATGCTTTATGGAGAATGTTCCTTTACTCTCATACCATACACACAATATGCTTCAAGGAGAATGTTCCTTTACTCTCCTACCATACACACAATATGCTTCAAGGAGAAGGGTTCTTTACTCTCCTACCATACACACAGTATGCTTCTGGGAGAAGGTTTCTTTACTCTCCTACCATAAACACAATATGCTTCAAGGAGAAGGATCATTTACTCTCCTACGACACACAATATGCTTCAAGGAGAAGGGTTCTTTACTCTCCTACCATACACACAATATGCTTCAAGGAGAAGGGTTCTTTACTCTCCTACCATACACAAGGTATGCTTCAAGGAGAAGGGTTCTTTACTCTCCTACCATACATACGGTATGCTTCAAGGAGAAGAACAATTCGCCAAAGTAACATCTAATTTTTTTTTTTTTGTTGCATACCCTATTTACATGACATCGCTGTCAATACCAGCACTGCTTTTATCCCGTTCATTATCCTGTTGATGTCTTGGCAAGTTTACGTTCCGTAGTTTGCCATTGCTTTCTGAACAACCGGCTCCCATACGTTACAACCAGCGCGACACGGTCTGCTGACAAATCGGTCACAGCTGTGTTTCGAACGCAGGTAAGCGGCTTCACGATTGGCGTCGGTAAGATCTTAGCCACGGAGACCGGCAACATGTAATTAACATCTGAATCATAATTTGATATTTTGTCTATATTCTAAGAAATATGGACACACAGATGGATCTGTCTGATGTCAAGACAGTAAATTATTGTGCCAAATATAACAGATAATATTACAAGAAGCATGATGTTTTTAAGGTAAAATAGACCTGTGTTATATAGGTAAAGTAAAGGACTCATAGTCATGCCATGGGGGTAAAGTAAAGGACTCATAGTCATGCCATGGGGGTAAAGTAAAGGACTCATAGTCATGTCATGGGGGTAAAGTAAAGGACTCATATTCATGTCATGGGGGTAAAGTAAAGGACTCATATTCATGTAATGGGGGTAAAGTAAAGGACTCATATTCATGTAATGGGGGTAAAGTAAAGGACTCATATTCATGTAATGGGGGTAAAGTAAAGGACTCATATTCATGTTATGGGGGTAAAGTAAAGGACTCATATTCATGTCATGGGGGTAAAGTAAAGGACTCATATTCATGTAATGGGGGTAAAGTAAAGGACTCATATTCATGTAATGGCGGTAAAGTAAAGGACTCATATTCATGTCATGGGGGTAAAGTAAAGGACTCATATTCATGTAATGGCGGTAAAGTAAAGGACTCATATTCATGTCATGGGGGTAAAATAAAGGACTCATATTCATGCCATGGGGGTAAAGTAATGGACTCATATTCCTGTCATGGGGGTAAAGTAAAGGACTCATATTCATGTCATAGGGGTGTTGGGTATATGGTGCTTACCCCATATTTGTATAGACCAATCAGAACTCAGTGTGTGATGGGGTCAGTATCACACCGATCCCTTTACTTCCCTGGACATTTCCTTGAACCAATGTTAACCCGCGTCGACCTTGACCTCTCGTAATATCGTTGCTTTGCTTCTGACATTGCCGTCTGTCTAACACACGGAATAAGCTGCCAGATACATTAAACACAATTGAAAGGGATGTCACCAGAATCCAACGTAAACATTTACAGTGGATATACAAAGATAGCTATAACAAATCTAATAAATTATTACATGAACTCCCTTGATTAAAATTCACTGGAAGGGAATCATCCACCTGTTCAGGCAGCATGCAGACAAAGACTGAGGAGCAGAGATTTGGTGAACAGATAGAGATGTTAAGATAAGAGTAGACAGAATTGCCATGAAGTTTTAATAGCACTAGGAAACTTTGGAAACCAAAGGACATTAACACAAGTCCATACTTAGAATAGTTGATGTTAAATGAGCATTGCTGTGTAAATCATAAACACGGAGAACCACTGAATGGGTCACTAATAAACTACAAACATTCATTATCTGTCGCCTCCACCGAACGGAGATGAAATGTTCGGACAGAGTCTCGGATGTTCGGGAAAATCTCAAAGAGACCAAGGACAACTAAAGTTCCTCTTTCCCAGTGTGATCCTGGCCGTTTTAATTTTAATAGCCTTCCCTGGATCAATTGCTTGAGTCCATAAATAGAGTCCTGGAGAGCTAAGGAAGTCCCCAAGGTTAACAAGGAACAGATTTCCTCGAACTTTCCTCCATAATATTCCTGTGGATTTCCCTTGCCCCTATGCTCTCAGCTAAATAATTAATATCTATCACTGACAACAACGGAATTCTTGTAACACTCAAGAGTGGAAATGAAATCACTTGTATATTTAATAAACACAACAAACAGGCGTATTGGTCATTCTGTTACAAAAAAATTATAATCCATTCCAAAGGCATGATATATAAAATACACTAATGCCCCAAACATTCACTTTAAAAAAAACACCAACATAAACCTAATTTCCCCAGTGGGTTAAATGATATATACAGTATCTCAGTTGAGTTATATTAAGTATAAGGACTTGTCGTAAACTGAAGCCTATCCACTCCAGAGTCTATGGAACCCATTTGTAAATAAAAAATGGTTCAGTGAAAATAAATATATTGAGTTCTCAGAGTGAGCCTTGATCTTGTCCATGTAGAATGATAGTCGATTATCCTCTCAAATCATAGGTCCAAGTAATGGTTCTCTGTTTTATCTATGGTGATAATGGTTACCTGTCCTAAGTGGTTAGACGAAACTCTAGCTGGTACTTTCTTTCAGACTAGTCTTCTTGATCTCTCCAGCCAGGTGTCCCCATCAAGAGTCATATCTGGATCTGGATGGATCTAACAACTACCTGAAATTCCAGTATCAAAATATAAATCTACTGATATCATAATTACATCTATATGATTATTAGAAATGGAAGGAGGTATAAACCCCAAAGAAAAAAAGGAAAATAAACAAAGGGAATTTTGACCTCAGGAAAAATTAAACAAAGGGGGAAGAGGGTCTTAGGGTCCCCCAATAGTTATCAAACCCATAGCTGGTTTCTCTCCATCCAATCCTCCACTACAGGGCGCTCAAGGTTTAGATTACCAGACAAGCAATGTCATCTTCGCCCCTGCCTGTCACCCATGGTATCCAAGTTGAGTAATACCTTGATCGATTCGGAATTTGATAATCATGTTCACCATTCCCCTTTGTACATAATTATTTTCCCTATTTATCCTTCCATGTAAAAGAAAAGGCCTCACACATTAAGTGTCTTAATGGCTTCTCTAAATGCAATGAGCATTTACTTATAAACAATATAAGTACATTTTGGCATCATCTCCTGTATAACATTCAGGTGGGTTCCTCCCAATAAAATGCTTTCAGGAGGAGCATCCTCCCTTCTCTTCAACATGTAGGCATATGCCTTACCTTACTTGTCCATAAGATTTATCATCATCATACATCGAACACAATTCAGAAAACAAAACCATATAATTGTAACATGAGTGATATGGAATACAGAGTGGCGTCACGCGTAGAGACAATTAAATTATCAATTAGTGCATGGGTACCACTATCATCCTCTCCTCTGATAAAATTGGCAGTATGCATCAAATTACCTACTATCAGGTGATTGATTGTTTGATCGTACTCATCCTCTGTATGCCAATTCTCCTCACCCAATCTACAATCATTCAACATTAATCATAACCCTACTTGCATGAATGATGAATAGGCATAATTAGGTGACTCACAATTAATAAGCTAAAAACTAAATTCATATATTTAACACCCATGAAGTCACAATTGAATAACCACATGAATGCTTCCATAAAACACACAGGATTTTATGATAACACACAGGGAACTATTTAACATTTAATGTACCCATGTAATGTTTCTATGACGAATTACATTAATTCATCCTAACTAGTAAATGCACATTTAAGATAGTTCCTTACTACTGAACTATGGATCCTAATCTCCCAAATCCTAAGTTAATAACTAAATCCTAAACCACTACTGACTTAGCTTAACTGCTTAAGGAGTAAAATGCACAACCTAGGCTGATTGCTTATGCTTACATAAAAGTGCATAACTAGAAAAAGAAACCTCCCCTCCCACTATGGGTTAACCTAGTGCACAGATCATCTATAAACTACGACATCAGAATATAGTGCTTAGTCTCTCCTGAAATAAGTTCTTAAGGACTAACCACATTTTAACAGCACACACCAACGTACCATTTTCTGGGAAAGGAGCATAACTAACTAAATATTACATAGTGTTTACCTTCAACATAGTTGAATGTCTTCTTCAAGCATAACGTCGTCAGGTTTCAGCTCCAGTCTAGGTTTTTGCTCTCCTTGCTGATGGCTGCTTAATAGGCTGGCACTTCTCTCTCTTCGATTATTGAGTAGAGGACACCAAAGCCGTCAGTTCCAGTGGACCTCCTCTTGTTGAGCGATTGCTGACGTTTTTTGTTTCTTTCGTTTTACACACACTGCACTTCTGCCGGTCTTCACTCCATTTTTAAAGACTTTCGGTTGTTGTTTTTTCTGCCTTTCATCGACTGGGCTCTGACGTCATTCCGGGTCGTGACCAATGGCTGAGCTCCTTTTTGGCTATATTTAGAACATTGTCGTTCCATTTCCGAATCAGCTTTTTTTTTTTCTTTTTCAAAGTAAGATGATGTAAATTTCATCTTTCTTCTTAAACTATAGGCGCTAATTCCATAATTTTTAAATTTGAATTTAATTCTAATGGTGGTGGTTATTGGCGCTGTGGCTAAATGGAGGGTAGTGCGGGGAAATTCGAACAGAGATGTGTCGGCTTGCAAGATGTATACTACACAGAGTCACGCATGCGGGTCTCGGGGAAGACCTAGCGAGACTCCAGGAAATCAAGAGGTGGGGGTAAGATGCTGGCACACTGAGAGAACCACACTGAGAAGACTTGAGAATAATCTATTTAGGAGTTTCCTTTCATTGAAGTCCACAAGGCAAACGAAATTGAGGGAGCCCTAAAGAAAACAGGGAAGAGGCTTAGACACAGAAGTTAATAATGTGTGGAGGACAAGGATCAAGCTGCAGAAAATATAACATATGGCAACCTGGGGTGACACGGTTGTGGTGTATCCTTCAGTATAGAAGAGAGAACTGAGAGACAAGAACATGCCATTTATGGGGGATAGTTTGTATAACAGTGTAGGTAACAGTAAGGTTGTTGATTAAATAGTAATTAAATGACGGCGGATATAATGTCTAGCATGGCGGAGATGTGGTTTTATGTGCTGAAAATTCATTGGACAGCCAAAATGAGCAGACTGGACATTTTGAAGGCAGCTAAGTCGCAAAGAAAACTTATTACAAACGTTAGAAAGAGGCACTCACAATTGTTTTTGGCCACATAATGAGAAGGCGGGGTCTGGAACATGTTGTGACAACAGAAAAGATTTGTGGAAAGAGAAATAGAGGAAAACAATGAGAGAAAATTATTTACAGTCTTGTGTCATGGCACGGAAGGGAGTCAACGTATGATTTGTTCCATGGCGTCGGAGATCGCAATTAGTAGAGAAACATGATCGCCCACGCCAGCCGGCAATGCACTTGATAATAATGACAACAGAGTAAATACAGTTATTGGTGAGGTTGTTTGAAATGCTCAAATGTAAACCCAATAGAGAATGTTCACGTGCTAACTCGTAGTCAGTGTGAGCAAGCGTGCATCACGGTGTTCGGATAGAAGGATAATGATGCGTTGTTAATTAGCCGAAATTACAACAACTTAGCGTGTAGAATATCGCTTTCCTACCTTTGGTCACGTAAACAATTATTTGTACTAGAAAGATTCTATACCTGGTTATTTCTGGAATTTTGCATTGTCGACGTAAATGCGACGTTTGTGCATCCCAGTAACGCCAATAATAGTATACAAGAAAGCCAGTAGGGTGTTTGAACTAAAATGATAAAGATAAAAGTTTCCTATTATATTAATGATCAGACTAGAAGAGAACGAAAGACAGACTTGACAAAGAACGGATATACAGATACAGCCTCGGAAATAAAGATGAGAGAGAGAGAGAGAGAGAGAGAGAGAGAGAGAGAGAGAGAGAGAGAGAGAGAGAGAGAGAGAGAGAGAGAGCGTGTATTTTCAGCGTAATTGTAATCAACCTCTCTCTCTCCTCTTTCGTATCCGAAACAAACCAACAACCAGCGAAAGGTAGAGAATGGACAACACTTAACAGAGATGATTACATTGGGGACAAGGAATTTCTGTGAAGATTAACTTGTGACAAATAGTTTCTGTGCAAACTTATTTGTGACAAATAATTTATGTGCATACTTATTTGTGACAAGGAATTTATGTGCAGACTTATTTGTGGCAAGGAATTTATGTGCAGACTTATTTGTGACAAGGGATTTCTTTGCAGACTTATTTGTGACAAGGAATTTCTGTGCAGACTTATGTGTGACAAACAGTTTCTGTACAGACTTATTTGTGACAAGGAATTTATGTGCAGACTTATTTGTGACAAAGAATTTCTGTGCAGACTTATTTGTGACACAGAATAACTAGCATTGTTGGCGTCTCTGTCTAGGAGGTGGAGAACGGGATTGACAATCTGGCACATCCGGTTCTAAATTTGCTGCAGACCATTTGGAAGCAGACCACCTTTCCTTGACTTTTAAACATGGCATGAGCGTCGTTCGTTCAGAAAGCAATGGCAAATTACTGAACGCAAATTTGCATAGAAAAATCACAAAAATCCAAACTGCTGGGGTTGATTGTGACGTACTGTAAAGGACTGTAACTAACGTTATATAAATATCCAGCATTGGGATGTTCACTGTCTCTTTGAAGGCTTGTGTAATTCGAGATTCCATCATAATCATCGTTATCATTACCATCTGTGAGGGATCCAAATAGCGTTACTTTTTTAGTGAAAGACGAGATCTAAAGAGTTGAGACAGTTACCAACAGTTCAGCTGAAACAGACTATAGGGAGACGTAAATACGTGACAAGAACCAGACAGACAGTCACGCGACTGCCAGGCTCCCGAGTTGTCCTTGAGGAATCTTACGATCGGAGTTAACGTTCTGAATAGACAGATAGTTTCTCATTCAGTCTCGATGCAGCTTCGAGATAAGTCAGACAGTAGACGCATACATGACGACCATCACATGAACATTACATTAAACCATCGATGTTTCCACAACAACACACTTTCTATTCAACTCAACCCTATCAACCGGGGGTCTCACATCTTACGACTATTTTCTAGTGACATGCTACCAGTTGAGTCATACTGGGAAAATATTTTGCAAAATTCTTGAGAAGAGATTACGACCTACTATAGAACCCCAACTAAGCGAAACACAACTTGGATTTAGGAAAAAACAAAGGATGCACAGACGCCATGTTTGCTCTTAGACAACTTATAGAAAAAATCAATCGAATTCAGTGAAACACTCTACGTAGTCTTTTTCGACCAAACAAAAGGCATTCGATAGAGTAGATAGAAACAAGCTGTGGGAAATCCTTAAACAATATGAAGTGAGTACACATCTAACAAACCTATGTAGAAGCTTATACTAGATAGTGAGAGCAACTGGAGGACACTCAGAACCCGTAACAATAAGATCTGGAGTGTCCTGTCCCCTCTCTTGTTCATAACATATATAGACATTATATGTAAAGAAACCAGCCAAACAGAGACCGCTAGAATACCGCATGACGAGAACACAGAAGAAGAACCATCTGCAAATCTAACCATTAGAGAACTCCTGTTTGCGGACGACCAAGCACTAATAGCAAAATCAGAAGCTGAATTACAAGACCACCTGAATAGTCTAAACGAAATGTGTAGGGAACATAACATGAAAATTAGCACAAGCACAACAGAGGTAATGACTATAACTAAAGAAGAAAAAACAAAAACAATTCACCTTAACGAACAACCCTTGAAACAAGTAAAGAGTTTCAAGTACCTAGGAAGTATAATATCATAACATGGCAGATCACAAGACGAGATTGAAAATAGATGCAATAAGGGAAACCAACTCATTGGACAAATGGCACCAATACGTGTTTTTTTTTTGTTGCCTCAATATAAAATTCAATATCTCAGTAACCAACTGAGGGAAAATGATGAGATTTAGCATAAAACCTTATAATCTATCTATCTATCTATCTATCTATCTATCTATCTATCTATCTATCTATCTATCTATCTATCTATCTATCTATCTATCTATCTATCTATCTATCTATCTATCTATCTATCTATCTATCTATCTATCTATCTATCTATCTATCTATCTATCTATCTATCTATCTATCTATCTATCTATCTATCTATCTATCTATCTATCTATCTATCTATCTATCTATCTATCTATCTATCTATCTATCTATCTATCTATCTATCTATCTATCTATCTATCTATCTATCTATCTATCTATCTATCTATCTATCTATCTATCTATCTATCTATCTATCTATCTATCTATCTATCTATCTATCTATCTATCTATCTATCTATCTATCTATCTATCTATCTATCTATCTATCTATCTATCTATCTATCTATCTATCTATCTATCTATCTATCTATCTATCTATCTATCTATCTATCTATCTATCTATCTATCTATCTATCTATCTATCTATCTATCTATCTATCTATCTATCTATCTATCTATCTATCTATCTATCTATCTATCTATCTATCTATCTATCTATCTATCTATCTATCTATCTATCTATCTATCTATCTATCTATCTATCTATCTATCTATCTATCTATCTATCTATCTATCTATCTGCCGGCCGGCCGGCCGGCCGACCCACTCACCCATCCACCCACCCACCGACCGACCGGCCCACCGACCGACCGACCGACCGACTCACCCACCCACCCACCCACCCAGTCAGCCAGCCAGCCAGCCAGCCATCCACCCACCCACCCACCTAGCTTTCTGCCTACCTACCTACCTACCTACCTACCTACCTACCTGTCTGTCTGTCTGTCTGTCTGTCTGTCTGTCTGTCTGTCTGTCTGTCTGTCTGTCTGTCTGTCTGTCTGTCTGTCTGTCTGTCTAAATATTGTTAAATATTGATAAAAGCTACTGGAAAAACCGTCAGGACCATGTGTTGAAAGAGGAAGAGGACTATTGGAGAAAGGATGGATTGAATTTTATGCAACCGAGAGCAATCATCAACCTACTGGAATCGTCCGACACAGATTAAGGTCTGAGCAGATCGCAGACCTTAATCTACGTACATACTTACTAGGATATTTTGCTCCAACTATTCAGACGAATTGCAGGCCCTAAACATTACAGCATCAGCATCAGCTGAAGAAACAAGAAGGAAATGAAAAATAAGGTAAGAAATATATTCCTTCTACTTTCCTGTTAATTTACAAATTATTTACCCCATGCCTCTATAAATTCTCTGTCTTTACTAATATTACACATTGCACCCCTCTCGGGATTCTCCGTGGTGAAGTGGTCAAGCCGTCTGACTCGGGCTCCGAAGGTTGTATGTTCGATTCCGGGCCGCGTCCTTCATTTCACGAGTGCATTTTTTCGGAGACTCTCGAGGGTCGTCGCTGGAGTTACGGAGTTCGTGCTTTGTGCGACGCTTTCCGCGCTGCGGAAAGAAACTGAGCCATATGGGATAAAAACCCTGTGCAATGCAGCCGACCCTGTCGATTTTAAGCTAGTTCTTTCATTGCACCCACTCCCATACGAATCCGGATACGCCTTTGTGTGTCATCAGAATTGGCAGGTCTCACATTACCGTAAAAATAACTTTGTTAGCGAGAAATCACTAGTTGTTGAGCAAAACATCAAAGGAATGTCATCGCTTTCAATGATTTAAGTTGTTTTTGGACCTATCAAAGACATATTCCTTGGGTGGGGGTAAATATAAGACGGCTGGAAAAATTTCATAACGATGCAACAGACAGTTTTCAAAATAATTGATCGTGAATGAAGGCAAACAAATGTGGACATACTATACAGAACAAACGTGTATCAATAACTACTAAGAAAGCACTTTACAACACAATCTTCCTACCAACTCTATGCTACCAATGCCAAACCTGGACAATGACAGAAAAAGAGAAAAGAAAAATCACAACAACAGAAATGAGATTCCTGAGAAGAGTACTCAGCATATCAAGAAGAGATAAGATCAGAAATTAAGAAATCAGGACTAAAGTGGGGGTTATAGCTGCATTAGATTTTATTAGAAAGCAGCAAGTTAAATGGTTTGGCCATGCAAGTAGGTTACCGGTCAACAGCATAACACAACAGGCAATGATGTTCAGACCAGATGGAAACAGAGGAAGAGGCCGACCACGTAAACGTTAGACGGAGGGAATAGCAGAGTCCATGGGAATATCGATACATGAAGCCCATAATCGGGCACTCTCACAATGTTTATACTTCACCTCGACACCCCAAGGTACAAGAGGAACATGATGAGATAAGATGAGATGAGATGCTACCAGTTTTTTGAGGACGTGTGAGTGCAAGTGCGAACCAGTTTGAGCTAGGCAACAGTTCCAATAAGTAATATGTGTGAACATCTGCGAGTCAGCAGTTGTAAACAAAGAGTGAGTCCGTCCTCATTATATATTGCATTATTAATTTACTTGCTGGGCGGCACCAGGTAGTCACAAAATGAGAATAGATCGTGACGAAAACAGGTCACCCATCCGACTGCATAACAGTTAGTGAAAGCCACAGTATACTCGGCTTACAGTGGTTATGTGAATGAGCATATTGTAACTGTTATCTGTATTTAACTCAGCCTGCTATGAGAGTATGCGATGTGCATCCTTCGGGAGTATACGTTCTATCATCTGTCGCCGTGAGTTTGCCTTAGTCCATTTGTCTCAGAATCTGCCAGATTGGTGTGTGATCAAGCCATAGTTCTACAGTGTGGGTACCAGCTGGGTTATCTTCACGTCACTGAAAGCCACACTTGCATCTTGGCGCCATCCAGTACCTGCTCCCAAGAGAATTGTGATAGTGCGAGGGGAAGTCAATAAGTAAGTCACAAATGACTGTAGAAAAATAATTAAATATGATAATAACTTGAAACCAGTTTATTTGTACACATACATTGTGACTTTTTTTTCTCAACATAATTTCCACCAACATTGATTAACTTATCCCATAGTTTTATCAGTTCTCCTAAACCAGCTGCATAGAACTGCGTGCTCTGGTTTCTAAACCACGTTTTCACTTCACATTCAACTTCGGCGTTATTCGCGAAATGTCTCCCTCCAAGGTGAGTTTTCAGTGGACTTAGCCCCTAGCGATTTCTAGGAAAGCTGTGCATAGTTGGGTAGAAAAAGTAACGAGGGCGAGTCAATAAGTAAGTGACACAGTTCTGTGGAATGGCATGTAAATGAGAACAGGGCACGCAGATCTATGCAGTCGGTTTGGGAGAACTGATAAGACTATGGGATTGATTGATTGATTGATTGATTTAGGAACCGACATCACAGCATTCGGGACATTCCCATTAGCGCTCCGTCCCCATCCTCAGCAGCCAGCGAAGAGTTCCAACACTAATAGTTCCAGTAGCAATCTAATTATATGTCCGTCTCGCCTTTCCTCTGAGCGTCGATCGTCGGCCAGATCCCCTCGTCACATCTCGCTGTCTGATTCTTACCAGACTATGGTGATCCATTTGCTCCTCCGAGGTGTACACGTGCTCCCACAAGGCCGCAACCACGTCTGCCTTGTCATGCATCAATACTCCACCAAGTTTTGCCGAGCCAGCCAATCTGTCCGCCTGTTCATTCCCCAGCACACCGGCATGCCCAGGAGAAAAGATCATAAAACGATGGGATAAGTGCATCAATGTTAGCGGAAATTATGTTGAGAAAGAAAGCCACAATGTATGTTTACAATTAAACTGGTTTCAACCATTTTCTACAACCATTTGTGACTTACTTATTAACTTACCCTCGTAATAAACCGCCAACATGTCCCCAAGCCTTTACCATAGCCATAACTTGATATTGCTTGTCCATTTAACTTTTTGATGACCTTAATTCTCTTGCCCGCCCGTGTGTTGCCGGGGCCCATAAGGGAAATGAAGAATAGTAACACTGTTGCCTTCCATGCATGTCGTAAGAGGTGACTAAGTAGGCTTGGGCTGAGACTTAGTCTACAGTCTATTAGGACTTCCGGTCTCCAACATGGCAGATAGGCATATAAACCTCTTAAGTGTTTACGCTTGTGGCTACGGTTTACATTCGCATTTTCCTCATGTTGGACTGGTAGTGCATGATTCCGTCGCCCTGCTACTGAGTGAGTGTGTGGCGCGACACTGTGAGCTGTGAATTTCGCGTGGAATGCTTTTACATCTGTCCGCGGTTGTTTGTAGCGTGAACTGCATGTTCGGAACGATGGCGGCCGGCTGTTGCTGGATTGACTGGTTTACTTGTTTGGTTCACGGGTGCATTTTTCACCAGACTCCTGGGAGTCGTTGCTGGAGTTTGTGCTTTGTGCGGCGCTTTCGGCGGGTCACCCTGCGGAAAGCGACCGAGCCATATGGGATAAAACCTTGGGTCAATGAAGTCTTTCTGGTGACTGCCGATTCCATCAACGATGAACTATATTTTTCGTGGAGGACTTTTGTGTGGGCATTCTGGCGGTGGCATTATGCACAGTGTACTTGTGCGGCTGTTGGCTTGCCGATACTCCTGTCTATTCCATTGTTCACATAGGGCAGTGAGGAGCATTTTGTGTGATATTCAATGGCACAGGAACGGAGCATAATGAGGATGACCCGTTGCCGTGAGGTTGGAACCGCGACCAACCAACCAACCAACCAACCAACCAACCAGCCAGCCAGCAAACCAGCCAACCAACGAACTAACTAACTAACTAACTAACTAACTAACTAACTAATTAACTAATTATTTTGCCCTCAACCTTTCCCATCCTTTATCGCTTTCTGTAGTCTGGTATTTCGTGCCAAGTGGATATGTTTGGTAAATTATGCATGTATCTCTATCAAGTTATCTTAACACGATACAATAATTACTTTCACTGTCAGTTTTTACGTAAACACTTTTTTTTAACGTTTATTGTGTCAACATATGCTATTTCATTTATTGCTCGCAGATTTACATGCGCATTATTTTTTTTTTCTCGTGTAATTAACTGAGCGTTGCGTGTGGGTATGTAATGTAACATACGCGACTATTTATTCCATTCTCACCAAATAGTGATTTGTGATGATGATGATGATGATTGATTTAGTAGTTGTTTCGGGATTTGAGATTTTTAAATATTGAGCACAACCCACTACTGGCAACGCTGATCGCATTCTGGTATGAACCTAAGGCCTCCCCGTCAGTTATCAGTTATCAGTTGGGGTATCTTCGTTGCACTCCGGACATGTCCATAGGTGCTCAGATCCTCCCCCCAGCATATGCATCAGCGTCCGGTGGCTAATAGTGCCAGTTCTGTGTTGGTTGACGAGGCGCTTTGTTTTCCCGATGTACCTCTCGCGTCTGGCTGTGCCGATTCTTACTCCCAGGTCTTTCATCCTGGAAAGCGATGTGGAATCACTGGCGTCAAAATCCTCTGTTCTCGCCATATCTTTAAGGGCGTTAATAACATCGGCACGATCCATGGGCTGGCCATCTACAGGGGGTGCAGAGCCAGCCAATTTATCAGCTCGTTCATTTCCCTCGACTCCCGCATGTCCCGGGACGAAGATGAAGGTGACTTTGCGGACAACAGACTTCCGCAGCGACTCAGTCCACTGTCTACGTACAGATCCAGCTTCGACCTTCTGAATCATGCTCATTGAATCACTTAGTACACACACGTTGGTATAATGCTGTGATTCCAGCCATATGAAAGCCTGTGTAACTGCCATCACCTCCATCGTCATGCTGCTCGTGGTCATAGAGTGGGCACCACTGGATTCTTGAACGGTTCGGCCCGCTGAACGGGCTGTAAATGCCCACGCACTTCTCTGCTGCTTTACAACAGATCCATCTGTATAGATGAGCACTTCGGGGCTATCTGAGTGATCATAGATGAGCGCGTTAACCTCTGCATTGACAGCGGCAGGGTTCTGCTCTCTGCACCGTCTGTCGAGTGTGATAATGCAGGAGAAGGTACACTTAAAAGCTGGAGGCACCGGCACCCATTCCTTGCCGGGGTTGATACTGGTAAGACTGCAGACCTGTCCGACGACATCTTCCGCCCGACCCATCCATGATTTGCCCCTCTTTAGCCTGTCACCCTTTTCTCTGAATACAGCGTCATGCAGAGGGTGCTGCTCATCTGCACTTATTTTTAAGTATGCACGAGCTCTCCAGATCTTGATCCTGTGTTCCATTGTCGGGAAGTCAAGGAGGTATCTCATTGCTACACAGCTGGTGTCTCTCGTGCAGCCCAAAATGATGCGCATGGCTTCGTTTTGTACCTTTTCAAGTCTTCCAATCTGTGTAGGGCTGACAGTGAGGATGGCCAGGGCATACTCGATGCGTGAAAGCACAAGTCCTTGGAACAGAAGTAATAGCAGTCTTTGCGCGATATTGGCAGTCGCCATGACTCTCATTGCTGCCAAACCTTTTCGAGCCTTCGTTATGACATAGTCGACATGATCTTTGAAGGACAGGCTACGATCAAGCCTCACGCCAAGATATGTCATTGACTGGGTTCTACTCAGAATGCTCCCATCCATTCTTACTGCCGGCAGGTCTGTTTTCACAATATGGTTGTTTAGTGAGAACCATGTAACCGTTGCCTTTGCAGGGTTGACAAGGGCATCGGCATCAGAACACCATGAGGAAATTCGATCTAGTTCGCCCTGCATATAGTTGGCAACCGCCTGTCTATCTCGACCCTGTCGATACACGAGGATGTCGTCAACGAATGATAGAGTCCTACCCCTCCCATCCAACTGTTGTTCAGTGATCGGCACCGTATACACGTTGAATAGTACTGGTGACAGTGGTGAACCCTGCGGCAATCCTGGACATATCGTTATCGGCTCAGAAGACCAACTCCCGCATCTTAGCACCACCTTCCTTTGGAGTAGAACTGCAGCTATCCATCGTACAAGGTGAGGGTGCACTTTCAGTCTGAGGAGGGTTTGCATCAAGTGCTCGAAAGATACTCTGTTATATGCGTCCTCTAAGTCTATGGCGGCCGCACATGTCTCTTCTCTGACCTGAAATCCTTCGTAAACATCTTGAGCAAAGACCGCCGCATTCAGCCATGACTCTTTGTTGCGTCTGTATCCTCCAAGTGTGGGCGGGAAGCAGCCGAGCTGTTCCAAGTCCCAAGCAAGTCTGTGTGCTACAATTTTCTCCAGTAGCTTGCCAACAGTATTCTGCATCGTAATGATTCTGTAGCCGCTTATCTTGGAGTGGTCTTTGTTCGGTTTTGGCAGCGGCAGCAAGTAGCTGTGTAGCCATTCTTCTTTGACCTGACCCCTCTGGATACTGGTGTTGAAATCTCTGGCCAGTTCTTCCATGTCATCATCTGATATCACCATTAGGTCACCATTACGGATGCCGTCTGGGCCTGGGGCGGTGTTAGGTGATTTCTTGAGCATCGCACGCAATATGTCAACTGTGATTGTCCATTCTTCGTCTGTCCCGACCCCCTCGCACAACTGAGAGAGTGTTGTTGTGGTCCTCTGTCTGGCGGGCTCGTCTTTCTGGTCAGTCTGTTCTATGTAGCGTGCAAGAAGGGCCTTACCTTTATCCGCATCCGACTTTTTCCATGCGAGGTCTGTGCCTTGAAAGTCTGGAATACCCCTACGTTGTGCAGCACCGTTCATGCTCTTGTGGAGGCGCCAGAATGTCGTAAGAGATTGCTCGGAGCACACCTTCCTGCAGAACTCGTCCCATTTGTCGGCCTTGGCCTGTTTGGCGCAGGATTTGAATAAAGTCGTCGTCCTAACGACCTCAGTCTTCAGGTTCGCCAACTCAACCTGTGGCATGTTAGCCTTCCTGGCCTTTTGCCAGTCTTTGACAGCCTGCCTCTTTCCCAGCCACACCTTCTCGACCTCTCCATTCCACCATGGTGGCTGCAGCCATCTTTCTTGTCTCCTACGGGAGGAAGTTAGTTTCCTTCTTCTGATCTTGCTTATGGCGTCTTGACCAGTGGTGTCGTACGGGAAGGCATTGGTCTTGTTTCTTTGACTCATGGCCCCGTCTTTCTTGATCAGGATGACACAAGGGTAGTGGTCACTATCGTGGTATCCCAGTGTGCCCCACCGGCACCTTGGTGCGATGGTGGGCGACACCAGAGCCAAGTCAATGATGCTGTCAGAGTCGCCTGGTCGAGTGGCCATTCTAGTGACCTTCCCATCATTCAGACAGATTAGACCTAAGGCCTATCCACGTCAATGTGGAAGCACTAGACTGAAGTTTCGCTCTCGTTTGAGCTCTTCAGTAATGCATATCCTTGACCGAACCCGGAAACAATGATGATGATGATGATGATGATGATGATGATGATGATGATGGTGATGATGATGATGATGATGGTGATGATGATGATGATGATGATGATGATGATGATGATGATGGTGATGATGATGATGATGGAATTTAATCGTCTATTATGCAGAGTAAAAAAATCTTTCAGTCGACATTCTTTCATACTCGTGTAATCTCAATCACACCTAGAGCATCTATAGACTGAAATGGTTAATTGAATGAAAACAAAGGATCGAGTTACCATTCTTTAAAGTCAACATTAGGAAACCAAGAACTGTTCGTATATAACCAGGTAGAGTAGTACCACCCAATGGGTCACACATTAAACATTACAACAAGCGTCTCCTTTTACAAAGTAAATTGATACAGGTAGTATGTGCGGCTTCTTGCAAGAGAGTGAGAGAGGAGAGAGAGAGAGGAGAGAGAGAGGAGAGAGAGAGAGATGGAAAGAGAGAGATAGAGAGAGAAAGGAGAGAGAGAGAGGAGAGATAGAGAGAGAGATAGAGAGAGAGATAGAGAGAGAGAGAGAGAGAGAGAGAGAGAGAGAGAGAGAGGAGAGAGGGGGGGGGGGAGAAACCGATATACAACGACTCGGTGAAGTTAGCAATATTGGATATTTGCTGTTACTCGCGATCAAGTATGGGGGTGGGTGGGAGGATTTGGAAAGGGTGGAGCTGACATTGGAACTGCTTACATAAAAATTGTGACAAATTATTGCACGCGTTAAAGATACAAGAACAATGAAGACGTTTAAGGAACAATCGTCAGCTGCCTGTCTACGAACATAAAACATGTTGTGTAGAAGTAGACATACAACACAGTAGTAATAACACATGTGTAGTATTGACAACATAAGCAGAGCACACTGGCCGCTGTCGTGTGTGTAAAGAATGAATGTCGTAGTAGTTATTTGTTCTTCTTTACCACTTTAATGTCGTCCCTGGAGTGAGGGGAATCTACGCCCACATTTGTTTTAATTCAATATCTCTATCCTGGAGATATCCAGCAGACTCCGTCCACAACACTCCCTCAATCTGAAGACATCTTCTTCTCACTCTTACTCACTCCTTGATCATGCCCCCTCTCATTCTTCCCCAACATAACATACGTGACAACTCTAGCTTCAACAAATAAACACAAGAAATTTATTAAAGCAAAGAGTATATGTAGGAGAAGTGTGTGTGTATAATGTGTAGAATGTGTGACGTATACTCTAAAGTGTATATAGACTCAGATCAGTGTTCAGGAGTATAGTCATTCTCATCACTGTGCTGAGAACACACTAGCACCATGTATTCCAGACAAGCAACCTCACCAAGGTGATGCTTCTCCGGTCACGTGAAGACTTCCTCCGTTGTCTCTTGAACCACTAGGATGCTTGGACACCCATGACCGACACTGTCTAATGAGAGTCTTCAATCTGATTCCCACTA
Organism: Cepaea nemoralis; assembly: GCA_014155875.1. Lineage (NCBI taxonomy): Eukaryota > Metazoa > Mollusca > Gastropoda > Stylommatophora > Helicidae > Cepaea > Cepaea nemoralis. Next base: position 105,424 of record JACEFZ010024167.1, on the reverse strand, counting down.
TGAATTTCCTCTGTTATTTAACTGATTGTTAATCAGAAAATTCTAACCCTATTGTCACTGTTACTGGGGAAATCTTAATGGATCTAGTGTCACTGGTTTTAAAGATTCCCCATATTAACACCACACTCTGAATGTTCTAGGTCATCATCAAGTGCCGTGCCGGCTGGCGTAGGCGTTCATGGCTCTCCACAGATCTCGGTCTTTGGTGTTCTGGATCAACTCTTCTGATGATATTCCTCCATGCCACCGTCTCAGTCCGTCCAGCATCATTTCTCTTGGTCTGCCTCTGCCTCTCTTCCCCTCGATCTTTCCAGTTGTCACGATGTTCTCCAATGCCTCTCTTCTCATCACATGACCAAAGAAAGATGTTTGTCTCTTTCTTATTGTTGTATATATTGTTCTAGTTTCACTAGCCTCTTTCAGGCAATCGTTGTTAGTTACTCTGGCAGTCCAAGGAATTCGCAACATTCGTCTTAAAAACCACATCTCTGTTGCTTCTAAGTTCTTCCTAATTTGTTCATTTACATTCCAAGATTCGCTGCCATACAGCAAAACTGGTTCTATATAGCATTTTAGTACTCTCTTTCTTACATTCATTGATAGCGACTTAGTGCATAAGATACTCTTCATTTTCTGAAATGCTGTCTTTGCCTGCCCTATTCTGCTCTTAATCTCTTTTGTACATCTTCCATCTGATGTTATAAGTGCCCCTAGGTATTTAAAATTATCCACTTGGTTGAGAATTTCCCCTTCTATTTCTATGTCACATTTTGGCGTCCCCATTTTCTTTGATATCACCATTGTTACTGTTTTCTTGATATTCAAGGACAGTCCTTTCTGTGCACTCTCTGTTACTACACTGTCCAACAATTGTTGTAGGTCTGTTGCATTATCCGCTACCAATACTGTGTCATCTGCATAGCGTATATTGTTTATATTATATCCTCCGATTAGTATTCCTGGCTTCTCTTTGATCTCTCTCATTATTACTTCGCTATACAGGGAGAAGAGATCGGGTGACAAGACACACCCCTGTCGTACTCCTAGCTTTATCTGTTCGTAACTACCCTCTTTATTTCCCATTTTAATTGCTGCTACTTGGTTCCAGTATATATTCTTTATTATTCTTAAATCTTTCCCATCAATGTTGATATCTTCCAACATTTTAATCAGCTCATCATGTTTTACTTTATCAAATGCCATAGTATAATCTATGAAGCATAAATATATGTATCTTTGTTTCTCTATTGATCTTTCTATTAGTGTTCGTAATATATATATTGCATTGTTTGTACCCTTTCCTTCCATAAAACCATACTGTTCTTCACTAATTTCCATTTTTATTTTCTTTCTTGTTCTTCTCATTATAATTCTGAGTAGAAGCTTAGTGACATGGTTTATGAGGTTAATTGTACGAAAATCTTCACAATCAATTGCTCCTGGTCTTTTTGGTATAGCTATAAATACAGATTTCAGCATATCACTGGGTAAATATCCACTACTGTAAATATCATTCAACATTTTGGTTAATATATCTACTCCAAATTCTCCCAACACTTCTAATTCTTCTATTGTGATTTCATCTGGCCCAGCTGTTTTTCCTCTCTTCATATGTTTCATAGCATCAGCGACTTCTTCTTTTAGAATAGGTGGGCCTTCTAAGTTACTTTCTTCTGTTAATTCTTCCCTTTCTCCATAATATAATTCTCTTATATACTCATTCCACCTCTTCATTATAGCACCTTCCTCCAATAAAGTATGTCCTGTTTTTGATTTCAAACACCCTGTATTTATTCTTATTTTTCTTCCTGTGAGCTCGCTGATTTGTCTGTACATACTTTTTTGATCTTTAATGGAATTTAATTCAATTTTTCTGCATTGCTCATTTAACCAACTTTCTTTTGCCTTCACACATTTATCTCTTATTTCTTTATTTATCTTAGCATACTCTTGTTTGTCATTTTTATTCTGTTTCCTTTTGTCCATCAACCTTAAGATTTCTTCATTCATCCATTTTTTCTTAGCTTTTTGGCTTCTCTCCGGTAATATTTCTTTGCTAGTTTGATGAATGGAGTCCCTTAACATTTCCCATTGTTCATCTATACTCTGTATTTTAGCTATTGCATTGTACCTATTTTTCAAAGTCACTCTGTATTGTTCTTGAATTTCTTTATCTACTTTCAGAACCTCTTTATTAAGTCTCAAGTTTTTAACCATTTTCCCCCTCTCTTTAATCTTACTTTTATTTGTCCACATAGTGGTACATGATCACTGTTACCGTCAGCACCAGGCATTGTCTTTACATTAATTAATGCATTTCTAAATCTTTTATTAATAAGTATGTAGTCAATTTGGTTGCGTATTTTCATATCAGGGCTTTTCCATGTGTATAGTCGTCTTTTATGGTGTTTAAACCATGTGTTTCCAATTATCATATCATTAATATTTGCCCATTCTATTAGTTTCTCTCCTCTTTCATTTCTTGTACCTAAACCGTAATTCCCCACTATATCCTCTATTTTTCCCTTTCCTACTTTTGCATTAAAATCCCCCAGTATTATTTTTATTTCTTGTGATCCAATTTGGGCTATTGCCATTTCAACTTCATCGTAAAAGTTTTGTATATCTTCATCACTACTGTTTGTTGTTGGTGCATATACTTGTATAATATTTATATCTATTGGTTTGCCTTTGATTTTGACCATTATAACTCTATCTGAAATGCACCAGTATCCAGTCATAGATTTGGCTGTATTTTCATCAAATATTATTCCTACACCTTTTTCATGTGTGTCCCCTCCAGAATAAATTATTGTGTGTTTGTCGGTTATAATTTTGCCAGATCCCTTCCATCTCATCTCACTTATGCCTAGTATATTCATTTTCATATTTTCCATTTCTCTTAGAACATTGTTTAACTTTCCTAGTTCATTTAATGTCCTAACATTCCACGTTCCTAATCTAAATTTATTTAGTTTAGTTATTGTTTTAGTTTTGTTCTAGGTATTTCTATAAATTTGTATGAATGTTCCTGGTATCAGTAGTGTATATATACAATGTTCTGACTGTTCAGTGATACACCTATCACTTGCTAAACATCAATATCATCAGCATGTCCTGCTCAGCAGAAGCCAGGTTCCCGCAAACCAACTTGGGTATAAGCCCAATGTAGCGGCCTCTCAGCAACTTCTGTCTTCAAATTCTGAGCCATCATCTTCAAAAATGTGTTAGCTTCACTGTTGAACATCATAGCAACACATGCATGGACCTGTAAATGGAACCTGTAGAATAGAGAATACTATGGTGAGGCCAACTCAATCCTGGCCGGAATTAGGTGAGTGTAGGCCAATAGCAGCACTCAGATCTATAACAGAGATCCGATCTCTGTCATACGGCCAAATAACTCATCATATGATCTGAGACATGGCAACACCAGGAAAGAATAAAGGAACGGTTAGAAACCCAGCAGATGCCCTACTGGAAGATCCTACCATTTCACATTCCTCTCCTCCCTCTCAACCATCCTTAATCTCTCTAATTATTATTCCACTACATTGTCCTCAACTCCCTGAGTAAAATGATATATCACTCAAGCTAGTTGACGCCACACAAAAAGATACTAGTTCCGACGCTCCTATGATACTTTCTAGCACCGCACTTATAAAACATTCTATCACTAATCATAATACATTATATCACCACACCTATAATACATTATATCACCGCACCTATAATACATTATATCACCGCACAGTACTGTACTCTATTCCTAATCATACTCTAAGTTAGATATGATTAATAGCCTACCATATGCCTATTCCAGTTGCTAATCGAAACTAGGCAATCACAGACTGGATCTATGTCCGCCGATAAATATCAACAATTTGACACCCTAGTTTCTTTCATTGAACACAACTCGGAAAACTGCACCGATCTTTCCCACTTCAGAAATCTTGATCGACTAACTCCACTTGTTTACCGCAACGCTTTTTATATTGGGCTGGAGTGACGTCACCAAAAAGTCTAGACGCTGATCCGTCCAGAATCTGGTTTCCTCCTCCTGTTCTAGACTAACTGGAGTCAATCCGCCGTCAAATTTGCTTTCATTTGGGGAAATTCTTTGTCCCGTACATCAATAGTTCAGTCTGTCTGTGAACCACAGAATCCATCCCGCGTCTGTCCAGACTTTCCGTCTAGCACTTCAAAGGCTACCACCTCCTTGGCAGACGTTTGGCGTTGTTGACGCGACGTATCTTGTTTCTCAGTTAGAAATGCCGATCGTGTGTAGACAGTTTTAACGACGTATTTTTCTCAGTCTGTACAACATCAAAGGGTCGGTTATTTTTGCAGACTAATGTCGGGTCTTGTTTGTCATCGATCGCAACTAACAAGTTTATTTTCCGTGACAGCCGCGCCTGCCAGTCCAAGTCCAAAACCTGAACGGCGGACTTGCTGGCGGAGTTGATAGCGATCTGCTTTCTTAATGTCATGAGCAATGTTCGACTCTGGTTTGACGCCTGGGCTCGTCGCTTGCCAAGTTGAGGCAAAGATTGGCCACCTATTCCTCCTTGCTCCCAGGTCTACATAATGTGCTAGGGCTATGATATCACAGACCCAGAACAGGAAACTGTCTCGAGAGAAATGATTATTATTATTAAACATAGATCGGACCCCGTTGTGATTGGCATATCGTTATTTTACTGTTACAGAAATAAGAAGAAGAAGAAAGAAATACCAAACGTATATTTTGTTGTCCTGGCAAGGGGACACTAATTATACCCCGTCAGTATACATAACAGAGAGAACATGGAAGGGAAACGACACGATAAGGTCGTCCCTAGATTGACACAATCTCACGCAGACAGTAGCCAGCAGAGAAGCGGTTCATTGAATCATTTCTCGGCCTTTTAGCTAGGATCAAAGTGTAGATAGATTTATCTGTACTTGATCTGGCCAGGGCGCAGAGGGGATCATGCAAACTCAAATCACCACATCATTGTCCACTAGCACTGGCGGCAGACAGGCCATGGTAGCCCACAATGGGCCGAAAGATACATAGTGGGACTAGAAAGGTTTCAAACAAAATTTTCATATGCACGTGACAATACCTTCTGCTAGCTAATAACAAAGTGTCAGGTCTTAGTCAGATATGATTGAGCTACCGTATGACAAGTAGACGGTACTACCTGATTTCTGTTAGCGGCGATGTTGGCCGGCGCTTACTTACCAAAACCGACACCCCACATCGTGCCAACAGCTTCGGGTGGAGGAGTGCAATTGGCGGGGGGAGGGGGGGAGGGGGGGTTAAACCTCGTTGATATACTACTGACGTTCGGTCGTTTGCGTTGTCCTTGTGTTGTTATTAATTTTAATGTAGAGATGTTTCATAAATTGTAATATGAGATGTTTTATAAATTGTAATAAAAAGATGTTTTATAAAGTGTAATGTAGAAATGTTTTCAACTGTAATGTAGAGATGTGTTTTGTTCAGTATGTAAAGTAAAGTAACACACTTTCTCATACCTGGAGGTCTACTGGGTATATGGTCAAGCGTAAACAACGACTCTTGTTATGCCTTTAGGCTTTCTGACTGTGTGGTCTTAGCCTCATATATTTGATTAACTGGCGCTATCAGGGTGATTTGGATAATATCACGACGTCCGTCTTTTCTTCCCAAAACATGTCGGCGACACGAGAGCCCAGGCCGGTTGAAATTATGTGTTCAACCCACTATGATAAAGATTTGAACACACCGCAACCAGGCCATCAAGCAAACGACTGTTTTGTTACTTTTATGCCTCAGTTTATTTTAACACAATGTGAAATCAGGAAAACATCTAGATTATTGTACGATCTTTCAAATATTTACGTTTTCTAGCAGCCTGATCTGTGGCCAGGGGTTACGGACGTAATTCATAATCCCACATTACCCGTTGGAAACACAGATCTGGGCGATTAGACAGCAGATCGCTTTGCGTTGGTTTTCATTAAATGGTTCGAGTGCCGGTCGTTCGGAAAGCAAAGGCAAACCATTGAACATAAACTTGCCAAGAAATCACAAACAGCAAAACCATGAAGGGAGCAACTGCATGTCTTGTAAAGGACATGCAACAAACTAACTTCCCATGAGCCCCCCCCCCTCCCCTCAAGGCCTGGGAGCCTCGCTAACTTAGTGGCTAGGTACTGGCCTGCTCGCCCGGTGGTCGTGGGTTGAATGGAGTCAAGAACCGACATCATTACATTCGGGACATTCTCATTGTGCTCCGATATTATCTTGAACAGCTAGCGAAAAGTCCCAATACTGATGGTATCCGTAGTAGTCTGATTATGTATTCGTCTGGCCTTTCCTCTGAGTGTCGGCCAAATTTTCTAGTCACCCCTTGCAGCATCATTCTCTTCAGGCAGTGATGTTATTCCGCAGACTATCTGTTCTTCCGCACTTTACATACGATCCCAAAGGGTCCCGATCAATCAATCAATCAATCATATGCCATGCCGGAAAGCGTGGGCGGTCATGACTCGCCACTTCACTCGATCACCAGAGTCGTGGATCAGCTCAGTGTTCCTGTCTCGTCCATGCCACGTGGCCAAGCCATCCAGGTATTTTCCTCTCGGTCTGCCTTAATGTGCATCAATACCCCACCCCTTGGTGCAGACTCAGCCACTACGTCCGCCTGCTCGTTGCCCACCTCACCAGCATGTCCTGGGGATAAAACCCACCCGCAGCTCCGTGTGTTTATTGTCACCGGTGATCACAGGTTCGATCTGCATCCAGGTCGTTTCGGATTGTGTAAACTTGACCTGGGTTTCAACCCAACCTAAAACGGCTACCAAAACTGTCTTGGGACGTAAATGCTTGATATTGACCACATGACCCACTGAGAGCCGATTGGTCTATACAAATATGGGCCTTACACTGCAAGAAGCAAGTTTATCCACTAGACCCGAGGACTATGAAGGACTCAGTCATTAATGTGGCTTCCATTCCCAGTACTGGTGCTTTCTCAACATACTTGAGCATTCTAGAGCAATCGGTTGAGCTATCGCCCGTCATGTGTGGTGATGTCAATGAAGGACAAAGTGTCTGACAAGTTAAGCCCAGACAAATCTTTATATCACGTGAGCAATAATTGCCCGACAAAACCTTTGTCTACCTCGAGCCGTCAAACCAATCAAATAACACGCAGCAGAGACTTTCACCAACAACAATAGCGGAATGACTGGGTTTTAAAAGACGGCAAAGTGTAAGAGCAAGCAACTATGAAGTGGCATAAAGTGCACAAGAACCGACCACATAACGATGATGAGGTGGACGATCATCATCATCATCATCATCATGTGCCATGCCGATAAGCGATCGCCAGAGTCGTGGATCAGCTCAGTGTTCTTGTCTCGACCATACAACGTGGCTAAGTAATCCAGGTATTTACTTCTCTACCTTCCACTTGTTCTTTTCCCCTCAATCCTGCCAGTTGTTACCAAGTTCTCCAATTATTTCTTCTCACAATGTGACTGAAATATTTTGACTACATGTGATCTAGGAGGGTTAAGAAGTGAAGAAGATAAGAAGTGTAAAATGGTATTATACATCTGTATTGTGTATGCTGAGCCCCTGTGCCCGCCGTGCGGCGTGTTGGGTGTGTGACAGTAGCACATCAAGTACACGACCCTTTCCGACGCATTAAGGCGATTTGGGTATATTTATTGTCCAATGACACTGTGTAGTGAAATACTGAAGAGTTAACGATTCCCAGATGGACGACTGTATATACCCGACTACCCAGGTAGGAGAAGGGTTAACAAAGGAGTGACCAGGCGCATGTGTTTCTAGGTCAAGACCCAGAATGAGGCCAACAGCGCAGGTAAAACTGTCGAGTGGAAAGATTGGTTTGCAACAAAGGCAGACAGCATTATTGGATAGCCTATTGCGGTCTGAATGTATGAAGAATGGAAACGGTTCAGAGCTGGAATTTTCCACTAAACAATGATAATGCAGTCTGGATGCGAGGGGTCCAGCAATGTCAAGGACTATGCGACAAAAATGACCGATATAAAGAGTGGCTACGTCTTTGTGTCGAGAGAAGGTGTTTCTTAGGTTTCGGGAGAGAAGGATTATGGAAAGGGATGTGCGGCGTTCCGAAGAACGTTTGTGTATTTATGGTGCATTAGTACTCCCAATTCAGTAAAGGATGTTTATAAGGTATTAATTTAGTATAGTATAGTGGTAGCATAGGAATATAGATGTGCGTGTATTACCTTTATCATTACCTTCTATTAGTGGATGGTTTAGACTGGGGTAAATTCTTGTGTCTTATGCGGATGTTCACTTCGGAAGCCTTGTCATTATGGCTGGAGAAGGACACTTGCATAAGTAGGAGTAAGGGGCGGATGCTTATCACGGTATTTGTTATCCTTCCACACAGGTTCCACTCTCCTAGTGAAATCAGAGAAGAGATGAAGAATACTCCAATTGAACAACTAAAGTACTTACTTAGAACAAAACAAAACATGGACATGTTTGAAGATGGAAAAAAAAAATGATTAAAGTAAAGTAAAATCCGGAACACGGTAGGCTCAACCGAATATACCACTAAGGCCCTGAAAGGGAAGAGAGGTTAACCTGTGGCAAGCAGGGATACTTAAAACTACAGACAGCTTGATAGGTATAATGAAGAAAGAATAGACAAGTAAGAACAGTGCTATTACTAAAAGACTAATAGAAGAACTGTGACGATGTGGTGGTTTTTCGATGATGGATACTTACAGTCATGAAACAGATTCAGGTGCATTCATAAACTTACGGGACTTTTATTATGGTACCTTGACTCAGTGGTGAACGGTTTTTGTTTTTTACATTCAATCACGGATTACCATCAGATTCAAGCATAAGGATCATCCCGGGTGAGCTCTGTCCTGTTTGATGTGCTGTCCTGTGATCTTGAAGAATGAATGGCGAGAAGTAACGCAGCTGATAGACATTCAGAGTTCATTCTGGCACCAACCATAGAATACACTAGCAACTACATAGACAATCTCCATACCTACACCAGACATAGTTTTTTTTTAATTAATAAATCTTTTATCTTATCGTTGAAAGGAACTGTTGTCGGAGTATGTGTTGAGGGAATAATAGAGAGAGTGAAAGAAATAGATATATGGAAGGAAAGACATAAGAGAGGAGTGTAGACCAAAGTCAGTCAATAATCCCAACAGATAATAAGTTTAAAGATGTGCTTGTTGAGTCCAGTCTTCTCTCGGGAATTTTAACAGGACATAATTGGTGGAGCGAGCGGGATACGTACATACAGAATACCCATATGACCGGAAAGCATAACATGGCATATGCATAAAGGGGTACTTGCATATTGGCACAGGCATAGCGGAGTACCTACATGTTGGGACATACTGATTGGAATAAATAGAAGTATACATTGATGACTTTTAATGGAAGGACGTCCATTGGATATATGGTGCCATTACATTTATGGTAGAAACATTTCATTAATGCTGGTGACTTTGCAGTGAGAAAGTTCCAGACAGAGTGAATGTGGATAGGTGGTAAGACACATTACATACCTAATCACACGGTCACACGTCTACATAAGTCTTTATCCTATATCTCCTCTTGTGGATGAGAGAGTGGTTGTGATGTACTGTGTGGTGTTGGAGATTTATAATAAGTAATAGATATAGATAAATGATATAGGTTCTAGGTAGATTATCGGTTTATAGTGAGTATTCTTTACTGCTTTGAGGTGTCTTTAATCAACGTGCTGACTTATCTGCTGTAACTATGGCAACTCCTAAAGTAACTACAGCCGAACTGAGGGCCAACGGGGAGGCAATTGGTTTAGCTGGTTCCGAGCTAACTGATTACATACAAGAACGAGAGAGAGAAATTCGTCAAGCGGAAAGAGAAGATCGGAAGACTGAGTTGGAATTGAAACGCATGGAAATGGAACAAATCAACAAGCGGTTAGATGCTGAAGCGGAACAGACCAAAAAGAGGTTGGATGCAGAAGAAGCCACAAAGATCAGAGAACATGAATACCGCATGAAAGAGCTAGAACTCAAGACACAAACTAAGGGAGAAATAGATGGAGTGGAAGGAAATTCTTCTTCACCTGGTGCAACCCATATGAGTGGACATGGTTACCATGCCATGAAGTTTCCCTTAGCTGTCTACGATCAGTCTAAGGAACGCTTTGACCAGTACGCATCTCGTTTCGAAGCAATGTCAGTCGCTATGGGGCTGGATCGGAGCAGATGGGCTCTTAAACTATCCCAGGGTTTAATCGGTTCGGGATTTGAAGTGTACACACGCTTACCACCAGGACAGGAAAATAATTACGAGGAATTAAAAGCAGCTTTGATGAAACATTTTGACATAACCGCACAAACGTATAGGAAGAAGTTTAGATCGTCTAGACGAGAGCCGGGAGAACTATTCGCCGCCTACAGTCTGAGGCTGAAATCCTATCTACAGAAATGGATGGACTTGGCAGAATTCAAGAGGGATTATGAGAGTCTCGAAGAGATGATGGTGGTAGACCAAATGCGAAAGCAAATGTCGAAACCTCTCAGAACCTTCTTGGGAGAACAAGGGGCGGAACGGATTGATGTTGTGAATAAGCTGGCGGAAAGGTTCGTGGAAGTACATGGTGAAACGGCGGAACTAAGTACACAAACCAAAGGTCAGGAAAAACAAGACCGAAAGAAATCGACGAACGGAAAAGAAACTAAAGTGGAACCTTATAAAAAGACGTCAACGGAGAGTTTCGAGAAGGTGAAGGAAGGAGCCAAGAACACCTTGAATTCTCCCGCAAAACGACCGTGGACGGAGAAGTGGTGCTCGGTTTGCAAGGCGGCCTCTCACAACACAAAAGACTGCAGATCGAAACCGAAAAACCCGTACTTCGCGGCATGCCAAGTGAATCATAAGAAGGTGATCACAGACAAGGCTGAAGTCGGCGAAGGAGAAAGGAACAAAAAGGACACACGGAAACCTAGGAAGGGAACATGGTGCACACACTGCAGGTCGAAAGCCCATACGACGGCAGAATGCCGAGGCAAGGCAAATGACGGTCCCTTCGAAACGCGCCTCGATGAACCCATCGAGGAATCCCAGGGAAAAGTCGAGGAGGGGGAGGACATTCCGGACCAAGGGAGACCCTCGGTAGTGGAATTGATTGAGGTGAATGGACAACCAGTCCAATGTTTATACGATACTGGACTGGATGGGGAAGCGGTGATTTCGGCGGATCTAGTATCCCCCGAACAACTCACAGGGGAGACCATGGAGATACAGCCTGCGACTAAGAGTGCTGTGGCCATGAAGTTACCCATTGCTCAAGTGGAGATTCGGTCAAGATACGTCACCGGCACAATCAAGGCCGCTGTATTGATTGATCCCATATTTCCAGTCATCCTCGGTTGCCGGTATGTCTTTCTGGGAATGCCTAAGGAACCAATTCACATGGGAGCTATGCAGACACGCTCTCAGAAGGAAACGGATCAGGCAGAGGCAAGGATTTCAAACCCAATGCCAGGGGAGTTACGAACTGCCCAGAGTGAGGATGATAACTTACGTCCTTGCTATAAGAAGTTGCAGAAGAGTGCTGTTCCACCCAAACGCGGACAGTACTACATGAAGAATCGGCTACTCTACCGGAGAGCCGGAAGGGGAGACAACTTACACGGTCAATTGGTAGTCCCGAAGGCCTACCGTTCCCAAATTCTTCAGATGGGGCATACCATTTCGTTCAGTGGACACATGGGTATCGCCGCCACCATGCAGCGGATTTCCTGTCATTATTATTGGCCAGGATTGACAGGAGATGTGAGTCGATATGTGAAGTCCTGCCCAGAGTGCCAGCGGGTGGCACCGAAACACTGGACAGCACCGGTGGTGTTGGGTGAGATGCCCATCATGAACTCTCCTTTCGAGAGGGTAGCCATCGATATCGTGGGTCCTCTTCCTAGGACCAAGAAGAGGAACATGTATATCCTCACCATGGTGGATTGCTGTTCAATGTGGAGTGAAGCCATACCATTGTCAACCATTGACTCGAAAAGAGTGGCTGATGCATTGATGGAGGCTTTTACCAGATTAGGTTTCCCTAATCAGATTCTGACGGATAATGGGTCACAGTTTTGTGGGAAACTAATGGAGGAGGTATTTGGGGTGTTCCACTCCAACCATATACATACCAGTCCTTACCACCCACAAGCTAATGGACAAGTAGAGCGTTTCAACGGCACGTTGATGACAATGCTCAGGAAATTGGCCCAGGAAAAACCTGATAGATGGGATGAATACATCCCGGCAGCCCTTTTTGCTTATAGGGAAGTGCCACATGGCTCAACAGGAGTACCGCCAGCAACTCTGCTGTTTGGTCGACCAATCAAGGGACCATTGGAAGCTTTATTGAGGAGTTGGACGGAGGAAGAAACTTCAGAAGAGGTGATTTCCTCGTACAAATACGTGGAGGAACTGAAGGAAAAACTTCACACGGGTTGGGCTCTGGCCACTCGAAACTTGAGAAAGGCCAGAAAGAGACATGCGGAGTACTATAACCGTAGGTCTAGAGACAGAGCTCTTGAGGTGGGAGACAAAGTCTTGTTGTTACTCCCAACTGGAAACAACAAACTGGAGATAGGCTGGCAAGGACCATTTCCCGTGGAAAGGATGGTATCCAGAACCAACTATCAAATACGGATCCGGGGAAAATCGAAGATTTTTCATATTAATCTCTTGAGAAAATATGAAGAAAGAACCCGGGAAGGAGCAGCCCATCTCATGGCAATGGCGGTAGCAGTGGAGACTGAAACCGGACCAGATGAGGGGAGGGAGTATCCTCTAATAAACCAGGAAACTTATCGGGAAGTACAGGTGAACCCTGATCTGACTCTCCAAGAGAGGGAAAAGATTGGCCAGGTTCTCAAATCCCATAAGCAAATCCTGACGGATAAACCAGGACGGACGGAGCTGGTTGAGTTCGAGATGACCTTAACTACGCAGGATCCGGTTCGCCAAAAAATCTACCCAGTGCCCTTTGCTAAAGAGAAGGCTTTGGAGGAGGAGATACAGAAACTGTTGGAAGATGAGGTGATTGCACCATCCACATCCCCATATAATGCTGGAGTGGTGTTGTTACGCAAACCGAGTGGAGAACACCGGTTGTGTATTGACTATAGACTTTTGAATAGTCATACCCAGTTCCAAGTGGAACCGTTGCCTAATCCAACACAGTTGTTCGCCAGGCTCCATAAGGCCAAGTACTTCTCTAAAGTAGATCTGAGTAGGGGTTATTATCAGATCCCGGTCAAACCAGAAGTTCGACATCTGCTGGCTTTCAGTACACCTACTGGACACTATGAGTTCAATGTCATGCCTTTTGGACTCAGTAATGCGCCTAGTGTGTTTACTCGCATGATGAGAGTGTTGTTGGATCCTCTACGTGACCCGGCCATTATCTCATTCATGGACGATATACTGATTGCCAGTGACAGATTAGATGACCATTTGGGATCCTTAGAGAGAGTTTTCGATAGGCTCCGGGAAGCCGGGCTTACTGCGCGACCAACCAAGTGCATGATTGGTTACCAAACTCTGGAATTTCTAGGTCATACCATTACTCCCGGGAAAATTGTCCCGGAGGCGAAGAACCTGGAAAAAATCAGACGAGCTTCGAGGCCTAAAACCAAGAAAGATATAAGATCCTTCCTATCATTGTGTGGATTTTATCAAAAGTTCATTCCTCATTTTACCGAACTGGGAAATCCATTAACAGAGACCTTAAAAAAGGGACTTCCAGATACAGTTATATGGACGCCAGAATGTGAGGAGGCCTACAGTCAATTAAAGGAGGCGTTGGTGAACAAGCCAGTTCTACAACTCCCAGACCTCACAAAGCCATTTGTGCTAAGAACAGATGCAAGTGGGATCGGCATTGGAGCAGCCTTATTACAAGAAGGAATAGACGATGCTTCAGTTTTGAAACCCGTAGCTTATGCCAGTAAGAAACTCCTACCGGCAGAGAAAAATTATTCAACTGTGGAAAGAGAGTGCTTGTCACTCGTATGGGCTGTACAAAAATTTCAACCATACTTGTACGGAGTACAGTTCAAGGTCCAGTCAGATCATCAACCCCTGATGTTCCTAGCTACATCACAGAAACTCAATGCCAGGTTGATGAGATGGTCACTGTTGCTGCAACCATACCACTTCACAGTGGAATACATCCCGGGAAAGGAGAATGTAGGAGCAGATTTCTTATCCAGACATCCAGCTCCGGAGGAAGAAGATTAGGATTGTGGATCATGGGAATCAAACCTACAGTGAGAAAGATTCGACGCGGTCTAATCTCTTAAGAGGGGGCCTCTGTAGTGAAATACTGAAGAGTTAACGATTCCCAGATGGACGACTGTATATACCCGACTACCCAGGTAGGAGAAGGGTTAACAAAGGAGTGACCAGGCGCATGTGTTTCTAGGTCAAGACCCAGAATGAGGCCAACAGCGCAGGTAAAACTGTCGAGTGGAAAGATTGGTTTGCAACAAAGGCCGACAGCATTATTGGATAGCCTATTGCGGTCTGAATGTATGAAGAATGGAAACGGTTCAGAGCTGGAATTTTCCACTAAACAATGATAATGCAGTCTGGATGCGAGGGGTCCAGCAATGTCAAGGACTATGCGACAAAAATGACCGATATAAAGAGTGGCTACGTCTTTGTGTCGGAGAGAAGGTGTTTCTTAGGTTTCGGGAGAGAAGGATTATGGAAAGGGATGTGCGGCGTTCCGAAGAACGTTTGTGTATTTATGGTGCATTAGTACTCCCAATTCAGTAAAGGATGTTTATAAGGTATTAATTTAGTATAGTATAGTGGTAGCATAGGAATATAGATGTGCGTGTATTACCTTTATCATTACCTTCTATTAGTGGATGGTTTAGACTGGGGTAAATTCTTGTGTCTTATGCGGATGTTCACTTCGGAAGCCTTGTCATTATGGCTGGAGAAGGACACTTGCATAAGTAGGAGTAAGGGGCGGATGCTTATCACGGTATTTGTTATCCTTCCACACAGGTTCCACTCTCCTAGTGAAATCAGAGAAGAGATGAAGAATACTCCAATTGAACAACTAAAGTACTTACTTAGAACAAAACAAAACATGGACATGTTTGAAGATGAAAAAAAAAAATGATTAAAGTAAAGTAAAATCCGGAACACGGTATGCTCAACCGAATATACCACTAAGGCCCTGAAAGGGAAGAGAGGTTAACCTGTGGCAAGCAGGGATACTTAAAACTACAGACAGTTGATAGGTATAATGAAGAAAGAATAGACAAGTAAGAACAGTGCTATTACTAAAAGACTAATAGAAGAACTGTGACGATGTGGTGGTTTTTCGATGATGGATACTTACAGTCATGAAACAGATTCAGGTGCATTCATAAACTTACGGGACTTTTATTATGGTACCTTGACTCAGTGGTGAACGGGTTTTGTGTTTTTACATTCAATCACGGATTACCATCAGATTCAAGCATAAGGATCATCCCGGGTGAGCTCTGTCCTGTTTGATGTGCTGTCCTGTGATCTTGAAGAATGAATGGCGAGAAGTAACGCAGCTGATAGACATTCAGAGTTCATTCTGGCACCAACCATAGAATACACTAGCAACTACATAGACAATCTCCATACCTACACCAGACATAGTTTTTTTTATTAATAAATCTTTTATCTTATCGTTGAAAGGAACTGTTGTCGGAGTATGTGTTGAGGGAATAATAGAGAGAGTGAAAGAAATAGATATATGGAAGGAAAGACATAAGAGAGGAGTGTAGACCAAAGTCAGTCAATAATCCCAACAGATAATAAGTTTAAAGATGTGCTTGTTGAGTCCAGTCTTCTCTCGGGAATTTTAACATAGGACACACTGGGTGAGTGATGTGGTCAATATCTCGCCTGGCGTCCCAAAACTTTCCTGGTACCTTTGTTAGCCTGGTCGACCTGGGAGTCCTGATCAATAACAACATTCCCGCCTACTGGGAGATTCGAACACATGATCACCGGCAGGCAGGCCAGCATGATGGCCACTGGGATATGGCGACTCCCTCTTGTCAGAATAGATATGATGGCTTCCACATCAACAACTACAGACTATGTGTAGAAGAAGTTACGAATGCAATTAATAAACCCGCATACCAAATTCGAAACTTTAACATCACCAACTACATCAGAAATAGTGCAGAGCTTCAAACACCAAACATCCAGGTGTTAGTAGACAGCATTCTAAAGAGATAGAGAAGCATTCTTCCTACGTGATGCCACTCAGGCAGATTGATTGATTAACTGATTGATTGATTGATCTAGGAGCCGACATCACAGCATTCGGGGCATTCCCATAGGCGCTCCGTCTCCATCCTCAGCAGCCAACGAAGAGTTCCAATACCAATAGTACCAGTAGCAATCTGATTATATGTGAGGCAGATAAAGGCAATAGACTTACCGACAAAGACACCAGAGGAGTATTCGTCAGAGTATTTACTATACGGGGCAGAAAGTACTAAGACCTGGTATCTGAGAATCACATAGACTATGCAATACGAGACCGTCAGAATAATGCCACTGGACTGACGGCGTCTGGTATGACCATGTTAACTCGTGATACGCTGTGAGGCAATTCAATGTCAATAAAACTAGCAGCATGTGTGAGACGATACATCTTTTACATAGCAATATATGCATGTAAGTCATTGATTACATAGCAATATACGGATGTAGGTCATTGATTACATAGCAATATATGGATGTAAGTCATTGATTACATAGCAATATATGGATGTAAGTCATTGATTACATAGCAATATATGGATGTAAGTCATTGATTACATAGCAATATATGGATGTAAGTCATTGATTACATAGCAATATATGGATGTAAGTCATTGATTACATAGCAATATATGGATGTAAGCCATTGGTTACATAGCAATATATGGATGTAAGTCATTGGTTACATAGCAATATATGGATGTAAGTCATTGATTACATAGCAATATATGGATGTAAGTCATTGATTACATAGCAATATATGGATGTAAGTCATTGATTACATAGCAATATATGGATGTAAGTCATTGATTACATAGCAATATATGGATGTAAGTCATTGATTACATAGCAATATATGGATGTAAGTCATTGGTTACATAGCAATATATGGATGTAAGTCATTGATTACATAGCAATATATGGATGTAAGTCATTGATTACATAGCAATATATGGATGTAAGTCATTGATTACATAGCAATATATGGATGTAAGTCATTGATTACATAGCAATATATGGATGTAAGTCATTGATTACATAGCAATATATGGATGTAAGTCATTGATTACATAGCAATATATGGATGTAAGTCATTGATTACATAGCAATATATGGATGTAAGTCATTGATTACATAGCAATATATGGATGTAAGTCATTGATTACATAGCAATATATGGATGTAAGTCATTGATTACATAGTAATATATGGATGTAAGTCATTGATTACATAGCAATATATGGATGTAAGTCATTGATTACTTCGTAATCGTTCAAGAAGAAGATTGTGGGAGGGAAGGGGGGGGGGGAGGGATCGAGCTCAAATCTTACAGAACGATTCTCAGAATATTACGGGCCAAGACGAATAAACAACCTAACATTCTACAAGACCTGAACATTGAAGAAAACTGACGCATAAACAGCGCCCTGTCTCGGAAACTGAAATACTTTGGCCACATGAAACGTCGCTATGGTTTAGAAATAACAGGGATGGAAGGCGGGGTTGCTGGAAGAAGTGGCAGAAGTCGACTAGCAGGAAGATGGACACAGGACATTGCAGACACCTCGGGCATGAGGGTGCATCAGGCGGAGAGATGGAGAGAGACTTTTCGGCGTGACGAGAGGGACGGTGTGCAAAGCACATACTACATAATGATGGTGTTATCAGAAGACAGGTTACGGTTTCCTGAAGCTTCTGCCAAAACCTGGACGATCTGTCATATTTAGCAGCTGGGAATCATCCCCCTGTCTAATGTTGTGGTAAAGTTGATTTAGAGGGGAGGTAGATATCCCTATAGTTAGATCGACTACTAACAGAAAACCAGAAATGGCTGGTAAGACTCCCTAATGCTGCAACAGATTATAGGGTATGTGTCTAGTAGGTCTAAAGAAAGGTTTTCACGTAGAAAGTCAGGAGATCTAGGAAATTTACCGCATTTCAGAGAGGAGAAAGCTCATTCTGTGTAAACTGAAAATTTGTAGTCTTCCTGCCACATACGGGTCTCCAGAGTTGATGTTAGATTATGTAGTAATATCACATTTAACACAACAAAGTTATACACAATCAACAGAAAAGTGAACAACTCCTTGCTATAAATTATAATATTATAATGGGAAAACATGGGCAGGGTGTATGATCTAATGGCATCTCAAAATATAACAACTCTAAAGAAACACAAAAGACATAATAGTTCTACTTTTTATCACCATTAAACTAAAATGTCCTTGAGTTCACTACACATGCTAATCTAAAATGTCCTTCATTTTGCCACAACTGATAAACTAAAATGTCTCTCATTTCTATTCATCGGGATCCATGGAAATCAAGTTACTATTGGTGTTGACCGTTGCTATTATAAAGGGTATCAATATGGTACTTAACTCAGTCCCATAAGGCTGGTGTTGCTCTGAAATTGGAGGAGTCAGTGCTTTTCAATGGTATTTCGCTCTTCCTGCTTAGAAAGGTAAACTCCCTCATCCTTCACCGAGGACTTTGACCCTCCTGATGATGATATTCCTCATTCAGCAATATACCCCATGTAAGCCATAAGACCACCATCCCCGATGTTTCCAGGAATTAGAATTTACCTACACAAAATTCCCGGAATAACACCACATCTTTCCATCTCAAGGGTTTCTGGCCAACTGCCACGAATATTGGAAGTCCGTCTCCTCGTTACATCAGCCTTCCTAATTTACATAAGCTGTTGCTAATTGCTAAATTTACCAAGCTTATGCTAAGTGCTCATTTTACTAAACTTATACTAATTGCTCCCCCTCTACACCAATCATAACCCCTCCTGTGTTGGGGATTTTGCTGTGGCGCCAAAGATTTGATCATCTTGCAGGTGGCTGGTACCGGAATATTTCATCAGCCCACAGAATTAACAAACACCACTCCCAGTCGTACTTCTAGCCGCCATCGCCTGCATTAACTTTGTGCTGGTTTTCAGCAGCTGCCAGTTTTCTGAAAGTGGAGGCGAGTTGTTTTGGTGTGTTTAAAGAATGGAGGTGTGGCTGATACAGAATAATGTCACACATGTACATGACAAACTGCTGGAAGTAGTAGTAGCCAAGAAAATGATATCATGTTGGAATACAAACCACGTATTTGAGATATTTCCAAACCAGCGCGGAACAGTTGCTGTGGCAATAGATCTCTAAGATGCCTATACTAGTGTAGATTTTCCACATCTTAAGAAATTCTTGAAGGATCCTGACATTAACCCTTAGCTGGTAAATTGGATTACACCTGCATTGATCTGAAGAACAAGTGTTATATTCTGTTTGGGAACGTGGATATCGTGAAAATTGCATGCGTGTCCTAGCCTGAGTCAGGTCTCTGCTCTATCGCTGGCATTGTCCAGTATCTATATAGATAGCAGAATTCGCTAGACTTCGACACACTGGGTAAGGACGAACCTTGACGTTCGCGCATGCTGTCTTACAGTTTCGGAATGGATTGAACAGGCACACCATGATATGATATTTACAAAAGACATTGCATAGGATGGCTGGGTGAACCCTGGGAATGCCATTGTATTGTAGTGTAAAGCCGTGGGTTATGCACGAGATAATCTCATCAGAATATATGATAAATATAATATATTCTTATAGGATGGCTGGGTGAACCCTGGGAATGCCATTGTATTGTAGTGTAAAGCCGTGGGTTATGCACGAGATAATCTCATCAGAATATATGATAAATATAATATATTCTTTAGCTTAAATAAGTGAAAGCCTTGACTTGCACTGGCAGGTGCCAGTTGCTACAAGCGAGTCACTAATGAAGACACACGACCACTGCATGGTACCCCGAAAGATCTCAACTGACGCCAAATAATAAGAAAGGAAGGTCTTGGATCATACCACCAGGCATGTTACCACACCCAGTCACATATACAGGGTTCAGGCATTGACAGAGGCAGACACAGTAGCTTCCTTGAAGTCATCACACTGGGCAGAGATCAGAGAGAGAGAGATTGAGAGAGAGAGAGAGAGAGAGAGAGAGAGAGGGAGAGAGAGAGAGAGAAAGAAAGAAAGTAAGAGAGAGAGAGAGAGAGAGAGAGAGAGAGAGAGAGAGAGAGAGAGAGAGAGAGAGAGAGAGAGAGAGAGAGAAGAATGGCGATGTAATTATATACACTCTTGGGTTTGTTGTAAAAGGTGAAACGGTGGGCAGGGTTTATTGCATAACCAAATGGACACTGATTTAAAAAAGAGGAGTTTGGTATATGTTACTAAACAATCTAGCTTGGAAATATTAAGTTGATAATGTAACTGTAGCTTAACGACGATTGACGCATGGCACAGACAGACATGTATTTGTAAGGAACTCACCAAGTGAGTTGGAAAGTGAAACCTTCATGTTCAGGGCAGAGTGTCCCGTAATTCGGCAGAATGGAGATTGTGAGAATATCATGGATTTCTGTCCAGGACATGCAGGTGTGCGGGGCAATGAACAGGCTGATAGATTAGCAGCCTAT
The DNA here is from genome assembly GCA_014155875.1 of Cepaea nemoralis. Lineage (NCBI taxonomy): Eukaryota > Metazoa > Mollusca > Gastropoda > Stylommatophora > Helicidae > Cepaea > Cepaea nemoralis. The sequence goes on along the minus strand of JACEFZ010024167.1, from coordinate 84,602 downwards.
GTTGGTGAAGATCTATGTTATCATGAAGGTGATGTGGTGAATGTTCTCTGTGTGAAGATCTACGTTATCATGAAGGTAATGTGGTGAATGCTCTCTGTGTGAAGATCTACGTTATCATGAAGGTATGTGGTGAATGCTCTCTGTGTGAAGATCTACGTTATCATGAAGGTAATGTGGTGAATGCTCTCTGTGTGAAGATCTACGTTATCATGAAGGTAATGTGGTGAATGCTCTCTGTGTGAAGATCTACGTTATCATGAAGGTAATGTGGTGAATGCTCTCTGTGTGAAGATCTACGTTATCATGAAGGTAATGTGGTGAATGCTCTCTGTGTGAAGATCTATGTTATCATGAAGCTAATGTGGTGAATGCTCTCTGTGTGAAGATCTACGTTATCATGAAGGTAATGTGGTGAATGCTCCTCTGTGTGAAGATCTACGTTATCATGAAGGTAATGTGGTGAATGCTCTCTGTGTGAAGATCTACGTTATCATGAAGGTAATGTGGTGAATGCTCTCTGTGTGAAGATCTACGTTATCATGAAGGTAATGTGGTGAATGCTCTCTGTGTGAAGATCTACGTTATCATGAAGGTAATGTGGTGAATGCTCTCTGTGTGAAGATCTACGTTATCATGAAGGTAATGTGGTGAATGCTCTCTGTGTGAAGATCTACGTTATCATGAAGGTAATGTGGTGAATGCTCTCTGTGTGAAGATCTACGTTATCATGAAGGTAATGTGGTGAATGCTCTCTGTGTGAAGATCTACGTTATCATGAAGGTAATGTGGTGAATGCTCTCTGTGTGAAGATCTACGTTATCATGAAGGTAATGTGGTGAATGCTCTCTGTGTGAAGATCTACGTTATCATGAAGGTAATGTGGTGAATGCTCTCTGTGTGAAGATCTATGTTATCATGAAGGTAATGTGGTGAATGCTCTCTGTGTGAAGATCTACGTTATCATGAAGGTAATGTGGTGAATGCTCTCTGTGTGAAGATCTACGTTATCATGAAGGTAATGTGGTGAATGCTCTCTGTGTGAAGATCTACGTTATCATGAAGGTAACGTGGTGAATGCTCTCTGTGTGAAGATCTATGTTATCATGAAGGTAATGTGGTGAATGCTCTCTGTGTGAAGATCTACGTTATCATGAAGGTAATGTGGTGAATGCTCTCTGTGTGAAGATCTACCTTATCATGAAGGTAATGTGGTGAATGCTCTCTGTGTGAAGATCTACGTTATCATGAAGGTAATGTGGTGAATGCTCTCTGTGTGAAGATCTACGTTATCATGAAGGTAATGTGGTGAATGCTCTCTGTGTGAAGATCTACGTTATCATGAAGGTAATGTGGTGAATGCTCTCTGTGTGAAGATCTACGTTATCATGAAGGTAATGTGGTGAATGCTCTCTGTGTGAAGATCTAAGTTATCATGAAGGTAATGTAACGCTGGGTCGAGTGGAGAGTGCAGCTGAACAAACGGAGTAACCATATCTGAAAAATAAATTGCTAAGAAGGAATTGAGTAGAGGATCGGGATGATACACAAGTCGGGGGGAAAATGAGGGGTGGACTTTGCATCAAACAGCTACTGTAATAATCAGCATGGGAACATTTCGGTGACATTTGAGAAGAGGAAGACATGAGAATGTCGAGAGTGCACTAGTGTCCGATTGTTAAATTAGGTATTAAATATTAATTATATAGACAGTTGTGTAACGGGTTGGCAGACTAGGACAACCAACATTTGATAGATGAAAATGCCAACAGGAATGACACAATAGTATACGCTGGCGTGGAGGGAAATCTGGCTGGGAGATTTCCGCTAGAGCCAGGCCGTTGCTGATATAGATCTCCAGCCAGATGTATGAAGATGAAGGTGGCTGCGATCATTGCAGCTTTGGGGTAGCTACCGTGTACTCGAGTCACCGCAATAATCATGTTTTTCAGTTCGTGTTGTATAAGTCCAATACAGATGTTGCAAGACTGGGTATCGAGCATAGTAGATTCTTCTCTCTTACAAGCACTTACATGAATGAGTACACTGACCGGGCCGTGCTGGGTCCAAGGCGATGAGTGAACGGATCTGTTCTCTTCAAGGTCTCCAGTGGATGGAACACTTACGATGGACAAGGGGGCTAGTTTGAAGACGGTTTATGAACACCTGCTGGCTGAAGACACAACAAAAGTTAGCGTAGCTTTTTTAATAGAACCTGAGTTTGGATTTAAATATAGTACCAGCACTGAGAGACTATGAGGGGACATATCCAACGTGTTTACAACCGCTGTGTTAGAGGAACGATAGTTATTTAAATGCATCGATGTTTATTGAGGGAGATGGAGCTACTATGTATATGTTAGTTAGTCGTGGTTCCAACTTCACGGCAACGGGTCGTTCCCATTATGCTCCGTTCCTGTGCCAGTGAATATCACACAAAATGTACTTCACTGCCCAAGGTGAAAAGTGGAACAGACAGGAGTCTCGCCAAGCCAACAGCCCTTACAGGTACACTGTGCAGTGTTGCCATCTCCCTTTGATGAAAAAGCACCAAAATCGACCCAAAAAAAGCACTAAAAAGCAAAAAAAAAATTTGGAAAGCACCAAAACAAATCACCAACTGTTTTTATTACAAATGTAACAAGGTAGCACATTATAATTTATTATTATCACTTCATATTAGATGGAAGTTTATCCCAGATCCGCCAAATCCCGATCAGAACTACTCTCGAGCCAAAAAAGCACTAAATTGCAATAATCTATTTTGGGAAATCACTAAAACAATCACTGGCGATATTCATTCAAAATGGATGCACATTATAATTTATTATTATCACTGAATATTAGAATGAAGTTTATTCCAGATCTGCCAAATCCCAGTAAGAAAACTCCTCTTCAGTTTCTGTAGCTATTTCCTGCTGTGTTTCCTCTTGCAATGATGATGATGATGATGATTGAAAGAAACGTGTATATGATTCCTGTGATCCAATTTTTCATAGAATATCCTTAGGTAGTTTTTAATCATGACAGCATTTGCCATATCTTTTCATTCCATATAGTCAAAACAGCTGTCAAACTCTTTATACTCAGTCTATTCCGCAATTTTGATTTTATAATTCCCATCTGACTGAAAATACGCGCCACGTCCGCATTAGAATGAGGTAAAATGAGCACAGTTAAAGCTAAATCTGTAAGATATTGGAAAGGATTTTCACCGGTGGCATCCCTGTATGAGGCTATTTCTGCCCACAGTCCAAGTATGTCAGAGGTCTGTGTCCACTGCATATGATGAAGTTTTCTCCACTGGAAATCGATGCGGGTGAGAGAAGCTGCATCTTCTACAAACATTTTAGCAAGATCCAATATACAGGGCATCATTGGCTGTAGTCATTCACTTCCACTAAGACATGACATGGACTGCAAAACTCGAACGTTATCTGGCAAACGTAATCGCCGCTGTGTCAACAGCTCTATTAAAAACTGGATGCACCTTCCACGAATGTCTTTCTCATCAGGAAACTTGTAGCCTGCTATTTCTTGCTCAAACTCATAACCTAGATTGGGATTAGGATCTAAATAATCTTGAATAGCATCACTTTCTGTTATTCCCCCCCCCCCCCCCCCCCCAAGAATAGCAATCTTTGAACTGATATAATCAGTAAATTGGTCAAGATCGCTTATTAGTTTTGTTGGATCCTGTATATCTGCTTCGAATTTCTTATTCACACTTTTAACTTCTCCGAGAATATGCTTGAGAAATATGAGATACACATAGTTTTTCATGTCGCTAAACATAGAATGTAGAAGGTCTGCTGTATAACAGCGCTCGTTGAGTCTTGCTATATCAAAATGAGTGCTGAGTTCGAACCACTGATGCAATATTCTGACAATGACAGATTGAATGGACATCCATCGTGTCTGACTTAATTGAACAACCTTCAGCAGATGTTGTCCATCATTTAATAAAGCAAAAATCTCCCTGTACTTTGCTTGACGAAGACTTGAGTGAGAAAACTAGTTATATGTTTCTCTAATCATGAACTCTATGTTCCTGGGCAGACAAGCATCTGCAGCCTGTGACACTGCCAGCTGAAGGGAATGACATACACACCTAACTAGTGCCAGATGAGAAAGTACGGATTTTAATTTTGTATATACTCCATTGTTTACACCTGTCATGACAGATGCATCGTCAGTGGCGAGTGCAACTAGTCTTTGCAACTCAAGGCCATTCTTGTTTAAACAATCCAATCTTTTAACGCACTACATATTGCCTGCGCGGTGCAGTCACTCACTTCAACTAAATCGTATTAAAGGGAGTTAAATTACTTGAGTATTGCATGGTAATGTACTAAGACTGTTTTACACCCTTGCTTCAGTTCAGATTCGTCTTTTTAGTGTCCCCAAAATGATCTTTTAAAGTAATTTTTACCCACCCGAAAAAGAACTAAAAAGCACCCCAAAAAAATTGTGAAGCGCCAAATTAGCGCGGCCGCGCTAAATGCAAAATTTGGCACTAAATGACTTGAAAAAGCACTAAATTTAGTGCGAAAAGCGTCAAAATGGCAACACTGACACTGCGCATAATGCCGCCGTCAGAATGCCAACACAAAAGTCCTCCACGAACAATACAGTTCATCGTCGATGGAATCGGCAGTCACCAGAAAGAATTCATTGATCCGGGCTTTATCCCATATGGCTCGGTCTCTTTCCACAGAGCGACCCGTCGAAAGCACTCTGTAGCTTCAGCGATGACTCCCATGAGTATCCTGAATAACGCACACGTGAAACAAAAAGGCAAACCAGTAAATTCAACAACAGCCGGCCGCCATCGTTTCGAACATTCAGTTCACGCCACAAACAACCGCGGACAGATGTAAAAGCATTACCCGCGAAATTCACAGCTCACAGTGTCGCGCCAAACACTCACTCAGTAGCAGGGCGACGGAACCATGCACTACCAGTCCAACATGAGGAAAATGCCAATGCAAACCGAAGCCACAAGCGTAAACACTCCAAAGGCCTTAACGGTTTAAATACCTATCCGCCATGTTGGGGACCAGACTATCCAATGTATATGCTTGGAGTGATAAGATATTCTAGAAATTAAGAGCCAATAACCAATTGAACTAATCCCGTCAAGAAATAAACTAGCGTCCCTCTCTAGTATTCACAGAGACAGTGTTGACAGGCCCAAGTTAATGGCACAAAATAATCTACATTTTACTCTAAATCATGAAATGGTTAAACATCAGAAAACATAGCCACCTACCATACTATATCTGTCTGTCTGTCTGTCTGTCTGTCTGTCTGTCTGTCCTGTCTGTCTGTCTGTCTGTCTGTCTGTCTGTATATGTGCCACGCTGATACGCGTGGATGGTCACGTTTCGCTACCTCACATGATCACTAGAATCGTGGATCAACTTCGTGTTCTTGTCAATAATAAGCCATGTGGCCCAACCATCCAGGTATTTACTTCTCTGCCTTCTCTACCCTTGTTCTTTTTTCACTCGATCTTGTCAGTTGTCATCGAATTATCTGGTTTATTTCTTCTCATAACGTGACCAGACATCGTGACTGTCTACGTCTGTCTAATTTCTCTAACTGGTTTACAGTTTCCATTTGCTTCTTGTAGGACTTGCTCAATGTTTTTTTTTCTCTCGTTGTGTATGTATTGTCATTCTTGGCAGAAGAGCCTCTAATGAATGCGCTTGCCTTAATGTTACACATTGTTCATCTAATACTGTTATCATCACCTGTTGATAACAAGCATTGACTACTGTATGTAACTTACAGCTGTCTTGTTGAAGATGTGTGATTGTAATTGAATTTGAAATATTGACTGATTGAAGAATCGCCACACGGATAAATTCATAGGTGCTTCGTTCCCCGCTGTAAATGTAGCAGAGTACAAATACTAATGATTCCACTGATCTACTGCCGGTCCCAGCTGTAAATGTCGGCGAATATAAATACTAATGGTTCCACTGACCTACTGGGGGCTCAGGCTGTAAATGTCGCAGTGTTTAAATACTAATGGTCCCACTGACCTACTGGCGGCTCAGGCTGTAAATGTCGCAGTGTTTAAATACTAATGGTTCCACTGACCTACTGACGGCTCAGGCTGTAAATGTCGCCGAATATAAATACTAATGGTTCCACTGACCTACTGTCACCTCCCGCTTTAAATGTTGCAATGTTTAAATACTAATGGTTCCACTGACCTACTGCCATCTCCCGCTGTAAATGTCGCAGTGTTTAAATACTAATGGTTCCACTGACCTACTGGCGGCTCAGGCTGTAAATGTCGCAGTGTTTAAATACTAATGTTTCAACTGACCTACTGGCGGCTCCCGCTGTAAATGTCGCAGTGTTTAAATACTAATGGTTCCACTGACCTACTGGCGGCTCCCGCTGTAAATGTCGCAGTGTTTAAATACTAATGGTTCCACTGACCTACTGGCGGCTCAGGCTGTAAATGTCGCAGTGTTTAAATACTAATGGTTCCACTGACCTACTGCCATCTCCCGCTGTAAATGTCGCAGTGTTTAAATACTAATGGTTCCACTGACCTACTGCCATCTCCCGCTGTAAATGTCGCAGTGTTTAAATACTAATGGTTCCACTGACCTACTGGCGGCTCAGGCTGTAAATGTCGCAGTGTTTAAATACTAATGTTTCAACTGACCTACTGGCGGCTCCCGCTGTAAATGTCGCAGTGTTTAAATACTAATGGTTCCACTGACCTACTGGCGGCTCCCGCTGTAAATGTCGCAGTGTTTAAATACTAATGGTTCCACTGACCTACTGGCGGCTCAGGCTGTAAATGTCGCAGTGTTTAAATACTAATGATTCCACTGATCTACTGCCGGTCCCAGCTGTAAATGTCGGCGAATATAAATACTAATGGTTCCACTGACCTACTGGCGGCTCAGGCTGTAAATGTCGCAGTGTTTAAATACTAATGGTTCCACTGACCTACTGGCGGCTCAGGCTGTAAATGTCGCAGTGTTTAAATACTAATGTTTCAACTGACCTACTGGCGGCTCCCGCTGTAAATGTCGCAGTGTTTAAATACTAATGGTTCCACTGACCTACTGGCGGCTCCCGCTGTAAATGTCGCAGTGTTTAAATACTAATGGTTCCACTGACCTACTGGCGGCTCAGGCTGTAAATGTCGCAGTGTTTAAATACTAATGATTCCACTGATCTACTGCCGGTCCCAGCTGTAAATGTCGGCGAATATAAATACTAATGGTTCCACTGACCTACTGGCGGCTCAGGCTGTAAATGTCGCAGTGTTTAAATACTAATGGTTCCACTGACCTACTGGCGGCTCAGGCTGTAAATGTCGCAGTGTTTAAATACTAATGATTCCACTGATCTACTGCCGGTCCCAGCTGTAAATGTCGGCGAATATAAATACTAATGTTTCAACTGACCTACTGGCGGCTCAGGCTGTAAATGTCGCAGTGTTTAAATACTAATGTTTCAACTGACCTACTGGCGGCTCAGGCTGTAAATGTCGCAGTGTTTAAATACTAATGGTTCCACTGACCTACTGGCGGCTCAGGCTGTAAATGTCGCAGTGTTTAAATACTAATGATTCCACTGATCTACTGCCGGTCCCAGCTGTAAATGTCGGCGAATATAAATACTAATGTTTCAACTGACCTACTGGCGGCTCAGGCTGTAAATGTCGCAGTGTTTAAATACTAATGTTTCAACTGACCTACTGCCATCTCCCGCTGTAAATGTCGCAGTGTTTAAATACTAATGTTTCAACTGACCTACTGGCGGCTCAGGCTGTAAATGTCGCAGTGTTTAAATACTAATGTTTCAACTGACCTACTGGCGGCTCAGGCTGTAAATGTCGCAGTGTTTAAATACTAATGGTTCCACTGACCTACTGGCGGCTCAGGCTGTAAATGTCGCAGTGTTTAAATACTAATGATTCCACTGATCTACTGCCGGTCCCAGCTGTAAATGTCGGCGAATATAAATACTAATGTTTCAACTGACCTACTGGCGGCTCAGGCTGTAAATGTCGCAGTGTTTAAATACTAATGTTTCAACTGACCTACTGCCATCTCCCGCTGTAAATGTCGCAGTGTTTAAATACTAATGTTTCAACTGACCTACTGGCGGCTCAGGCTGTAAATGTCGCAGTGTTTAAATACTAATGTTTCAACTGACCTACTGGCGGCTCAGGCTGTAAATGTCGCAGTGTTTAAATACTAATGTTTCAACTGACCTACTGGCGGCTCAGGCTGTAAATGTCGCAGTGTTTAAATACTAATGGTCCCACTGACCTACTGGCGGCTCAGGCTGTAAATGTCGCAGTGTTTAAATACTAATGGTTCCACTGACCTACTGGCGGCTCCCGCTGTAAATGTCGCAGTGTTTAAATACTAATGGTTCCACTGACCTACTGGCGGCTCAGGCTGTAAATGTCGCAGTGTTTAAATACTAATGTTTCAACTGACCTACTGGCGGCTCCCGCTGTAAATGTCGCAGAGTATACATGCTAATGGTTCAATTGGCCCACTGGTTACAAAAACGTCCATTTCTTTCTCGCATCCATCTCTCCCATCAGACCAACACTTAAACCCTAATTCTACTACCTTGAATATGTTAATTAGTTTCTATGACCTTAACCTTTAGCCGTTCGTAGATACTTAAACTGGGAGTCTCTGTGGTGAAGTTGTTACACCGCGTGCCCCAGGTTGTGGGTTCGATTCTGGACTACGTCGTTCGGATTACTCCCGGGGGTCGTCGCTGAAACTGTGGAGTTTGTGATTTGTGCGACGGTTTCGGCCGGCCTCCCTACGAAAAGAGCCGTATTATATGGGATAAATCCCGATGCTGAGAAGTCCATCCCCTTGCGTTTAGAACCCCTTTAACCTCTTTAAGATAGTTACATGTGAAATCTTATTGCAAGGAAACAAACAAACACTGTATGTGTGGATGTGGTCGCCTAACTGTAGCAGAAAACGTGGTGCATAGATTGTACCGCGTAGAGATGTTGTGAAGTCGATTTGAGCAGAGTTTGTGTCACACGACACAGCTTACTCACAGCTGACGCGAACGTAACCAGCTGTCCAGGCCAGGAGAGTTGCTAACGTAACGAAGGGTGGCAGTTGCTCCCTCGACAGCACATGACGCATACATCTCTGTATGGAGGATATGCTCGCCGGCGAGGAGATAACGTGTCCCGGTGTTTCATCATGTGAGGGGACTCAGCCTCTTTCACAACCATTTCTGTGAGGAGTTAGGTTGCTGTTGTAGATGTTCTTTATTCATCGCGTGCTATTTAACACAAACATAATATTATTCAACTCTTCAATTTGGCAAAACTACCCTTTGATATTAGGCTCCTGTGGCTTAGGAGATAGTAAGGCGCGCAGTTTCATAATTCCTCGTCAAACCAGGTCGAGGGTACATCAGCCGCGGGACATTTGGAAGCAGATCGATTTGATCGATTGGCTTCGATGGTATGAAGCATCTGCCATTCAGAAAGCAATGGCAAACAATTATGTGTATGATTGCCCAGGTAATAAATGATGGCGCTGATTGCAACGTCATGCAAAGCTCACGCAACTAGATGTACCTCTTTGATAAGCGACACATTCAATAACATCAAATGTTTCTAGAAAATGTGGTTAAAATAATGCTAGGTGTGTAGAGACCTAAATCCCTTTCTCACAGTCATCTATCACCTTGTTTTTATACAGCTTTTTTCTTCACTGTCTTTATTTACACTCCCACACTTTCTGCTCGGCTTGAACCCTCATGCCACTGTTGTTTCTCACAACGCTCTCCTCCTCCCTGCTTCATGTTGCAGAATCGTATGCCAATACTGGTCCACGCAATGTAGTTCTGGATCTCAGCTGCCCCAGTTTCAGGACCCTCTCCACTTCCTCGTGTCTTGTGGCCGAAGATGAGAAAGAGACTAGCACACCCGGATTGGCATCTGGGCACTAGTTAGTGATGTGAGCCGGAAACTGCGAGGTCAGTTGTGGTGGACACGATTCCTGGTGCTTGTAGAAGATGTTATATCTGGTTGGATCAGTGGCATCAGGTCATTCTATGTAATATACAACTCGATTCCGGTGGGCAGTTGTTTGTTTATGTACACGTGACATGTTTATATACATTTCTGTGCTCGGATATTATCTGTTTCTATACATATCAATTATTTTTATCGTGCTTATAGTATACATTATGTGTGATTTCTGCGTGCGGGCACACACACAGAGATATACACTTAATGTATCGATATCTAAAACTGTTAGTTAGTTAGTAAGTTAGTTAGCTAGCTAGCTAGCTAGCTAGCTAGTTAGTTAGTTAGTTAGTTAGTTAGTCAGTTAGTTAGTTAGTAGATTATCCTCATCGCACATCTGCACATTGGAAAACAGTGAGGCAAATGCTAATACCTTATTCAAACATCTTGATATCGTTTTTTAAGCCGTTATCATGTTATGTGTTATGTTAGATTTATTGACGTTCAGTTCTGCTAATTCGTTGGAGATGTGTGATCTTTGTTGTGATAATGACACCAGTAAGGACATAATGAAGAGACATGAACTATACTGCGTGTGTCTGATCCTCTCCTACATAGAAGAGTCAGTACTGTGGAATGTTTAATGCTTATAGTTCGCAATGGCATCTGGAGGCATTAGCACACAGTTCTCGGAGGTAGCGATGTCCAGAATCTGAGCGTTGTAAGTTTTAACGTGTTGTGTACTGTCAGTGACTTGAATGCTGGCGGCTCGTTGATATTGTCTTAAGTCAACTGTTGTGTACAGTCAGTAACTTGACTGCTGGCGGGTTGTTGATATTCTCTTAAGTCAACTGTTGTGTAAAGTCAGTGACTTGACTGCTGGCGGGTTGTTGATCTTGTCTTTAGTCAACTGTTGTCACGAAGCCGTTTGTGGTGATTGTCTCTCTATCTATATGTCTATTTTTGTTTATGTGACTATCTGTCTGTGAGTATACCTCATTATCTGCCTGTATACTTGTTTGTCTGTTTATTTAAATATGTCAGTCAGTCTCTCTCTCTCTCTCTCTAACTTAGATTCATACGCTTATATACAATTGAATGCGAAGATTTTCGTACGATTAACCTCATAAATCATGTCACTAAGTTTCTACTCAGAATTATAATGAGAAGAACAAGGAAGAAAATAAAAGTGGAAAATAATGAAGAACAGTAGGGATTTATGGAAGGAAAAGGTACAAACAATGCAATATACACATTACGAACACTATTAGAAAGATTATAGAGACAAAGAAAGACATAAATTTGTGCTTCATAGATTATACTAAGGCAGTTGATAAAGTAAAACATGATGAACTGATTAAAATGTTGGAAGATATTAACATTGATGGGAAAGATCTCAGAATAATAAAAAATATTTACTGGAACCAAACAGCAGCAATTACAATGGGAAATTCATTCATTCATTCAGTAGCATGTCCTTTGCAGAACCTCGCTCGCATAACAACCTTCCAGAAAATCTCTCGATCATAAGCAAGATGTCCCACGTCCGATACACCCATTTGGAGATCAATGCCACATCCTGCACCCATCTTCTCTTTGGCCTTCCTCTTCCTCTCTCCCCAGGCATATACCCCTCCATTATTGTTCTTTCCAAACTTTCATGGCGTTTCAAGTGACCAAAATATTTCAATTTTCTTTGTTTTATCGTCTTTAATAGCCAACCTTCTTCAATATTCAAAAATGGGAAATAAAGAAGGAAATTATGAACACATGAAGTTGGGAGTAAGACAGGGGTGTGTGTTGTCACCGGATCTCTTCTCCCTCTATAGCGAAGCAATAATGAGAGTGATCAAAGAAAAGCCAGGAATAATATTTGGAGGTTATAATATAAATAATATACGCTATGCAGATGACACAGTATTGATAGCGGATAATGCAACATATCTACAGCAATTGTTGGATATTGTAGTAACAGAGAGTGCAAAGAAAGGACTCTCCTTAAATAGCAAGAAAACAGTAACAATGGTGATATCAAAGAAACAGGAGACACCCAAATGTGAAATAGAGATAGAAGGGAAATTTCTTCACCAAGTGGATAGTTT